>CAJQZP010001367.1:7602500-7970000 GCA_907164705.1 Parnassius apollo | reverse complement strand
TCCCCGTGAACAGTCCAACCCCCCGGCCCTGCTCGACCACCTCGCGGCCACATAGGGGAGTACCTGACCCTGCCAGTGAAGCCAGACGGGCATTTTTTTTTTAAATTATCGGAACCACGCCCACGACCTTTTCTTTTACCAATATATAATTTTTTTTTATGACTGGTTGTTGCCTTATTATAAACATCAACCGTCTCAATGTTGTGTCACTTCCTTGATTCCCGAAATTTTCAGTGCCGCCCTCGTAATTGTAAGACCACGAAAAATACCCAAAGCATCCTGTTAATTTTCCTACGCATTCAAATTGTATTTAATGTTCAGCTAAACACCGGCGTCAGTCGCTGAGATACGCCTTGAAAACCAAATAGATTTTATGAAGTAATTTATTACTATTGTTACGAGCTTGAGGTTCGTGACACTAAAAATTGCCGATAAAATACCTAAATTAACACTTTAATTTACTTTAAACAAATTAAATCTTAAAACACTAATAATTAAACACACTAATTCACTTAATTTCGCTCCGAAGCTTCGCTCGTATCGCCAATTCAATACTACTTCGATCGCATCTTGCAGCGCCTATATATTTAAATTAGCAAAGAAATATCCAGAATGTTCAAGTAAACACGCGCAAGGTACCGAGCGTTCGAGTTTCGACTAGGCGCTGTCGGTTGAGTAATTTGTGATGTCATTTTCTCAATGCTCCCCTCGCTCTCGTTCCTGACACTAGATGGCGCTAGTGTATCGTTGACTGGAGCGCGTAACACTGCCCCCTCCTAAGACATGCTCGTCCCGAGCATTATCGGTCCCATAATAACGCGCCAAGCGATCCACATGGACGATCTTAGGAGTCCCTCTTGCGCCTTTCTGTAACGGCTCCGCAATGTCAAGGGCTGTCCTATCCCGTGGTGCACCAACATTGTACAATTTCGGTGCTCCTCTACTACGTGTCCGAGGTCCCCCGCTCGGCCGCACAACTTGTACATGTACGACACCAATCCTCGACATCGTCACGATAATGGACCCAGTAAAACTGTTCTCGGACCTTCAGTAGAGTTCGTTTAACTCCCAGATGGACTCTTGAACGACCATTATGGCACAACTGTAGAACATTCGGCACTTTAGCTTTAGGGACAACCATTTGCAAACGACAGCTGTCTCTTCGACCATTGTCCCATTTACGGCACAGGACTCCATCCTGAATCAGCAAGCTGTCCCATTGGGCCCAATAGCTTTTCGTGGTTGAACTCATCGCTGAGACGTCCCTCCACTTAGGCTTGGTAGCACGGGCCTTCATCCATCCCAGAATCGGCTTGATGTCCGGATCTTCCTGCTGTGCATGTCGTAGGCTGTCCTTCCACCCGTTGCTGAGGTGGTCTGTCCTGAGCATCCTCACGGATACCACTTCCTTACTCTCTTGCCTACTACAATGGTAGCAATCTTCAGGACAAGGTCTTCTTGTCAATGCATCTGCGTTGCCGTGAGATTTCCCGCTGCAGTGTCTGATAGTAAAGTCGTATTCCTGCTGCTGCTGGGCGGTGCTGTTAGCCGCACTTCCTTTCTGAGACCGTTCACCTTCCCTTTCTAGGGTTCGCTTAGGGCAGCTGGATCGAAGATGGCCCCTTTCCCCACAGGCATAGCACCTAGGGCTGTATTTTTTATTGTGGTCGCGAACCGTAACTGCTGTAACCTCCCTAGCGTGAGGTGAACGATGATCCTGTCGCCGCCAGGCAGTGCCGTTAGCTGTACTACCCTCTCGAGATCGATCAACTCTCCTTTCCACGGTTAGTTTAGGGCAGCTGGATCGAAGATGGCCCTTTTCCCCACAGCCATAGCACCTAGGGCTGTATCCTTTGCTGCGGTCACGGACTGTAGCTGCTGCAACCTCCCTGATGCGATGGGAACGATGATCCTGCCGCACGGCTTCCACCTCCAGTGCATGGGCCAAGGCGTTCTTAAGCGTGTCGTGGTGCCCGAGTCTCACAGCAGCTCTGACTTCAAGGTCGCGGATGCCGTCGATGAATGTCTGAACCAGGTTCCCTTCAATGAGCGCAGGTACAGACTGGTATGCTTTTCGAACCATCTTCTCCACCTCAAGGGCCCACTGCTGCAGGTTCTCGTTGCTGCGCTGCACGCGATCTTTAAGCTGCGCGCGAAAGACGTGTTCCAGATGAGCGTCGCCATATCTCGCTTCCAAGGCCTCAAGAAGCTGCTCATAGGTCACTTTCTTACCGAGAGCTTCCAACACAGTTAAGGCTTGGTCGCGCAGGCCTAGGGTGAGTGCAGTCATGGCTTGGCTTTTATTCCAGCCGTTCGCCTCCATGACGGCCTCGAACTGGATTTTGTAGGCCGACCAGGAAGAGGTCCCGTCGAACGGCGGCACTTTGAATCCACGTAGCGAAGGTGCTGCAGCTACTACGGGAGCTGTAGTTCCATCCCCAAGTTTGAGGTCGTTTAGCGTTTTCTTCACGTCAGCCATCACGTTGTCAACCCGATTGTTCACATGGTTGATTCGGGTTTCATGTTCTTCGATTCGGGTTTCAGCTTCCGACAGGCGGTTGTCGTGTTGAGCAACCCTATCCTTCACGTCCCTTATCTCTTTCCCAAAGGTAGCGTGAAGGTCCTTCATGAGGAGCATCTGCTCTTCCGACCGACGAGCCTGTTCCGCCTGCTGATCTTCCAACCGACGGGCCTGTTCCTCCTGTCGGCGGGCCTGTTCCTCTTGTCCGCTCTGCAGCTGCTCTTTCAACTGACGGACCTGTTCCTCCTGTCGGCGGGCCTGTTCCTCCTGTCGGCGAGCCTGTTCCTCCTGTCGGCGAGCCTGCTCCTGCAACATCACCATCAGAGCACCTAAGTCAGGTGCTGCAGATGTAGGAGCTACCGACGGGCCTTCAGCCGGTGGCTGGCCCTCCGACGTCTGCGGCGTTGCACCACCAAATCTTCGTTGGTCCGTCTCCTGCTGGCGTTGACTTCGGGTACGGACACCCTCCGTTTCCTCCTTAGGTAAAATCGGCATGATTTTATCCCACTTCTGACACCAATTGTTACGAGCTTGAGGTTCGTGACAATAAAAATTGCCGATAAAATTACCTAAATTAACACTTTAATTTACTTTAAACAAATTAAATCTTAAAACACTAATAATTAAACACACTAATTCACTTAATTTCGCTCCGAAGCTTCGCTCGTATCGCCAATTCAATACTACTTCGATCGCATCTTGCAGCGCCTATATATTTAAATTAGCAAAGAAATATCCAGAATGTTCAAGTAAACACGCGCAAGGTACCGAGCGTTCGAGTTTCGACTAGGCGCTGTCGGTTGAGTAATTTGTGATGTCATTTTCTCAATGCTCCCCTCGCTCTCGTTCCTGACACTAGATGGCGCTAGTGTATCGTTGACTGGAGCGCGTAACACTATTAAAGTAATGTATTAATATTTTTAAAAACTCAACTTTTGATAAAATTTATTTTTATTTTTATTTTACTTAGTTGTGGCGATACAGTAACGGGTTTTAAATTTATCCTTCTCCGTAAGCAATTGTACTTTTCTGAGATATTATAATTTAGGTACTCTACGCTGTACAGTGAAGCCATTAAAAT
The DNA here is from genome assembly GCA_907164705.1 of Parnassius apollo. Classification (NCBI taxonomy): domain Eukaryota; kingdom Metazoa; phylum Arthropoda; class Insecta; order Lepidoptera; family Papilionidae; genus Parnassius; species Parnassius apollo. The sequence continues at coordinate 7,966,398 of CAJQZP010001367.1, read as the reverse complement.
CCTTTTTTTTAGAAGTTCTAACATCTCTATTTCTCTTTCGCCCTCTCCCAGGAGGGTTCATAATGTTGTCCATCTCATTGTAGCGTTTTATTACCGCTATTATAAATAACTGACCACTAACACTAATAATGTTTAATACGTCATACTACGTTTTTTCACGCTCATGCAATATAATTATATCTCCATTTTGCACTGATATAGCAAAATATATATTTATTTTAACACTTTTTAGCTAGTTATATCAAAAAAGGTGAAATAACGCTCGAAGATAAATAACGCCAAGAAATATGAAAACAATAAAAAAGCAAACGCAAGCACTCCATTTTTAAAATATCAACTTTTTAAATTTACCAACGCTATTTAGGATTATGGTCTAATAAGATTACCTATGCAATTTAATTGTACTTTATGGAAAGCGTAACATCAAATCATAGATCATAGAATGTAAAATATTTTGATACGACAAGTCAATAGCAACAACCGCGATCAGAATAAATTCTCACACTCAATTTGCCATTATATTTTGTATGTCATAACATAATTAGGATTTGAAAAGGCCTTCAGTTTCTAGGTTATGGTTACTTCCATGATAATCTTGCGGGTTAATTAAAAACTGTTACATTATGTAACTCTTCTGGAGTTACATTAGTAAGAAAAGAAATAAAAATACGTGTGGCACTCGGTGACTGCCGCGGTAAAGCTATTGCATAGCATTTTTTATCAACTTATGCAATTATAATTATTTGTTTATTTTATTTATGCAGTTAAGTCTTTGATATTAAATCAAGTTACACTTTTTGAGCGTGGTGACCGATAAGAAAACAATTTTTTTTCTCTTATTGAATAAATGAGAAGTTAATATTGTTTAAAATATTTTTAATATCTTACAATACATGTAGGTTATTCAGGAATTTTTATCATTGAGTTAGTAGCTAGTGTACACGCATACGTCTAGTCGCACGCACACAATACCGTGCCGAACTCTGCCGAGTGGCGAAGTCTGCCGAACTGAAACGACGTTAGACGATGCACTGCTTTCTGGCGTTGAAATACATAATACATTAAAAGTTTGCCGGTAAAAATGATCCTTAATCAACTTGCTATGCTATATATTTTTTTATTTATTATATATATATATATATATATATATATGTATGTATTGTGTATGGTTTTATTTAAAAGTGGAAAAAATCGAGCTTCTGGAGGGAGAGTGGATAAAATTTACTTTGCTCTTATGGCAATAGATAAAAGTACTCCATTAATTTTGTCAACTTTTTAGCTCAAATACTGCTACACTATTTTCAAAATAAATTAATTAAATTTTGAAAATAGTATGGCATCGTGAAATGAAAAATTTTAGAAATAAATTGTACCTCTTTTTTAAAGAAAATACTCGTATTCGTTCGTTCTTTCTTCTTCGTTATTCTTTACTTTAGTCATCTTGGCGGTAAAGTGGAATATATTAGGGAAAACTAAACTTTGAGTAAAAAAGTCGATAAATGATAAAAAAAATTAATAGCAGATTGCGCGAAAAGTATAAGGTGATATTGCTTTTCTACGTATTTTTAAAACTGGAAAAAACCACGCTTCGAGACACTTTTCTGGGAGTGGTTGGGTGACGCTCAACTGAGAGGGGGAGGGAGAGTGGATAAAATATAAATTTAGTCCATAATGTACCTATGTTCGCCAACAGATATATGTACTCCATTAATTTTGCAATTTTTCCATACATTGATACCTAGAATTTTTGAACTATGGGTAATTGAGCGTTTTATTGACAATTTTTTTTTGGATTTACTTTTTTTGGTTATATTAAACGAGTACTTGATTACAACCTAACCCGATGATAAGCGATGATGAAATCCAACATGGTACTTCGCACTGTCTAAGCGTAACAAAAGCTTATTCACTCTTACCTTGAAGACGTCCCCCGATTGTAATCAGATGTAAAAACACTCCTTTGCTGTAGGTACGCATTACAAAAGACAAGCAAAGTAAGCCATCTTGTTCGAATGTGTGGAATATTTCTATTTTTTATCAAATCAGAGCCCAGATGAGATAAAAAATGTGTAACAAGTTTTGTTACCTGTGTATAGGTTGAATACTATTCGAAAAAAAAACTCCATTCATGATCCTATAATATATCCTGGGCAGTTCGAGCAACAACATAAAAACTTCTACCTACATATTATGTTTTCGTGAAACATTTCTATTTTTAAGCTATTGCATAGCTTCTATAGCGGGCCTTGAGCGCGGGGACCGAATCCAGAAATTCCGTAACGAAAAAAAACCTCACGCTCCACACTCCGACGGGCACGGAGGTGTGGCGTTGAAAGCAGTGCATCGTCTAACGTCGTTTCAGTTCGGCAGACTTCGGCACTTGGCAGAGTTCGGCACGGTATTGTGTGCGTGCGACTAGACGTATGCGTGTACACTAGCTGCTAACTCAATGATAAAAATTCCTGAATAACCTACATGTATTGTAAGATATTAAAAATATTTTAAACAATATTAACTTCTCATTTATTCAATAAGAGAAAAAAAATTGTTTTCTTATCGGTCACCACGCTCAAAAAGTGTAACTTGATTTAATATCAAAGACTTAACTGCATAAATAAAATAAATAAATAATTATAATTGCATAAGTTGATAAAAAATGCTATGCAATAGCTTTACCGCGGCAGTCACCGAGTGCCACACGTATTTTTATTTCTTTTCTTACTAATGTGACTCCAGAAGAGTTACATAATGTAACGGTTTTTAATTAACCCGCAAGATTATCATGGAAGTAACCATAACCTAGAAACTGAAGGCCTTTTCAAATCCTAATTATGTTATGACATACAAAATATAATGGCAAATTGAGTGTGAGAATTTATTCTGATCGCGGTTGTTGCTATTGACTTGTCGTATCAAAATATTTTACATTCTATGATCTATGATTTGATGTTACGCTTTCCATAAAGTACAATTAAATTGCATAGGTAATCTTATTAGACCATAATCCTAAATAGCGTTGGTAAATTTAAAAAGTTGATATTTTAAAAATGGAGTGCTTGCATTTGCTTTTTTATTGTTTTCATATTTCTTGGCGTTATTTATCTTCGAGCGTTATTTCACCTTTTTTGATATAACTAGCTAAAAAGTGTTAAAATAAATATATATTTTGCTATATCAGTGCAAAATGGAGATATAATTATATTGCATGAGCGTGAAAAAACGTAGTATGACGTATTAAACATGTTATTAGTGTTAGTGGTCAGTTATTTATAATAGAGGTAATAAAACGCTACAATGAGATGGACAACATTATGAACCCTCCTGGGAGAGGGCGAAAGAGAAATAGAGATGTTAGAACTTCTAAAAAAAAGGATTTTAATGGCTTCACTATACAGCGTAGAGTACCTAAATTATAATATCTCAGAAAAGCACAATTGCTTACGGAGAAGGATAAATTTAAAACCCGTTACTGTATCGCCACAACTAAGTAAAATAAAAATAAAAATAAATTTTATCAAAAGTTGAGTTTTTAAAAATATTAATACATTACTTTAATAGTAATAAATTACTTCATAAAATCTACTTGGTTTTTGAAAACCAAGTTGAGGCGTATCTCAGCGACTGACGCCGGTGTTTAGCTGAACATTAAATACAATTTGAATGCGTAGGAAAATTAACAGGATGCTTTGGGTATTTTTCGTGTCTTACAATTACGAGGGCGGCACTGAAAATTTCGGGAATCAAGGAAGTGACACAACATTACTATTTAAAAATGTATTTATTGCTTTTCGAAGTATTCTCCGCGAAATTTGACACATTTTTCCATACGATGGAACCAATAATTGAAGCAACCATTCCATTCGGAAGTTGGGGTCTCCAAAATGGCCGTTTTGTAGGCGTCCACAGCTTCTTCAGATGATGAAAATCTCTGTCCACCTGTCCACGCAATTTATTCTTTATTTTAGGGAAAGTATTGAAATCATTAGGGCTTAGGTCGGTTCTGTACGACGGATGGTCTAATAATTCTACGTTTCTTGCTCTAAATACTCTTTTGTTCTGTGTGCGGTGTGAGAACTCGCATTGTCGTGATGGAGGATGATGCGGCGGTTGCAGTTCTCTTTACGGAGTTCAGAAACGACCTGTGGCAAACAAATACTAGCATACCATTCTGCATTAATCGTTCTTTGTCCCTCAAGAGGAATAGTCGTAACATGGCCGGTTTTGGAGACAAACATGGCCACCATTTTTTTTTGCAACACTCCGTGAACGAACAATTTTTGTTGGCTTTAACTCATTTTCAAACACCCAAACTCGTGACTGGTTTTTTGTTTCGGGTTCGTACACATATATCCAGGATTCCTCACCTGATACGATGTTGTATACAGCATTTGAGGATCCTGCGTGGAATCTTTCGAGAGTTCTGACTGAGAGTTCTGAATGCGGTATCCATCGGGAAAACAACTTTTTTACACCTAATTGTTCATGCAAGATTATTTGTATTTGACTCATGCCAATGTCTAAAGTTGTCTGAATTTCGCGGTATGTCACATGTCGATCTTCCTCAATCAGCTTACGCACAGCATCAACGTTTTCTTGGGTGACTGCAGTTTTTGGATGACCTTGACGGGGATCATCACTGAGCTTGACACGTCCACTTTGAAATTCAGCAAACCAGCGATAAATTGTGGTTTTGGATGGGGCTTCATTACCAAATGCAGAAATCATCCGGTCAACACACTGTTTTTGTGTTAAACCACTTCGAAAGTCATAATAAATCATCGCTCTTGAATTTTCTCGAGTAAATTCCATTTTCTCAACGACTAAACAAGTTTGACAAAACCTTGTGACAAGACCGAGAATCTTTTTTTTAAATAAATAAATGGTATTCGATTTTTAAAACCAAGGAGTTTTCAATTAAAAAAGATTTTAATATGACTGGAACAGTGGAAATATTCCATTCCCGATACTTTTAGTGTAGCCTATGTACGAGGTATTAGGAGACATTATTAAGGAAACTACAATATAAAAGTATAAGAAATGTTCCTCTTACATTTTAAGTTCATATTATTTAAATTGCGCCCTCCTTTTTGCCAAGGGTCGCGTCCGTATACGGCTTAGAGATCTCTCGTCAGATCGGTAAGCCAATCCATAAAGGCGGTGTCTAGTGAGTAAAAGTCTCCACATAACCACGCAGCCGGCTGCGTAGTATGCTATGAGCATTCACCGCCTCCCTCCCCCGCTTTCCGGAGGGCCCATATTTGCTTCGGGCGCAAAAAAAATTTAAATTTAAAAAGGGACGATTCTTGACTCATCCCATTCATGTACATGTAGCTTACCTTATACTTCATTGATTTTCAAACTATTGCTTATTAATTGCACACAGTATTGAAAAATTATTTTAGAAACGTATGTTGATGCTATTCGATGCACGTTACGTAGTTTTTGATACCTAATTTAACCTTCACAGTAGCTTCGCGTAACCGTGCTAGTAATATATAAGTCAATGGGTGACAATTATCATTTAGTTGTGAATGTGTACCAGATTGTTATAGGTAACACCATTAATGTTAGACTACGCAATTGAAATAGAACACGTTTTGATCGTGTTTAATAATATATTAATTTAGTGGTTGTAATACTTGCTATTTAAAATATTAACAAATGAACAAAGGAAAATAATTTTCCAATCTTGACTTATTCCAATCTCTAATTAATACATTTTTCATAATTAACATGCTTACATTTATCTTGCTGTACTTAAGATGAAACTTAAATAATTACATATTTATTTCAAAACCTACAATTGACTTAGGTCAAAAATTGGTCGCATCAAAATTATACCTCCGTCCTTTGTACCTGGTTTGTGGACCATCATCATCCGTCGCAACACAATTTTAATTTTAAGATTTTAAAGTTTTAAATGCAAACCCTTCATTAGGTATCTTAGAATATTTCATAAGAGATTGCGGTGAGTTGAGTATTTGCTGTAGAAATGTGTTTTTTTTTATAGGATAGGATGACAAACGAGCACACAGTCCACCTGATGGCCCTTAGACATCTACATCTATCCTCGATTACGAATCAAAATGCAGATGCGTTGTCATCCGTGAGGACTTAGGTGGAATGCCTCGTTTCCAGTAAAAAGGGTCTCCGGTTCTCTAAACTCACCATACGAAACACGGCAGCATTAACCTTCTATTTGACGGTATTCTGTGAGAGCGTGGTCCTTCCCCGGTCGAGCCGACTCATTCGTGCTACAACTATACTACTAATATAACTGCAGTATGGCTCTACTACGTGTCAATAGAATTAGTGTTATATGGATCACTTTCAAAAACTATTGAATAGTTTGTCAATAGTAAATATAGGTTGGTTCACGAAAACAAAGTTTCGAAAACGCTTAGGGACCACCATTACTCTTTTGTGTTAATCATGCAAGATTATTTTACTATGAGGAGCGGGTTGTTGAGGGTATACAGCTTAACTAATGATAAGTAATAACCTTCGCTCTAACATCTCAGCAATACCAGTGGAATTGCAGGTGCATTGCCGGCCGGTTCGATAAAAGAGCAGCGTTGTAGGCTCTTTTTTCGAAGGCCTCTAAGTTGTATCACCTGAAAAAAGCCGCTGAGAGGAAATTCCACAGTGTGATCGTGCGTGGCTGATAATTTCTTGTAAAACGCACGGTTATGGACTGCCAAACATAGTTATGGTGTCGATAGAATTTCGAGTTCTTTCGCAGTGTACGATTGCCCTGAAATTGAGGAGATACGACAAAGGCGTTCTTTTGAAACTGTTCATAAATGCACCAAAAAGTGTTTTAAGACGCTAAACTGGAATATACTACAATAGATGTAAACGGCAAATACATCTAACTCTTACGCTTTGCCGATGCTACTGTCGTCATGGCAGAATCGCTGCAAGACATGCTTAGCAGCCTAAATAAATCCTCCTAACGTGTTAGACTGCGTATGAGTTTAAAAAAGATGAAAGTCATGTTTAACGGTCATATCATACCAAATTCGATTATCGTTGATGGTGAGATTCTTGAAGTTGTTCAAGAGTATATTTACTGCGGTCAGATAGTGCAGTTAGGTGAAAACAACTTCGAGAAAGATGCCGATAAGCGGATCTAATTGGGCTGGGCAGCATTTAAAAATCTTCATTTGGTTTTTTCGTCGCCCATACCGCAAAGCTTGAAGTCGAAAGTCTTCGACCAGTGCATTCCGCCTGTAGTCACACATGGTGCCGAAACGTGGAATTAAACAGTACGACTACTACACAATTTCAGAATCGCCCAGCGATGAATGATGGTAAACGCAGTGTGGGACGTGTCTTGGCTAGATGGAGCGACAATCTGCGCAAGGCGACTGACAGCAATTGGATGAGCGAAGCTGAAGATCGGGCTTTATGGCGTGCCCTGGAAGAGGCCTATGTCCAACAATGGACTATCGTAGACTGATGATGATGATTTTCTTTTTAGCGGTAAATGCACAAACCTGTGTCACCTGGGAGTTGAACTGAACTGAGTCGCCCGCAGTTCGAAAATTGGTTTAACAAAGACTCGACTTCACACACATTTGTTCCAGCACGCGACGATGTGTTCCCGAGAAAAATTGGCACTGCTGGTGTTTAAAGCATGCTGTCGTCTACTTAGCAATGAATGTTTCTGGTTTGAAACATAACGAAGAACAGAAACGAAGAGAAGGTACTGGGTAGGGAACATCAGCTATGTGAAGCACCAGGATTCAATGTACCAAACTTGATAAAAAGCTTTCGTTACGTCTAAACTAACTGCCAGAGCCTCCTCTTTGGTTACGGCTACGTACGCCTATTGTTGAGTCAGGTAGTCAAAAAGATCATCAACAGAGCGACTTCAATGGAAAACGTATTGGCTTCACCAATCAGGTGATGATCCTCAAGTTACTTGGTGATGGTGATGGCGAAAGGACTGTAGTGGGACACTTTGAGCAGTCGCCTTTTAGGGATCGGGTGCGCTAAGGCTGCCTTCCATTAGCTCAAGACGCCGCCTTAAGAGTAGGAATACCGGAAGAGACACGTACGAACCGCTGCAAACTATTGAGTACATGTCTCCAGCATAATTGGAGCGATAATATCCAGCCAATTAGACTTATGGACGTCCTGAGCACAGATGCACTTACGTACATTACGGACATTGGAGTAAAAAAATCTATCTATAATAGTGCCATTGAAGTGATCCAAACATAATTTATAAATTTAAAAAATGAAATAAAAAGAAACACAATACCAAAGAAAACCTGAATGATCCAAACACGTCAGCAATATAAAGTTACAGTCTATATATAAGTAAGTCTCTGCTATGCAGAGGCCTAATATGTAAATTTTTAGACATGTAGGTATTCTCGTGATGTTATCTTTCAATACCAGTACTTAAAATTGCAGAATGTCGTAGAATATATTGATGAGTAGGTATAATAGTATACAGTAGTCACATTTTAAATACCAACTTTGTGTCGAGAAACATACATAATACATATTATATAGTGCAAGGTGTAGAATTAGCGTCAGTTTTTGAAGCCTTATAATATCAGATAATAAAGCTTTAGATTAACTTCTGACTTAGGAGTTGACCCACATTAACAGGATTATCTGTAACCGTAACTTTTGATCAAGATCGCTTGGCAAATTTTTAGTCTGGAAATTTTCATAATGGTTATTTCATCAACTGTAGGAGTACGTTGAGAATAGTTGCGAATTTTGGGTGAAATATAAATGTTGTTACAATTAAGGGGATGCCCTGAAAATGAATCGTAGTTTTGAAGGCGTGGCTTACCCCTTTGTCGGTGAAGCTCACGGAGGACTGAGAGAGTGTCTTAACGAAAGTGATGTAATGACTTCATAATACATAAATTATGAGATAGCTTTTTTTAAATTTGTATATCACATGATCAAGCATTATAAATATTTGTAGTGATAGCATTAAAAAACCACTAAAGTTCATACCTAAGCTATGAGAGCTTACAATTTTATAAGATAATACAGCGTAATATTGTATTGCAGATACTATAAAAAGAAAAACAAAAACATGAAGTAAACATGAAAACAATCAAAAAATGAAAAAACACGTTACAATAACTTAAGAATGTGATCCTTTAGCTTACACTTATTGTTATTTTTAGTGACATTATCCACTAATTTTGACGGTAAGTTATTAATAATCCGAGGTATTAAGTAGCCGTAAGCCGTGTGCATTTCTAGCACGCGGCTGGCTGGGACGGTTTTGAGAAATTGCTCGAGTGTATACAGGCTGCTTAATCGGGATTCTTAGAATAGCTCTTTTAATAAAATGTTTTGTACTTGTATAATGTATTGGTAAAATTTTACAGTGTTTGAAGAGACTACTGACGTAATCCCGGAATTTATTTTTTATTTTATTTGGAACTTCTCTTATCTTAAGTATTTTTACTTGTACTCGTAAATTATGGATCTGCTCAAGATATGTTTTGTAAGTTCGGTCGTAGCTACTTAGCTCGTATTGAATGTGGGACTCCGCAAGTGCATTATATAACATTAACTTTATTTTAAATACAATGCGATTATTGAGAATAGTGATATTTGCTAAAAACTGTCTTAGTTTAGTTTATACACGTGCAATACGCTGGTTTCAATTAAATTTACTGTCAACAGCTAGTCCGAGATATGTTTGTGTGTTAACTATCTCAATTTCTAGGCAGCAACATTCAGCAACGCTGTTAATATGTAGGTAAATGTGATTATGTGCAACAAATTTTTTAATTGAAGTGTGTTTTAGGTATGGACATTTAATTACTAGTAACTTACTTTTGCTGGCATTAAGGACAAGCCCAGCATCCTGGCACCACCTTGTTAGGATATCTAGGTCAGACTGCAAAGGGTTACATGCCTTTTGGCCAAGTGCCATGCCAAACTGGTAGCACGTGCAATTGACGATGCAGCTGCCCACGTCATTGAGATAAGACAAAAATGCTAGGGTCCTAGTACCGAAACTTGTGCCGTACCCTCCATTATCAACATCGGCTCGCTGTAGTTATTTTCAATCTTTACAAAAGATTTTCGATTCTTCAGGTAATTATGGCACGAAGAGCAGTGGAAGCAACAACAACAACCGGCAATAAACCACGTACATCACATTTGTCTAATCTGTCCACAAGCTGTTCATGTAACACAGTGTCAAAAGCACGTGAGAAGTAGATAAATAGAGCAAGAAAAAGGAAAAACTAAGTATGCACCTAACAACATTATAATTATTTTAACAAAACTTTGTTATGGATTAAAAAATGGTTTATGAGAACTTAGATATGATTATTTACTATGTCTTAAAAATAATTCCATACACTATTCGTAAAAATGGTGGTGTCATGGAGAAATGTAAGCAAGGTTATATAGTCAAAATCGTATACCAAAAATTTGGTTCGTAATCTATAAAACTTAAAAAATATGTGAAATGAAAAGCCACCAAATTTTCCAGGTATCACCTTAATTCAAACGGAAATTCAAAGTAATTGACGGAAATATTTCAATTTTTTTTCCAATCGGTGCCTATAACACAGTCAATGGACTTAAACAGTTCTTTATCAGACTATGTATAATAATAAATATTTTTATATTTATATCATTGTAATTTTGATAATTTAGGTTTTTACAAGACATTTAATATCCAGGTTTTAACCTGTAACCTGCCTCGTACGTTTGATCTTCAAGAAATTTCTATCAATAATCCGAGCATCATTAATTTTCTAATCTGTGATCGATAAGCGATCCATCCGCAAAAAAGAATATATGTACATCTATTACTTTACTAAACACATTCTTAATTGTACATAATTTTTAAATAGTTTATCTATGTATTTCTGTCATAAAATTTTATTACGTGGAAGAATACTACAGAGAATTAAGAATTTCCATGTCGAAATTTTGTAACTGTGTAGACACTTATCATGTTTGAAAAATACATGTTATTTATTAAAGTCATCAAGTAATTATTTTGTCAATATTATGCTATGTCAACTTAGTCTTGTCGAGGATTACTTGAAATCGATTTTGGTTACGAAATTTATGCTTTGCTTATACGTTTAGAAAAACTTTTGAACCTAAAAGAGAATTTTGTGTTTGTATGTATGTAATTATGTTTGACCGTCTGTAGTCCAAATGGCATAAAGTATTTTGAAGTATATGTGTGTTATTTTCATCTTTGAGGTGTCCTGGGTAGTATTTTATATAATACTAATGCGACGTTAGCAGTGTTAACATAGCGGAAACCTAGATATTTCAGTGAAAATACAGGGAGGTAAAAAACGAGATTTTTTATATTTTTTGCCAATAGAAGATGAATAGAAATTGAAGAACAAGACTACTGTGTTTTATGTGGATATTCATGGACTTTGCAATATGTTTATTACAGGTAATACTTTGGTGGTAAGTTGCTGCCATGGTCGAAACTATTGTCACGCTGACTCTCAAAAATACGTTGAAGGTCAATGATATAAATCAGCCCATTTGTGCAAAATAGTAAGTACTTTTATTTTACTTTTGAAAGAGACCTAAAAACAAACAGGCGAAGGAAGGAGAAAAATTCCTTGTTGGCTGAACTTTATATGGGCATGGAAGTGCTATGACGATTGATTGTCTCGTTACAATTGTGGTACTATAATATCTATGCGTAGCTGATAGTTTCCGATTATTTCAAGTTCTCTTCGCTGAGAATAAAACTATTACTCCAACTATGTTGTTGTGATGTTATTGAAGCAAAACTCCTTTGAGTGCAACTTATAGGTGATTGCTCTTATATCTTTTGATCTTAGATTGATTTTAAATCAGATGGAAGTAACGTTTAGTAAAACTTATCGTTGACGCAGTTTTTGCATTTATAAGTTAGCAACTGATTAGTCTTTCGCGAGTATAATTATGTGTTATAATATACACATATTCCGTGCTTTGTGGCTTACTTTGGGAGAGACAGACTTGTCATGGGCTGTAATGTTGATGGTGATTATGATGAATATACAAACGTTTTACCTACCTATTTATTTTCTATTTCATCTTTTATATTTCAATACTATTAATAACTGTTGTATTAGTTTTTTTTTTATAAATTAATTAAAGTATTATAGTTAATTAAAATAATATACGACAGAAATGCATATTAAGATTTAAATTTTACATTAAGATAACGCGCGCTACACGAACTTAATTTTTGTTGTTTGCAATTATGTTGTGTAAAATAATCCGTAGACGCAAATAAAAGTCGACTAATTGATATTAAGGAAAGTTTCGTGGAGTCTACAAAACGGTGAATATAATTTTCGATATAGTTATATCAATTATATCCAGATTGATTAAGAAGAGCAGCGTTTAAGGAGAATATCGTTTGGTATCACTAACCGTTCATCCGAGCGTCACCATTATACAACAGGGTACAGCAGGTTTGCTCTGAGTCATGTTTAGGCTATTATGAGGGAAATAGACATTTTTTTATTTGTTTGTTTTTTTTTACTTAATTATAACATTCATGATTGAAATCGAAAAGCAGTAGCGAAATAGTGAAGGGTACGGACTGTAAAGTCAGAAAGTGGTGTGTTTGAATCCGCCATTCGACCACTGTGGTACTCCTAAGGCATGCATTTTAGGCTTACTTGGAGTGTCTAACAGGAGGAACTAAGTGATAATGTTAATAGTATAACATAGCATAAACTCTCACGCCTGTTACCTAGAGGGGTAGGCAGTAGATACTTCCTTTTGGGATGATCCTGACACACCTCTTTCGCTTCTTTCACATTCATATGCTGTTATGAATACTCTTAATCTGACCCCTTTTCAATATACCGTCTATTTGGTTGATAAAATTCCGTGTCTCAAAAATTGCGTCTCTTGTCAATTCTGCGACTCACTTCTGCAGAATAAATTGGTCTGTCACTTTTTCCTCATTATGTCTACGTGTCCAAACCTCCGAAGCATTCCTATCTTAATCCAAGTCACAACATCTTCAATCACACCACAATTTTCTCTTATCACACAATTTCTCACCCTATCATTCAGAGTCTGCCCCAACGTAATTTTTATGACCGCATTTCTACAGCATTAATTTTACCTTCATGCTCCTTCTGCCACACCCTATTTTCACTACCATATATTAAGGTAGGGACCAACACATCATTGTGAATTGCCATACATGCCACCAAAATTGAGTGGAGTGCCCCATTCACTCTTTATCTTGCATTCACTCGTAATCCTATAACATTCCTGTCATTTCTGCAATCCCTGCTAGACACACATCATAAATGCGCGACGAAACAGTCTCGTTATAAATAACTAAAATACTTTGGTTTTGTTCGAATTACAATGCCTTCTTTGCAATTGTTAATGTTTACTATTACTGCAACTTGGATAATTTAAGACAAACTTGCATACGCTAACTTGTTCACACACTTAACATACATACTGCTTCTGCAGGTTTTATTTAGACCGTTGGGTAATATGTAAGTGTAAAGAAGCTATTTTAGAATGTTCACGTTTTTTTATATAATATAGCAAATGCGTAAGTTATTAATTGTAAAAATTCTATGTGACAGTGATTTTAATATTATTCGAATTATATTTTATGATACTCGAAGTAGGCGCGTCAAGGCCGTAAATAAATCATAATAACCTGTTCAGATCATTTTTTGATATTGAAATTTTTAAAGTCCTTGACACACGTCTATTGCTTTGACATATCTAATTTCTTATATGAAACTTTATTCAATTTAAACGTTATATATGTAATGATCTACAGGCCTATCAGTAATAGAAATTACGAACAAATAATCACCATTCCTGTTAAATTAATAAATAAAATTATGTAAATTTTTATTATTGGGTAAAACTTACAACCTTACCTTCATAAAATAAATATAACTGTTTTATTTATGTAACATATTATTATGTGTCACATTTTGAGTACTAATTTTGTACGCTAGTAATATATAAGTCAATGTAATTTTGTGATATGTACATTTGCGTTAAACTGGAAAGCGGGCCATTTAATTTTTGCTAATAATAAATATTTGAGACTACTTAAGTTTTGAAATTTTCACACTTTTAGAAAAAAATCCTTAATGTTATGTAACATTTCTAATAATTCAAATTATGTGCCGATGTATCAATACTAGCTTATCCCTGTCACATATGATATATTTAAATCTGTATATCTTGATAAAAACTAGATAATTTGAAAATATATTAAAATTCTTACCAATTAATATATAAACATAAACATGGAGGAAACACTCACAATTAAAAAAAACGAGCAAATCTACATACGTATAAATTTAGCTTCAATAAAACACGAATTTTTTTTTCATAATGTTTGCCGATACAATTCAAAATGTTGTAGGTTTGATTGAATTCGGATGTTTTCAATGCACGTATAAAACACGCACTGCGGTGGATTTTGTGTCCGTCCTGTGCTCGCGTTGAACTACCTAGGTACGCACTATTGGCCATCACTGAACTCGACTGATCGGCCTTGTAGCGAGGAGAAATTAGATACTTTTAAAATTTATATAATAGGGTAAATTAATTTCATGGGTGATTGTCAAATCTTCATTGTTCGTTGTTTTTAATACCTTCTCATAAGTCTATATATATATATATATATATATATATATATATATATATATATATATATATATATATATATATATAATGGACTGAGTGATGAAACTGATAACAACCCTTTTAAGCAAAATTATTTGCCACGAAATATTAAAAGTAAAAGTTTTTTTATAGAAATGTAGTAACAAACGAGCTCAAAGTCCACCCGATGGTAAGAGGATGCTGTGGCCCATAGACATCTACATTTATCATGCAAATGCGTTGTCACTTCCGAGGACTAAGATGGAATGCGTCGTTTACAGTAAAAAAGGGTCGCCGGATCTCTACACTCATCATACGAAACACAGCAGTATCAAGCTGCTATTTTACGCCAGTATTCTGTGAGAGTTTGGTCCTTCCCCGTTCGAGCTCATTCATGCTATAACCATAATATAGCTGCAGCGTGGCTCTACCACGTACAATTACACTGAATATTCAAAAAGCTATAATAAAGAAAAACTAAAACTAAATATTTCAATTCTCGTACAGTCCTACTCCCTGTGGTATCGTGCCAAGAACGCGTGGCTGCGTTTCCTCGCTGAATAACTATACTTAGCCTTTGAGCTAGAAAAGAACCAGCCCTCTTATCAACAGCGACGACTAGTCGCGGATACAGTTCCTTAAGCAACTTCACCGCACGTGGACCCCACGTGTACGTTAGTTCAATATCACCGTTATTATTAAAGCCTATCAAACGTCCACGACTGAACATAGTACTCCCGCATAGGTTGCCTTATAGTGGGGATATTTGACATTTTTCGACGTTCGACGAGTTGTTTTCACGAAAATGTTGCTGCCTATCTTCTGTTTGTTTTCCCTATGTTGCCTCTTACGGCACTTACAGGATGAATTAGGGTTATGTTTTTTTCCTTAGTCCTCAGGGGTGATAACGCATAATGCTTTTTGATATTTAATCGAGGATAAATGTAGATGTCTTTGCCACAGCATCCACTTGCCATCAGGTGGACTGTGTGCTCGTTTGTCACCTTATTCCACAAAAAAGTAATGTAAACATATATCTATCGTATCTCCTATATGATGTATTGTATTCCTGGTAAGCTTTTAATGCTTGTGTTAGGTGGTTTACGACAGTAGTCAAATGGCGGATTCGAATCCATGATCTTTTGAGTTCGCGAACTGAATCCTTATCACTAGGCTAATACTGTTGCTTTTATATAGCCCCAAGGAAAGTGAAATTATAGTAATTTTTAATATTATACCATAGTCATATTAAAAATACATACATGGGATGATAACGGAAAATTAATGCATGCAGGTGATTCTGGGCTCTGCTTTTTGACAAATTTTTGGAAGGGGCCCATGTTCGGTAGTGTACTTAATATAAGCTGCGAACAAAATGATTCATCATCATTACCATTAGAACCCTTCATGATGATTATGAGACGATTATATAGACACTGGGGGAGCCCAGGTAAAGTTGCAAGACACATACACTGACAGGCATTCCGCATTGGTATTCGAAGTCTGGACTGTGAGAGAGAATTCATCACTTCATTTTGTCAAGAAGATTTTGTAAAAGTGGACCAATGGATGTGCACGAAAAATATTGTTTTCTATCGACAAATAGCGGTCCAACCATTTCGCATAATATATGAAAGATACGACAGATTTAAGTTTAGATTTAAGGTTAAGATTTAAGATAAAGATCGTATAAGTTTGTGAATATACCAGACACCCACGGCTGATGACTATTGATTAGAAATGTATAATCTATATATTAATTATATTTTAATTATTCAATCTAATTTTCTAATAAATTTCAATAAAGATTTAACATATAAATCATAATTTGAAGAACTAGGTCATATATAAAATACCGTAATGATTTTTCAAAATTTTTTTATAAAGAAAGGCTTACAAATCAGCACACAGTGAATGATGTAACTCAAAGACAACTAATGTCAAAATACTCAAACGCTAAGAATTTGGGCAAGTATATCTATCTATCTCCGACTAAGACTCAAAGTACAGATGGGAGCCTCATTACCAGTAAAAGTATCTGCAGTTCTAACCATATGAAAAAAGCAGCATTATTACGCTTATTTTTATGCTAGTATCCTTTAAGGACGTGGTCCTTTCCGGGTCAACGCGTTCGTGTTGTTACCAGTGGCGAAGCTAGAGCTCCAAGCTAGGGCAAGCCCAAGATACAGTAAATTGATAAAAATATAGATTGTTGTTTTTAGCAGTTTTATAAAAATACACCAATCTTGATCTGTCTCCATGCTTCAGTTTCATATTCAGTGCTGTTAAGGACGTGTTTAACAAAGCACACAGAAGGCATACCACTGCTAGATAGATTGTATTACATATCAGCAATTGCATAGCTTCGGTGGCTTTGAAGAAAGCCGTTTGGGTTTGTTTAAGCGAAAGAAAAAAAATATTTACATCCAATACAATACATGAACAAAAGTATAACACGAACAAAGTACAAACAAACTATGTACAAAATTAAAAAAAAAAATATTTACATTCTAATGGATAAGAGATAAGATAAGTGGAATCGTCTCGCTTTCTTATGGAAAGATTTAATTACGTCCACGTAAAATGTTGGTGAACGTTTTAATTGTACCAATAACTGTTTGTAATTGCGATAATTGATAAGTCTGAAATACACTCTTAACCTTGTGTATTATCTCAACAAAGTTTAAAGATTTCCTCTCCGATTATCACTTTAACACACTTCAATTCATCACAAGGAACACTATTATCCTCCATTTTCATTAAAAATCTTTAAAAAAGCATAAATTTTGAACTCGTAATATTAAATCGCTTAAGATAAGCACACAGAGTAAATAAACATTGAAACGTGAAATGAACTTGCAAACGTATTACCCTTGTGCCTCCGCTTTTAACAAATTTATTCTCAAAAGCCTGGCTTTAAATCTCTATACTAATTGCTATATATACAATCGTAGTTATATTTGATTATAGATTATTTTGCCATAGGTTAGAAAGAGAGCGATCGTCTTCTCGAAAGCCCCGTAAAAAGCCCACGCGAGCGAGGGAGACAACTATTAGCTCTATTAAAACTCATTTTTTATGACAGCAGCAGTATCGCTAAGGCAATACGAGGTCATCGGTCGACATGTGTCGAACAGTGGAGTGCGCGGGAAATTTGAAATAGCTTGAAACATTTTACAAGTTATTTTATTAGTTGATATTATTGATTGAAATTATTGATTGATTCAGGTTTAATAAGGCAAGCCCGGCTTTTCGGCTTTAATGGAAGCTTCGCCACTGGTTGTTACCATAATATAATAATATATTGGGTCATCAAACTTATTCAGTCTAATTCGCGTATTCTTGATAAACCCAGCAGTAGATTGTGTAAGAAAGGCTTTTAAGAAGAAAAGACTTAATACAATGTTTTAAATAGTATCGGAATAAATTATTACGTACTAGATAGTTAGTGTTGCCCAAATGCAAGAACAAGACGAGACTTAGCCAGTCTTGGTCTTGGTCTTGCGCCAATACACCTGGTCTTGTTCTTGGTCTTGGTATTGCGCTCTCAGTCTTGTTCTTGGTCTTGGTCTTGCAGCAAGAGTCTTGCAAGTCTCGCAATTACCTATTAGCCTATTGTTATTTATTAAACGTTACTTTAGATCTTAGAATTAACATATCCATAGAAAGACCAACCAAATTAATAAATGTCTAAACATTTAATGAGAAATTCGAAAAATCAACTAATACCGGGTGGGGTTTGAACCCACGACCTAAGCGATCCTTGCCGATGCTCTAACCAACTGAGCTGTCTAACAAGTGTCACGGCCACGGGAGTTAGGCTGTTTCTTAATAAACGTTTACATTTAATAAGCTTACATGTGCTAAAATTTAGTCAAAATATGTATTATACTGTATTATAAAGAACATTATCTGTCTAGAAAGAGATTGATAGACCCTTATATGAAATGGAGTAAAAGAGTTACACAATTTACCATTTATTTAAATTAAAAAAATAAAATACAATACAAATTAAATTACATAACAGTACACGACAGCTTTGACATTACTGTCACTTTATATTAATACTTTTGACCAAGAATTAATACAAAGTAACCATCTGGCTGACTCATCACTTAACCTATTTCTATGTTTTCTAATTACTAATGATGCTTTAGAAAATAATCTCTCAGCAGGTACTGAAGTTGCAGGTATTGAAAGAAAATCACGGGCCATCTTCGATAAAGTCGGATATTTTGTCTCATGCGTCCTCCACCACTCTAAAATGTCTTCCGAACTGGCGGCTCTGGGTTTACTTAGGTACTCCTCCAACTCGTCTATAACTAAGCCTTGATGAAAAGATCCAGATCCAGATGACGTCGAGGGACATGCATACAATTTCTCAAAGTCTATTATGTTTTCATCTTTATCATATTCACATACTTTCTTTTCATTTCTTGGTGATTCTAGAGATGTGTTCACTGAGTGTAGACTTTTATATTCTTTATAAAGTTCATTAAATTTGCGCAGGCTTTCTGTTTTAATTTGCTTCCCCCATAATATCATGTCAAAAGTCTAAGTCTTATGCCTTGGGTCTAAAATTAAAGAGGTTCAATAAATCCAGCTTATTTTTTAATAATTTTGTCTCGAACTGCTTGAAAACCCAGAATGAGCCTTTCATCCACTTCGGATCGATTAGGTTTCTCATCTAATTGTTTTACCATGGATTCTATTGTATCGAGCAAGAGATTGAATGATACAATGATAAGCGGTAATGTAACATATTTTTCTCCACCAAGTTTCGTTGATAGAAGTTTAAAGTTTATTAGAAACTTATGTATTTTTTCGAATATTTGCCATTCACTATCTGTGATGAAAATCATTCGATTCGGTGACAGAAGTGCACAATATGTTAATGCCAGTTCTCACTTTTAAACAAAATCCAATCATATCATGTGTGGAATTCCATCTCGTTGGACTGTCGAGTATGGGGTTCAGATTTGATGGCACGCCAGCTGCTTCACAAGCAGACTGAAACTTCCTCTTAAATATCTCACTTCTTTTTATTTTACTGGAAATACTGCGTAATTTTGTTATAGCTGTACGTGAGTCAGCAATATTTGGCGCATATTCTTCATCTTCCTCAGTTTCGTCTTCATTATCTTCATACTGCTGTTCTTCTCCCATATTGTCAGTTTCACTATGTAATAAGATAAGATAAGATAAGATAAGATAATCATTTATTGTCATAACTGTGTACATGAGGTCTTACAAATACAGAGTATAGTTACAACAGTTTGTCCATTTCGGACGTACAATATAATAAAAAATAAAATAAAGCACTACAATAAATCAATAATTACTTCCAAAAAATTCATCCAAATTATAAAAACATTTTGATAATAACCATTCTTTTAACTTTTTTTTAAATCTTGGGCTCTCTAACGAAATAATGTATATAGGTAAATGGTTAAAGATTCTGATTCCGCTTATTAAAGTACTTTTACTATAAATGTAACTAGATGATTTAACAATGCACACATCAAAAGCATGTTGAGTTCGTAAGTTCTTTTTTGATTCTTTTTTAATATTAAAATGTTGTCGGTTATCTTTGACAAACACAGAAATTTCAAGTATGTATATACAAGTCAACGTCAGAAATTTACAATCTATAAATACATTTCTTAAAGAGTCATATTGATTAATATTATACATAATTCTTAAGCACTTTTTTTGCAAAACAAATGTCGACTGAATGTCAACAGAATTGCCCCAGAATATAATTCCATATGTCAGAAGTGGATAGACATGACCATAGTAATAATTTTTTGCTACATCTCTAGATGCTACATTTTTCAATATTGATATGGCGTAACAACTGCTTGAAATCCAAGAAATCATCAAATCATCAAAAGTATGACCATGTATCCACGTATCGATCTCAATTAAAATGGTTACCTATTCGTCAACGCCGTAGTTTGCGTGCACTCACCACCCTTTATTCTATCCTGATGTCTCCAACTTCCCCTTATCTCCTCATCTTACTTATCTCCTCACTTTCAGTTGCTTAGTGCTAGTCATGAGAGAAACCTCCGCTCTACGAACAACCTTCTTCTCCTATGTCCATCCCATAGCTCTGGACTTGTTCATTCTTCTTTCCACATTCAATCTATTCTCCTTTGGAACGCACTCCCTCTCGAAATCAGGACGGCTAGCAATCGGTACGCGTTCAAGATGAAGGTTCGGGAACACTTAATTAATAAATTGGCAGAATCATCATCCTCATCATTGGCAGAACCAGCGTCCTCATACGGCCAGCAGTGAAGGACCACGTCTCTGATCCGTAAGTCATCACTGGCAACACGCACTGGTTGTACATGTGTATGTGTATGTATATGTGTATATATGTATGTATGTGTGTGTATGTATGTATATGTATATATATATGTGTATATATATGTATATATGTATGTTTATATGTGTATATATGTATATTCTTATTGTTCTTATTGTAATTATGTATATTATATATTTTATATACATATATGTGTATGAATATTAATGTAATTTTATCTATTTATTTGCGATGTACCATTTATATCTTATGTATTTTATTTCCATGTATTACAATTTTTTTTGTTATTTTATTTTAGTATTCGCATATTAACTTTTTATTACACCTACTTCATTCTATCTCTGCATCATCCCAAGGTAGACTGGGAGAGAATGCCTTAGGCATTAAGTCCGCCTATATACCACTTGTGTATATGAAGTTTTAAATAAATAAATAAATAAATAAATCCTACTGTTTACTTTCTCAACGTGTGATTTCCAGTTCAAATTACTATCAATGTTGATACCCAGAAATCTCATGTTATGCACTTTCTCAATTTTTTCACCGTCGATTATAATATTTAATTCAATTGGAGCTTTTCTATAATTCCTAAATTCTATTAGTTTTGTTTTTCCCAAATTTACTTTTAAATTAATTGAAGTTAGCCAGTTCACTACTGTGTTTAGTGTGTTATAAATTTCATTCACAAAATATGCATCATCTAGTTTATCTCTTGATAAGAATATTGTAGCATCATCAGCATACATTACACATAGATGATTGATCATTAATGGAAGCTCGTTTATGTAAATTAAAAACATCATGGGCCTAGTATGCTACCTTGCGGTACACCTAGGATTAATTTTTTGAAATCGGAATGCACTTGAGTTATTGATTTTGTTTTTTTGTCAAATGTATCTAATATTGTCGCCTGTATTCTGTCAGTTAAATAAGATTCCATTAATTTTAGGGCTATTCCACGTATGCCTATATGTTCAAGCTGTTTTATCAATATATTATATAATGTTAAGGTCTTTAATAAATCTTGTACACCAAGGTTCAAAATGTGAGCAAAGCACCGGAAATGTTGATTGTCTGAATCAAAGTGTGGCAGCTGTTTGTCCAATTCATACATAAATTTGGTATTTGCAGTTGCGTTGTCGACCGTGATACCCTGTATTTTATCAATTATGTCATATTCCAATAAACATTCGTGGAAAATCGTTGCAATATCTTCCCCAGTATGTCGACCGCGTGATGGTATAAAATCAAGGACTACAGATCGATACTTCCATTCGTTGTCTATATAATGAATAGTGACCCCGTAGTAACTCCTACTAGCAATTGACGTCCATCCATCAATGGTAAATGACATTTTAGATGAAAATTTTTGTAGTCGTTTCTTAAGATTCAATTGAAGCTCTTCAAACCGTTCTTTGACCTTCCTTCTAAGTGTGAACCTTTTAGGAAACACCATATTTGGGCAAATTGATCGAAAATATACTTGTGTAGCTTCGTCATCGAAAAATGAGAAGGGAAGATATTTTTTTAACCATCCAATCAACTGTAGCTGTCGTGATGTTGTCACTGCTATTTTCAGACTGAAATAAAACAGTAAATCATGTGTCTCGACGATTATAAAAACAAATTAAAATATGAGTGAATCATAAATACATATTTAATACTATAATATGGTAATAATATATATATATATATATATATATATATATATATATATATATATATATATATATATATATAAAACTACCACTCACTGATTGACTATAACGATATATCAGGAACTATAAAACATACAAACTTGAAGTTTGTAATTTAGGTTCCTTTTATGGCATAGAGATCAGAAACGGTTTTGAGAAAATCTATCCCTAAGGGAGTGAAATGGGAGTTGGAAGTTTGTATGAAAGTCCTACGTTATTGAAGTTAGAGACACGAAAATCGGTATTAAAGTTATAAGTTTTCAATAATAAAATCCTGAATAAGCTGTTTTACGAAATCCTAACCCTAAGGGGGTGAAATTGGGGTAAAATGGTTACATGCAAGTCCTATATTTTTAAAGTATAGATATGAAGATCGACATTTACTTTATTAGTTTTAAATAATAAATACTTGCATAGTTAAACTTTACCTATATAGCCTCTTTATACTTAGGTAAGACTTTTGCAGCGAGAAAATTTCAAAATCTCATAGGAAATCAGATATTGTACGCGGACGAAGTCGCAGGCGGCCGCTAGTTACATAATATATGTGTTATGTAATTGTGTGAGAAGTATATTTTTTCTTACCTGTCCACTTTTTCCGGTGGTTATTAAAAAACTTGTGATATCTCCACTTAATTTTGGTTTTTCAGGAAGAAATATTTGTGATTCCTTTTTGTGAAAAACATTAGATGCTTCCTTAAGCCTGAAGTGTTTCTGTTTTTCATTTTTATTTCAACCTTTTTATGTTGGCATAATTTTACACAAAGCAATTTGGGATGCATAAATTATGTCGAAAAACTCATCAAATTTACCTTTAGGTCTTTCAGATCTATAGCTCCAACTCTCACTACTCCGACTAGAACTATTAGACTCTTCGTCACTCATGTCAAATTGTAAACTTATCACTCCGAGAACAACAAGGATTAGAGTAAAAACAATTAATACATTAGAATCGAAGCAAAGTTTAATTGGGAATGACTGGAATTAAAATAAATACTACTATTTGTAAGTACACGCCGAAAGACCGACAAAGGAAAGTTCGGCATCCATTGATAAAATTAATGATTCTTCGGAAGATTAATAAAGTAGATGCGTTGCCAGATAGGTATAGTGTACCTGCGTAAAAATGAAATGTAAATATGTAAATAAAATTGTGTGTATTATGTTCTTCTTGTGATTGAATTAATCTACGTTAATTAAATTAAATTTGCCTTCACTCGTTTGAAATTCAAAATTCAAATATGTTTTATTCAAGTAGGCATTAAAAATACACTTTTGAATAGTCATATAATCACTGTTTTCCCCAATTTTTTCTTTTCTATGTTCAGGGGTTCTGATTCCACTGAGAAGAATCAAGGAAGTAAGAAACTCAGTAGTTGCTCTTTTCAAAATATTTTTACAATAGTTCTATAATTATGTAAAGCGATAAGTCAAACATAAAATGTCAAATGTATATGTAGATACCAAATCGGTTTAGAAATTTCTAGTTAGTCCTATGTAGTACGAGAGGTCAGTTCCAAGCATTTTTGTCTGACTTAAATTGAAAAGGTGAAAGATCTAACATTTCTATTGGAATCTTATTATAAAAGCGTATATCGCTACCCAAGAACGCATTATATACTTTGTGTAACCGGAAAGCAGGTATTGTGATTTTATTTTTATTTCTACTATTAAAATTGTGCAAATCACTATTATTTACATCAATTCGATGCAATTAATTTCTTTAAACGGTTCTCTAAGAGATACTCGGGCTCCTAAAATGTACATAGATCTTATTTTACGCTTTTTATTTAATATGCACACTTTTTATATTACTCGATTAGCATTGTACAAAATGTTTACTCATTTCAAGTGTGTTAAAAGTGTCTACAATATTTATCAAATGGGTGACGACATATTCGAACACTTTGTGTTCAAAAACACACACTTCCAAAAATCGAGATTTGCAGTGAACTTATTGAACATGTTTATCTATTAGGTAATAATAATAATAGTAAGTAATTATTATAAACCCATATAGTTGATATTATAATAATTACTTACTAGAATAAATTATTATGGTATCTACCTATCCTTACCATTATCTAATTACAATATTCCTTGCGAGATCAGCATAATGTATTCGTGTCCATTCTGAGCACCCGGAAACTTATTTTATTCTTTGGAACATGTACTCTGTGGCGGCATTCAAACAGTGTCAAATGTAGTGCGTGCGTCGCGGCGACGACGATTGAATGCGATATCAATAGAAGCCGCCGGCGCGTGTATCTTGACCTTGTACGTCCGAATAGCTGCAAAATTTCCTTGACAGGTCAGTATTCGACCTTTGATGATGCCGACAACAAGACACCGTGCACTATCAAAGTGCCGATGGTCAAAACTAGGGATGCACTGTCTTTTCTTTTAATGGTTATTTTCATCCGCTATGTATGCTTATGGTATTGTTCGTAATGCGCATAAGTCCAATTTTCCAATTTTTTTTAATATATTTTTTGCGTCTCATAGAGTTCCTAAGCGTATACCCGAACTCCTATACTCCCTGAAACAACACTCATACCTAACTGCAAGACGCAAGAGTCTCGCAGGCTTAGTCTTGTTCTTGCTCAAATCTTGCACGGTCAGTCTCAAACCGCACTATCAAAGTGCCGATGGTCAAAACTAGGGATGCACTGTCTTTTCTTTTAATGGATATTTTCATCCGCTATGTATATTTATGGTATTGTTCGTAATGCACATAAGTCCAATTTTCCAATTTTTTTTATATATATTTTGCGTCTCATAGAGTCCCTAAGCGTATACCCGAACTCCTACACTCCCTGAAACAACACTCATTTAGGCTTAGTCTTGTTATTGCTCAAATCTTGCACGGTCAGTCTTGGTCTTGGTCTTGCTAAAATTAGGCGGTCTTGTTCTTGGTCTTGGTCTTGCAAAAATGCAAGAACAAGATCAAGACTGCAAGACCAAGACCGATTTTGGGCAACACTAGATAGTGTAATAGCCGTTAAACAACATGTGGCAACCGACTGTATAGCATCGTCTCAAGTGGCACTGTCACACAACTGACAAGCCTGTCGTTTATGACAAATACTTCCTACGACGGGAGAGAGCTATACGCAGCACTGAATTTTTTGTTGAATTGAATAAAGATACGAGTCCATTGGCCCGCGCCGGACGTACCGCACGCAAGGCACGCAACGGATAGAATGGATTTGCCGATGGCATGCGTCCACTGTATCCGGATTTTTAATTTAGTTTCGAGTGTTTTCTTGTCGTGAGTTGACGTATTCGGTCATGGAGATTGATGAAGATGTTTTTATTATTAGGCGCTTGTTGGAAGATGAAGAAGAACGTAAAACTAAACGTAGAATGTGGGATCATAAATTAAATTATATAATATTATATTATTTATATCTTTTATGATATTTGACAAGTCTACTCATTTATATTATTTTTTAAAATTTGTGGCCCTCACATGACCTCTGCCTATTTGATAAGAAGGCACCATGCGAGGGCACCAGGAATCGATGCATATACTCCAGTACAAGACAAAACTCACAGAGATCATGTGTAAAATATTATGTTAAATATGTCTATTTCAAAATAATGTGCAAAATATCTCAAGTTCTGCTCTGTAGCACCTTGTTTCGATAATTATCCCCAATAATATAAAAATAAACATTTTTCCAGGTTCAAGCGTTGTTTTATTACGTCAGTGAATAATGTGCGGTGCGGATAGTGGAATCATACAAAGCAAACTAAAATCGGTTGCGTGACGTGCGTGCGATGCGTCCGGCGCGGGCCAGTGGACGCGTACCTTAAATAGCATTAGAAGTAGTACTAGAAGTTTTGTAATAGTCGTTTGTCTGTTTCATACTACATTAGGAACGTAATGCGCACTGTGTTAAAAGTAAAGTAATATATTAAATTTATTTTATTCAGGATTATTCAGGATTTAATAAGATTCAAAACATTTTCAAGCATATTTAGTGATCGTTAAGAGATGTCGGCACTGAGAAAAATGTCAAAGCCAATTTTGATTAAACCGTCCTTACGGTAAACTAACAAATTCATGGTCATTTTGCTCGATGGCAAGATAATGGTTTCTGTCATTGAAAAAGGTCGTTTTTACTGTTGCGAAGAAATAAAAATTAGCTCACGATGAAATTAGGTGCCAGTTTTCTTTTCATTACGACAACTCATATTGCAGACTGCTCTCTGAATGGCTGGGTTTTCATATGATTGAACATTGAAACGTACTTACGTGTTGCGATTTTTTTTCTGTTTTAATTAAAACATTAAGATTTCTCCGGTACCGCGGAAACGTTTAACATAAACAAACATACATACAACATATTGCACATGAACATACTTTAGAACTTTACAATTACTATTTTGGAACTCAAATAAATGATTGAGCCCCAGCTACTGAACTAGGAATCCTGTATGTCACGAGCTAGTCCCTTCCATACTTTATGCACAAACAATATTAACATTCATAATAACTTTCAATAAAATTACATTCTACTTTATTTTATAAAAATTAATATAAGTACAATAGTTTAAATAAATTATTAAATTAAAAATTAAAGTTAAACATTAAATATTAAAAAAAAATAAAGAAAAGAAAATAAAATAAACTTGTATATATGTTTATTAGCCGTTTATTGCATACTTTTCTAGGAGTTTCATTGTTTTTATTTGATCAACTTAGTTAGTTAATAATTTATTTAAATAAAATTTACATTTTTTCCACTATAACTCTATATTTGCTAGTAATTTTAGCTTAGCTTTTAATGTGCAAAGTCCACTGCTGCCTAATATATGCCATGGTTACCACACTTGGCAGGAGGTTTGGCAACCGCTGTTTTTATTATTTTGAGCTGTTACCAGGAAGCTGCTGTTGATCATTCATGTTTCATTTGCCTCCGTCGGTTTTTACGACACCCACTGGATGAAAAATTATATGGCAACTTCACAGCTGGTTGTTTTTTAGTCTATTAACTTTTTTTTCTATGATATTATGTTTTGATGATTATGCCTAAATTATATAAACCATATCACATAGAATTTTTCAAACTATTTGTTTTTAGTTCGTTAGCTTAATATTTATAGCACTGTAATCAATCTTGTAATAACTTTAGGTTAAAATTTTAAAAACGGAAGATTTTTTTAACCTAAAGGTATTATATGAATTTTTAGACGACGTCGTGGTCAAAATCAGCGAGAAGAACATCTTCACATATCTTACCTGAATTACCAAATCAGTCTGCGAGGCTATAGTTTGGCATCCAGTTTGGCGCGTGCGCAAACTGGTATAACTTGCCGTTTTCGTGCGTAAATTGTGATGGGAAATTACTCAATTGTATATCGTTGCATTAAATTAACTACTTAAGTAGCCAATTTTTATTTTTTACCAGAAGGATAAATCGCTTGTTTACTGTGTATTATTATTCTTAACAATTTGGTAATTCTTACTGTATATAAATGCGTAATGAATTAAGAAATTATCACATAAGGTACCTACGTGAAAGTAATATGGTCACGGGTCACCTTGAACTTTATTAAAACAAAACCTAAGGTCTTATACTATATCTAATATATTAAAAAAAATGCGTACAAACTTTGGTAATAATTGGGTATACTTCAAAAATTCAACGTAAAAAAAACTAACTACACTACACAATACTAAAATCGACTAAAATATTTACTATAATGTCAATTGTCAAAATGGCGTCGATAAAGCAGCGCCCGTTTGACCCTTTATTATTTGATTGAATGATGAAGAGCTATCGTATCACACAGCCATCTACGCAAACAAGGGCGTAGTTTTTGAGTTATAAGATAGTGACCATATTAACCTGACGTCCATGTTACTACTACCACGTACTACATTTAAAAAAATATAGGAGACACGAATTAAATGACAGTTCACCTGACGGTAAGTGGCATTTGTCTGAACACAAAACAACTTCCGTCCATATACAATATCTATAAAAGTGTATAACAAACTGGCTATAAATATAAAAGAAAACGCGTTTAGTAAATTTGTTTAATTAGTAAAAAAATGACTTGTTAACTAAAGCTAATTAATTATGTCGTTAATGAGTACTTAGAAAATTAAACACTAGATATCTGTCTCCTCTTTTCTATATTGCTATGCCTGAAAAGGTACATGTCTATGTGTGTGCTGTGTAATGTTTATATAGTTCTAATATCACATGTAATGCAATTATTAAATAAAAAAATAAATATATTTAAAGAAAGAAGGCTACAGTTGTCAAACTTCAAACCCTAATGATGCCTCGAAACCGGACGATTTTTATAGTGAATAAATTAATAATTTAAAATAAAAATTGTGGAACAAGAACGCGTGTATAACCAAATCATAAAAATCAATCATGCGTTCAACAATGTATATATCCTAAGTACTTGTTAGACTAATTGAGATCATGATATAAATATTAAACTAATAATAATAATATTTTTATACGTGGTAGAGCCATGCTGCATATAGTAGTATTGCTGCATATATAGTGGTAGCAAGAATGGGTCGGCTTGACCGGGGAAGGACGTCCTCACAGAATACCAGCGTAAAAATGCTGCTGTGTTTCGTATGGTGAGTGTAGAGAACTGGAGACCCTTTTTACTGGAAACGAGGCATTCCATCTTAGTACTCACGGGTGGCAACGCATCTAAATTTTGATTTGTAATCGAGTATAGATGTAGATGTCTATGGGCCACAGCAACCACTTACCATCGGGTGGACTGTGTGCTTGTTTATCACCGTAACCTATCCTATAAAGAAGGCGTAGGGAAGTGACGATCCCATCGCCTGCTGACGTAACGGTTATGTGACAAAACTGACGCCCAATAAAATGGATGATGTAATTTTATAGAACGCGCAAAGGGCCGCTGCCTGGAGGTCGCCAGGGCGCTTCTAGAGCTGGCGCTGGACGCAACAGCGTGCGTCCGCCAGCCGAGCGCGAGGTGCTGCACAACCACCCAGCAGCCCCTCGCATCCATCATCCCCACCAGCTGGCTTGGTTTCGGCAAGGTCTTCGCGGGCCCAGCAATTGGCCTCCGCCACTGGTGGAGTACGCCGCATGCGTTGGACAATGTGTGGCGGGGGGTGTTTAAAATATGGCAACAACCAGTCATAAAAAAAAATTATATATTGGTAAAAGAGAAGGTCGTGGGCGTGGTTCCGATAATTTAAAAAAAAGTGCCCGTCTGGCTTCTCTGGCAGGGTCAGGTACTCCCCTATGTGGCCGCGAGGTGGTCGAGGAGGGCCGGGGGTTGGTCTGTTCACGGGGAGCGCCGTGGGCAGCTGGCTGTGGCGGTGGCTGCGTCGAGGGGGAGGCCTAGGCCCTCTTAAGAAGGACGACCGCCACGGTTGTAGTCGTAAAATTGCACCCCTTACGGGGTGCAAGACGATACGGAGGTCTCGGTGACGAGAATTAACGAAAAAACTATACGGCCACAGTGCCGGAATTATTATATTATTTTAAACTTTTTCCAAAATGGGATTAAAATTTGCAAGCGCGTACGAGGACACAAAGCAGAGCTTGTGAACGCGGCTGCAGTGGTAGTGTGCGCCTCCCAGGGCGCTCGGGCGGAGAAATGACCGGGAGCGCGACGCCGTGGAATCATACCGGTCGGGTAAAACTCTGACGCGAGAGTTGCAAAGCGCATAGAGTAACGAAGCGTCAGAGTGTTTGTTCGAAATACAATATTTTAATATTTGATTTATTATTTAATTCGTTCTTTTAGTTTACTGATTTGTTTTATTAATAGGATACCTAAGTTAATTATAGAATTATTTTTGTTAATAACTTTTATTTTATTTTTATTTAGTTTATTAAATGTTTATTTAATTTTAATAAACTGTTTAATTATAATTATGCATACATGTACGTGCAACGTTACAGTACCCCGCGCCTACATAAGGATTTTATTACTCTTAATTAATAAAATCCGCTCTAAATTGTTATGTATTCGCATTATCCTTTTATACAACATCTCTCATACTTCACGCGATTATATCAGCGTCGACGAACATCAATAGGGTAGTTGACGCATCCTGTCATTTGGCAAGGTGTTCCAGCATCGGCTAGACTGGAAGACCCATACGAATACCTAGAGCTAAAGATGTAAAAGTGTGACCAGGATAAAACGAGCACCATGTATATATATAAATATAACGCTAGTGTATTCCTAAGTAACAAGCAGAACACATGCAACTTAATTAAGTGTACTTGTAGGTGTAACATGGAGATCTTGTGATGTTGCAGTGATGGTTGCTAGCCCATCTCCCACAACACACTACTACCCTATCCCTTAGTCGACTTTTACGACACCCACAGGAAGAAATGGGGTGGTGCTATTCTAACCCGACACCACACGGGGAGTGCCGTGGGCAGCTGGCTGTGGCGGTGGCGGCGTCGAGGGGAGGCCTAGGCCCTCTTAAGAAGGACGACCGCCACGGTTGTAGTCGTAAAATTGCACCCCTTACGGGGTGCATGACGATACGGAGGTCTCGGTGACGAGAATTAACGAAAAAACTATACGGCCACAGTGCCGGAATTATTATATTATTTTAAACTTTTTTCCAAAATGGGATTAAAATTTGCAAGCGCGTACGAGGACACAAAGCAGAGCTTGTGAACGCGGCTGCAGTGGTAGTGTGCGCCTCCCAGGGCGCTCGGGCGGAGAAATGACCGGGAGCGCGACGCCGTGGAATGATACCGGTCGGGTAAAACTCTGACGCGAGAGTTGCAAAGCGCATAGAGTAACGAAGCGTCAGAGTGTTTGTTCGAAATACAATATTTTAATATTTGATTTATTATTTAATTCGTTCTTTTAGTTTACTGATTTGTTTTATTAATAGGATACCTAAGTTAATTATAGAATTATTTTTGTTAATAACTTTTATTTTATTTTTATTTAGTTTATTAAATGTTTATTTAATTTTAATAAACTGTTTAATTATAATTATGCATACATGTACGTGCAACGTTACAGTACCCCGCGCGCTACATAAGGATTTTATTATTCTTAATTAATAAAATCCGCTCTAAATTGTTATGTATTCGCATTATCCTTTTATACAACATCTCTCATACTTCACGCGATTATATCAGCGTCGACGAACATCAATAGGGTAGTTGACGCATCCTGTCATTTGGCAAGGTGTTCCAGCATCGGCTAGACTGGAAGACCCATACGAATACCTAGAGCTAAAGATGTAAAAGTGTGACCAGGATAAAACGAGCACCATGTATATATATAAATATAACGCTAGTGTATTCCTAAGTAACAAGCAGAACACATGCAACTTAATTAAGTGTACTTGTAGGTGTAACATGGAGATCTTGTGATATTGCAGTGATGGTTGCTAGCCCATCTCCCACAACACACTACTACCCTATCCCTTAGTCGACTTTTACGACACCCACAGGAAGAAATGGGGTGGTGCTATTCTAACCCGACACCACACGGGGAGCGCCGTGGGCAGCTGGCTGTGGCGGTGGCGGCGTCGAGGGGGAGGCCTAGGCCCTCTTAAGAAGGACGAACGCCACGGTTGTAGTCGTAAAATTGCACCCCTTACGGGGTGCATGACGATACGGAGGTCTCGGTGACGAGAATTAACGAAAAAACTATACGGCCACAGTGCCGGAATTATTATATTATTTTAAACTTTTTCCAAAATGGGATTAAAATTTGCAAGCGCGTACGAGGACACAAAGCAGAGCTTGTGAACGCGGCTGCAGTGGTAGTGTGCGCCTCCCAGGGCGCTCGGGCGGAGAAATGACCGGGAGCGCGACGCCGTGGAATCATACCGGCCGGGTAAAACTCTGACGCGAGAGTTGCAAAGCGCATAGAGTAACGAAGCGTCAGAGTGTTTGTTCGAAATACAATATTTTAATATTTGATTTATTATTTAATTCGTTCTTTTAGTTTACTGATTTGTTTTATTAATAGGATACCTAAGTTAATTATAGAATTATTTTTGTTAATAACTTTTAATTTATTTTTATTTAGTTTATTAAATGTTTATTTAATTTTAATAAACCGTTTAATTATAATTATGCATACATGTACGTGCAACGTTACAAATGCAGAGGAATAGCAACGCATTGCGGGCGTATCTTAGATCGAGAGGAGGAGATACTGGAGATTTTGCTTATCGGGCTAGGATGCATCGACTTTTTGCTGACATGGAACCATGTATAACCGTCACCGAGCAAAACCTGGTAGACCGCGTTCGCTATACCTTGCGCTTTCTGGGAGAATGTTCCATAATCGTTTGAATCAACCACAACTGAGGTATTCATGGCGGCATCCACCAGGTTGTGGTTGATGGAACATTCTTCCAGAAAATGGAACTAGAGCAAATGTGGAGTACATTGGAAGAGGCGATTGTGGAAACGCGCAGTTCACCTCCCGAAAATCGGCCGCGACTTCCCCGAATAGCCATAAGAATAGGCAATGCTGGTGACCTATTTAGAAGTCAGCCGGGACCTTTGCGAGACGGATTAAACTTTTTGGTGCCGCAGTGGCAGTCTGCCGTATTATAGGCGCTAAATTTTCCACGGGTGGACGCGCTACTGTACAAAGTAGCGTTATCCCAGCCTGGAGAATAAGAATTGAAGAATGTATCGCAAGGGGTAGGGCCCTCATCGGCAGACTGATATGCTTCAGGTCAGGCAATAACAGGCCAAGGATTGTGCGCATCGTCACGATGGCGTTTGCTTGGTCAAATGTCAGTTTGTCCCAGGCGGATATATGCAAAAATTGACGGAGCGCGTAGACGACCTGAAGCAGAGAATTGCTGTTTAGGGAAAGCGGATTCGGCGATATACTGAGAGGTCGACGCGGTTCAACCAGAATCGTCGCCATCAGAGTGATCAGAAGAGGTTCTATAAATCATTGGAGCGACCAACGGTAAGTGGAACAGGCCCAGCATAATAACCAGGTCGACACTGTCGTATTCTGGCGTGGCCAGAGCCCGTAAACCACAGCAAGGGCCCTTGGATGGAAGCTGTGGCATGTCAGTGTGCGAGTATTACGCCGTAGCTGAGGCGGTCCGAAGGGGCCCGAACTGAAAAAGTCCGGGACTCGATGGGCTGCATCACTACTGGCTGAAGGAGTTCGTGGTGTGTCACGCTGTGCTCGCCCGACAGTTTCAAGAGGCTCTCAACCAGAAGTCGCTACCTAGCCTTTCACTACTGGGATCACTCATTTGGTTCCTAAGGACTAGGGTACCACAGACACGAGCAAATACAGCCCCATAACGTGTCTACCGACCATATACAAGACATTAACATCCATTTTGAGTGTGAGAATCACTCGTCACCTGGACTCAAATCAGATGATGTCGCGCGCTCAAAATAGATGTCGGGGCGGTGATCGTGGAATCAAGGAACCACGTTGGAACTTCTCCGCCGCTTGGATAAACTACAGAAAGGAATTCGACTCGGTTCCCCATACATAGCTAAATAGGCCTTCCTCGAGCAATGTATGAGGCAGTGGAGTACGATCCTTTGTCATCTGGGCGAACGTGAGCTGGTGACGGCTGCGCAAAGCCGCATAAGGATAAGAAGGGGTATCTTCCGGGACGATTGTCTGAGTTCAATCTGGTTTTGCCTCTCTTTAAACCCCCCTCAGTACTTTATTGGAGGGCTCCGGGAGGGGATTTCAGCTTCGGAAAGGAGGGTACAAAAGTGACCCACCTTTTTATGTCGATGACCTCAAGTTGTTCGCTTCCAGTCGCTCCCATCTTATGGAATTGCTAAACGTCACTTGTGAATTTAGAAATTCTATTAGAATGGAGCTGGGAATGAATAAGTGTGCGGTCTTCCATGTTGAAAGGGGAAGGGTTGGTAACTCTGAGGGCATCGATTTATCTATGTAACTATTGGGTCATGTCTGTCCTCATGTATACTTTTGGTATACTCAGACTGAACTTAGCCGCCTGGATAGAAAAGTCCGCACTACCATGACGTCCTATAGAGTGCATCATCCGAGATCGTCGGTAATGAGGCTGTACTTACCGCGAAAGCATGGTGGGCGTTGCTTTTTAAGCGCGCTCACCATTCATAATCATGAAGTGTGCAGCCTCCGTGATTACTTAATAGCGAGATCAGATGATCAATTCTATAGGGACGTCATTTCTTGTGATAAAGGACTGACCCCTCTATCCTTATTCAACGAGCAGTGGCAGAACCCGGCAGAACATAGCATTGCCGACCGGAAGATCGTATAGAAGGAGATGGAGCTCCACGGGAGGTTCTATAAAGCTCTGCATGAGCCTTTCGTAGACATAGTAGCCTCCCTCCACTGGCTACGCTTTGCTGACTTCTTCTGGGAAACGGAGGGTTTAGTCTGTGCAATACAGGATCAGGTTATTAAGACCTACAACTATCGGAGATATATCCTAAAGGATGTCGAGCTTGTCGCCATCCCGGTGAGTCAATTAGGCTTGTCATCTCCGGTTGTTCGGCTCTTTCTAACTCTGAGTATTTGCACAGGCATAACCTTGTAGTCAGAATTCTTCACCACGAGCTAGCTATGAAATACCGTCTGGTGGACTGGAAATTGCCGTATTACAAGTTCTTAACGGAAGTCGTGCTTAACAATGATCGCGCCAGGCTCTACTGGGGCCGAACCATCATAACAGACATGACTATTCTTGCGAATAAGCCTGATATTGTGCTGATGGACCAGGCACAGTCAAGGATATTTTTGGTCGACATTACCATTCCGTATGACGAGAACCTCGAGAAAGCGGAAACAGATAAGCAAACAAAATATCTGGACCTGGCTTACGAGGTGACCGACATGTGGCGTGGTCTGCCAACCAAAATTATTCCTGTAATCGTTTCTGCAAACGGGCAAATCCCAGTCAGCCTCTCGGGTCATCTGAGGCGGCTGGCACTCCGTGGCGGACCGCTTCAGGCTCATCGTCCGCCGGTTTCTTTCCATTTCCCCCTAACCGTCGGCCGCTTGGTCTCCCCTGCCAAGGGCCTCCATCTAGTTGGGCTTTTATTTATTTATGTATTTATGTTATTATAATAAATGTATATTTATGTATATTTATCATTTCCGTTTTTATATTTATTCAGCTCAACTAGATGAGAATACTCTATTAATACCCCTAAATAATAATAATAATGTCTCTCAGACCGAATTTCGGTCACGGCATCCAATCTCCACGGAGACTAGCCATCTGCGCGGGACATAGTGCTTATGTGCAAGCACAGGTGCACTCTCTATTCCCTCACTCTCATAGTCCGATGAGATGGAAAACCGACACGACCGGAGAGAGATCAGCCGCGGGACCAACGGCTTTACGTGCTTTCGGAGGCACGGGTGTCAAACACGCCAACTTCCTGACTTCGGGCTGTTACTAACTTTTGACCCGACCAGGGATTCGAACCCTAGACCTCAAGATCATCAGTCGCGATTACGACAGTCAGACCATCGAAGCAAATTAGACTAATAATTTTATGCTTGAATGAGTGAGCATATTATGGTAAAGAAATATCTATTTGAGGGAGGCCTACAGATAATTATTTCAGATCTGGGTGTTTGACTATAGAGAAAATCAGGAGAGGATCATAGAACAGGAGAAAATCCCAATGTGACGATATTTAAATTAGAAAAAAAATGCACTACTTAAGCGTGTTTACTATTTCGAAATGATATACCTAATTAGATCATCCAGTTCAAAAAAGAGTATCATTGTAAACACTCAAGTTAGATCAAAGTGCTGGAGCGTTGTGTTAAAAAAGCAAACTCGCACTTAATTTTTTAATTTTGGTATTTTTGTTGTTTTAATTTCGTTCATTAATTCATTTAATTTCATCATCATCTAATTGTTAAACACCTCTATTATACGTGGGAAACTTTTTATGCGAGCCAACGCTTTCTAAACCATAATTATGACATAAACTTTAAACCAACAAGCGTACTCTAACGGTATATGCAGCCCGAGATCACTTCTCGATATAAATTACCATACGAGATATTTACTGCCACGAATATATCTCTACTGTCACCAGCGGTTACGGACCAATACGACTTAGGGACCTTCAAGAAAAGATCCTGCTTATTTCTAAAAGATCGGCAACACACCTGCAATTTCTCCTATGTTGCAAATATTCATAGACGGCGGTGAGCAATTACCATCAGTTGAGCCTCTTTTCATTTGACTCCACATTTATAAAAAAAAAGCAACTCGTTACTATTCAATATAACGCCAGTGTCATCGTGCTTTATTCTCCTGCCATATTTTTCTTAACTGATCTTGAGAACCTTGCAATTTTAATTTTGCTAATATTATTACTGGTAAACGTCTTCTTACTATAGAAGAGATTTGGTAATTAATGGACTGTTTACAAGCTAATGATAATAAAGAGAATGAGGATATAATAATTTGCTGTTGTATCTCTATTTTAAGGCATCGTAATTACCATCATTGTAATGCCCATTACAACAATTTTTTTGACTGCCTCGGTGGTATAGTGGTTGTAGTAGCGCGACTGGTGATCATGAGGTCCCGGGTTCGAAACAAAGTCAATTATTGAGCTTTTCCGTCAAGAAATTCTCAGTAGCTGCCTGGAGTTAGGAAGTTGGCGGTGTCTCACCCCCCGTACCTCGGAAAGCACGTAAAACTGTTGGTCCTACGCCTGATCTCTCACCGGCCGTGTTGGTTTACCGTCCCATCGGATTATGAGAGTGAGAGAATAGAGAGTGCCCCTGTGCTTGCAATTGGGCACTATAATCCTGTCCTGCACCGATGGCTAGTCTCCGTTAAGGCAGGCCGCCGTGACCAAATTCGGTCTGGAGGACATTATTAGGACAATTTTTTTATAGAATATCTTTATTTCTTTTCTTCAACATCATTACATTAATATAAATGAAATGCAGCTAAGGATATATTGTGTAGTCTCTTACGTGAAGTTTTGTGCCATTTACGTCATAAGACGGGTTCATTGCTGTATATAATAATACAAGTGTCCATATTTCGTTAAAAGAGGACAATGTGTACGCCTTGCATAATGTGTGTTAACTATATATTTCAATAAAAGGCTAATTTATGTATAACATATACATAAATCCGTCGTTTCTTATAGCCCGGGCGGGTACAGACATTACTGAATAAGTTTTTGAAATTGGAAAGCATAAGCACTACCTTAATTTATAATAAAAAAATATCAGTTAAACTTGATCACCGGTTAATTGCTGCTTCTGTAATCGTTTCCTTTCCTGTATCGTTTAAATCATAGAGTACTATAATACTTTGTGTATTATAGTACTCTATGGTTTAAATAATAGTTTTTAATACGCAAAATTACTACCTATAATTATGATTGTGAGGTTTTGTTAATTAAATGTTTCAGCCTGTGAACTACTCATATTAGCGATTAATTGAAATAGGTGCTCCGCTCCGCTGATATAAACCCCGAGTAAGTAGTTTTATTTGCTTTTTATTTCTTATGATACTATCGTCACCGTCTGTCTGCCAGCATTTTTCTGTTTTTGTATAAAAATGAAGCATTACGAACTTACATTCCACCTAGGGGTAAGTAGCAACTGGAGTCAATGGACTTATGCAACCAAATTCAAACAAAGACGATTACAGCTGCGTCACCCCCTGTGAGGACTAAGATGGAATGTAGCCATCTTTACCCTTTTAGACATGAACACAGAAATCATAATACTGCTATTTGGCAGCAGGAATAAGGAAGAGGTTGGTACGTACACAGACGGACTCATAACTGGAGTCTTACCTTTTTACATATATGCCAATGCTATATAGTGGTGATGGAGTCCTAGCTGGTAAATCGCACTGTCTTTGCGTAATAAAAGCTTATTCACTCTTGCCTTCAAGACGGCTATACTTAAGCTGTCGTTGGTAAAAATACTGCTAACAAATTTAAAACGAAATTGATGTATTGCACAATGTAATAAATAAACCATTTTGAAGTATTACGTTGGCTAAAGGCCTTGTAGCCAATACTGTAAAAGTCAAATATACTAAAAGTTACTTCTTTTTTATAGAATTAGGTGACAAACGAGCACACAGTTCACCTGATGGTCACTTACCATAGATGTCTATAGGCCACAGCAACCACTATGCTGTGGCCCATAGACATCAACAAAAAGAAGAATCATTAAATAAATTTCAAAGAGAGCTTAAAAAATATTAAATTGAAAAAGTTGCTATTCTATATAGAATGTGGCTAAATGTTTGAGTTTGAAAGTTTCATGTCTGACTGTTTTTTCAGTTATTCGGGACAAAAAAACTGTCTCTTTGTTTATTAATATAGATATATCCCTTCCGAAAGACAAAACTAATAATCAATTTGATTGTTTTTTTTATATGTGGTAGAGCTATGCTTCAGCTATATTATAGTTGTAGCACGAATGGGTTGGCTCAACCCCATTCGGTTCCATAGGTGTGGTAAGAAGCAACTCCTCTCAACTCCTTTGATTTCTACTGCAATAATATGAAGAGAAAATGAAATCTCTTTATTTTTGACGATAAACGTCAAAACTTACATTTACGTAATATAAATAAAAACAAATAGTACATAAAGTATACAGCGAAAGGCAATAAAGTCTAACAAATTGATATTGAAAACTTGTCAGTCTCCACGTTGCCGCGTATGAACAAAGCAAGTAGTTTATCGACTTGTTAAAGTTTCAGTTAGGTTTCGTTTCAAAGCATTGAAAGGCTGGAGATGTATGTCACTTTAGAGTTATCTATCACAAGCAGAAAATACGCTAGATGTACTGCAATTTTTCGAATTTTCGTTCTTGGATTGGTATTAACATATAGTGTGTATTTACTTTATATGCATATTTCTTGTAAATAAAATAAATAATGACGGATAGAGTTCGTTTTTATCAAAATAATGGTAAAAACATGCAAACCGTCCACTTAATTATTAGGAGATACTATAGCTCACAGCCGCCTACATTTATCCTAGATTAAAAACCAAAATTGCGATATATTATCGCTCCCAGAGAATATTGAATGGATGCCTCACTATTACTGAAAAAGGAAAATCTCGTCATTCATCATACGTAGAGGAGAAATATGCCGCTATTTTTAACTAGAATTAAGTGCCAGTGTGATGCTCCGATCGAGCCAACTCATTTATGCTGCTAATATTTACATAAATTGTCTCAAAACACGGTGCCTAATTTGACTACATACATCTTAAATAGAGCTACTGAAGGTATGTTTAGTTGGTACCCAGATTTCGTTTGTAACGTTACTAATGATAAGAAACCGTTTTAAACATTTGTATGTGGTGGCTCAAACCGAATACGTATTGGAAGATTCTTTTGAGAAATCGTTTGATATTTTCCACATTTATGATGCGAAAGTAATTTTTCATTTAATCGTGCATAAAAAAAAAGAACTGTTCTATGATGTAATTTGTGTCTCACTTGTGATATGATCCAAGATAGGCCAAAATGTAGAGTCACAATAACACAAATCAACTCGAAAATTTATTGGTTGTTCGTTTTTGCACAATAGCGCGGCTGCAAGTTGATTTCAGGTATCATAAAACCAGGATAGAGTAATTTAATCACTGCGTCATCTGGAAAAGGAGATACAGCTTAGTAAATTTAATACTACCTCTGTTAAAATATGTGGGTGTTCAGGTTAAGAATCCAGACTCTTGTTATTTTTCTATATCTAATTTAGGGATTTACATTGAAAATAGTTTTTTGCAATAATAAATAATTATCAACTAGTAACCATAACCAGCCGGCATTAAAAATATTTAAGAAATACCGCAACCGTACCGTACTGCACCGTAAATAAATTTAGTGTAAAGAAAACATTCTTTAAAATAGTTATAAATCTAACGCCACCTAAAAGTCATAAAATCAAAATCACCAGAAAAAAGGAAAGGTACAAAGTAAACACATTTACAAATACTCGTATTCCCTTTCGTTCAAAACGTTAAAGTGTCATTTGCAGCAAATGCGATATTTCGAATCCACGCTTCTACTCGTAATAGTATTCAATTGATTTGAGCATGATAAGTGTATGTCGTGTTGCGCTTCTACTAATATTTAAA
The DNA here is from genome assembly GCA_907164705.1 of Parnassius apollo. Classification (NCBI taxonomy): domain Eukaryota; kingdom Metazoa; phylum Arthropoda; class Insecta; order Lepidoptera; family Papilionidae; genus Parnassius; species Parnassius apollo. The sequence continues at coordinate 7,925,629 of CAJQZP010001367.1, read as the reverse complement.
ATTGAAATAACTAATAAATATAGCTGTAGAACATAAATATTACAGTATTCTATTATTCTTCACAATATTCAGGACTAAATTGTTCTCTGATTCTCTAAAGAAAACCCGATATTAGAATCCCTACCAAAATTAATTTTTATGAAAAAGCACTAATATCCTATATAGTGTGGTAGTTTTTAAAAATAATGTGTATTTTTTTAAATAATGTATACGAACCTGACGTAAATATAATCGCAAAACCTGGCACGACTAGGTAATAGTGTCTGCTTCGTGTTAATGCTTTCACTTTGAAATCTTCTGCACAGTTTTGTTGCGAACTTTTTTCATGGGGAAATACCTCCTCATACTGGTATAGGCAAGGGTGCGTTATAATGTAATCGTACCGACTAAAACTCTGAGGCAAAATCTCGTTATTTCAAACATTAGGAATAAACACAAGCTTGTAGTGCCAGTTATTATAGTCCACGTAATAGGTAATAAATTTATGGGCAATGTACAAGCATATGCTTTTACAACGAAATCCCAGAAAACGTTTGATGTCTGTTTTTGAAACAAGTTTTAAAATTTCATTAAGCAAAACTGTATAAAGAGGGTTGCTATAATATTTTGGAATACCGTTACCGTTATCGTTACGGATACAGCTCATTAAAAGTCCACTGTAGATCTTTCTCCATAGATTGCCATAAAGGGAGGATATGTACCACAGTTGTCACACTTAGCCAGTGGTTTGGCAACCGCCATTTTTTATTTTTAACCGTTATTAGTAAGACGCCGCTGCCCATTTCCTGATTTGTTTCCCTCTATTTCCTCTTACGACACCTGCGGGATGATAGGGGGCAGTAGATTTGTTACATTGCCACTATACTGTTACATGTAAATAAATCTATAATAATACATTAATAAAAATGGAAATAATGTAGTGGTGGTTTAAGGGAATCCCATAATATTGTTACGAGCTTGAGGTTCGTGACAATAAAAATTGCCGATGGAATTACCTTTACACTAATTAAAACTTAAAACACCAATAATTAAGCACACTAATTCACTTTATTCCGCTCCGAAGCTTCGCTTGTCTCGCCGAATTCAATACTTTCCCGATCGCGTATTGCAGCGCCTTTATATAGGGCTCTTCCACGAAAACATCCAGAATATTCCAGAATATTCAAGTAAATACGCGCGCTAACCGACCAAGGGCAGAAAATTCGAGTCTCAGCTTCTAGAAGCTTAGTTCTACAACAGATGGCGCTGTCAGTTGAAAGATTAGTGATGTCATTTTCTGGAAAGCTCCCTCGCTCTCGTCTCTGACACTAGATGGCGCTAGTGCCGTCGACTAAGGCGCGTAACACTATCTTGCCGTGGGTGTTGTTAAAGGTGACAGAGTATCTTTCCAATAATAGCTTAAAGTATACTTCGTTAGAGACATTTGCTGTGCGTGTAAAATATAGCAAACACCCATGAGGTAGGGCTATGTTAAGCAGGGGACTTTATTAGCTTTATTAATTGGCTGTGATGATTATGACAATAATGATGATGAATGATTGGTTAGGATAAATATTCAAAAACAATTCGCTTTTCTTTACGGTTCGTGACAAAGTACAGAAAGTTCTCGATAAAAAACCATTAATAAAACAAAATAATCCTTCATCGACTTAAGATGCTTAAAACGACGCGATGTCTTATTCTAAGTCGTCGGAAGTTGCATAAGGAAATTTTTATAATGCTAATTTTTCATCGATTCGTATATTATAAATTAAACTTACGGTAACGGAAACGTTTCAAATCGTGCATAATATAAAAGATTTATATATGTGTAAATTTATACCTTTTCTATTTTAAGTAGGCCCACTTACTCGTATAACAGATATGTCGTAGGCATACATTGAGTTACAATGTACTATATGTGGTACACATTATAACTCAATGTAAGTCATATAATTTTATTGTTAGTGGGGAGAATGTCTGTTATAAGAGTATCATTATAACACGGTGTTTATTTTTGTACCATGTTTGATAGCAATAAGCATAATTATATATTTTATTTGGCTTCTACGTGGAACTGTGATTTGTCTATGACGATTTATATGGAGTTATATTTACACGTCTATTGTTTTTTTTATAGAATAAAGTTGGCACAAGAGCACACAGTTCACCTGAAGGTAAGTGGATGCTATAGACATCTACATCTATTCTCGATGAAGAATCAAAATGAAGAACGCGTTGTCACTCCTGAGGAGTAAGATGGAATGTCTCCGGTTCTCTACACTCACCATATGATGTGAGAGCGTGTTATTTCTCCGGTCAATCCGATCCTTTCGTGCTACAACTACAATATAACTGCAACTTAGCTCTACAACGATAAAGATGGTAATACTGCTAGCTATCACCAACCAGTGGTATTTCAGTAGTGAGTTAGCCATTTCAAAAATTAATCTCCTTTACATCTTATAACATATAAATATGTCATTTTTTAGGTTATTAAATTTAAAAGAATGATGAGGTTTGTATTGTATTGCATTGTATTTAAACATTAACTTCCGATCGTTAAGAAAAAGTTAGATTCTATTTAATCATTATAATATAATCACGGAAAATCAAAATTCTTTCTTACAAACACGAGTACTGTCGTCAGATGACAAGATTTTGTAATTACGGCGTATCTCCTCATTTTAGTACCAATCAACAATAAGCTGTACACTATGTCGATATCATAAACATTTTTAATCCATTTTGAACCCAGAAAAGAAATCGCTTGGATTCAATATCATCACAGTCTATAACAAATCCACTACTAAATTATATAGGCCTCCCCTTATATTGCCATGAAGCGCGGACGCGGTTTCGAATATTGATTTCTTTTTCGTTTTAAAAGTGGTACCCGGTTGACCGAGCTTTGCTCGGTATTTTTCGCTCGGTTTTTTTAATTCGTGTGTTTTGGAAATTTAATACAAATTACATACTGATGAAATACGCATAATATTTTTTGATCGTAGCGACATAATAGAAAAAACTGAACTGGTTATTTGAATAAAAAATCATGAGTGCAATTAGTTTAATTTAAATTTTAAATTAAACTAATTGGCTAAATTAATAAAAAAAGGGGCACGAAAAAATAGATTTTCTCAAAAAAGAAAGGAACTTGAAAAAAAATTAAAAAAAGTCGGTTCGGTTGGTCTGGGCTCGACCATGGTATTACGATTTTGTGACCGCCCTATATACCAATTAAGCTATGTGTAATCATTAATAAACCGTCAAAATTTACCTTCTTATTCTAACGATATGGTAGCAGTTTTTCATTGCCTAAAAACACGGACAAAAAGACATTTTCTAAAAATAAATCCTAGCTAGATCGATTTATTGCCCCCGAAATTCCCTGCACACAAAATTTTATGAAAATCGTTGGAGCCGTTTCCGAGATTCCGATTATATATATATATATTTTACAAGAATTGCTCGTTTAAAGGTATAGGATAGGATATAGGATACACTTAAAGCGATACAGATTTATCAAGTTGTTAGAGTATGATCTTATTTCAAAAGTTATAATATAGCAGTATTGCGTATTTCTGATATCTTCGCTTTGTGTCGATGTTAGAGACACAATAAATATTCATTGAGCTTACTCGAAAATCTCGCAAAAAGTCTCGCAAAAAGTATAGGGATCATAAATAGAAAAAAATCGTATGTTCAATTTCCATTGATAAAACATTCTATCTTTTTGTGCAATTGCTTTTTTGCATTTAATCATATTAAATAATTACTGATGTTCAAAAATGTAACACTAAATTTTTATATATTACATGTTACACACAACCTTAGCTTAAAATAATATAGGCGGACATTTTATTACAGTCATGGCACGCGAAGCATTTTTTTGGGTGGACTTAAACTACTTGTAAGATGAAATCTAGTAAATAGAGCCTCGCTACAGCTATTTTTTGGTTGTAGCACGAATGGGTCAGCTCGACCGGGGAAGGACCTCGCTCTCATAGAATACCAACGTAAAATAGCAGCTTAATGCCGCTGTGTTTTGTATAGAATAGAATAGAATAGAACAGAATAATTTTTATGCAATATAGATTACAAGTAATTCTTATTGAAAGTCAATATTTTACTTTACCACTGGTTCGAAGAAAACCTCTGTCCTGGGAAGAACCAGCAAGAAACCTAGCGGGACTTTTTTAATAAATTTTACAATTCATTGACATTGTATGCAATGCAATAATTGTAACAAAATATTTACAAAATTTATTTTAGAAACAGCTTGGAAGCAACCACCTCATTCACAGGGGACCGGACGGATCATGTAATGATGATGTGGATGATGAAATTGTATGTATATTAAGTAAATTAAACAAAGCTGTTTTATTTGGGAATGCTTAACAAAATTTAGAAAACACAATATGAAGTACGTATACAACATATTGTTCTGTACAGTAGTTTATTATAATGAAATCAAGAAATTATGTGATTACTATCTGCCGCTATGTATACTATGTATATTGGAGTGGTGTCGTCTATAGTCTTATATTTTGAAAATTGAATTCTAAAAAGCTTGGTGAGCTTAGTAAAGTGGGAGAGTATTTCATACCGGAAAACAGTTTGTATCTTCCACGCATCCAGCGTAGAGTGACCCGAATCGTCAACGATCGAGTTCTTCCTAAGCGGCTTAACTCACTGGCACTGTGAAGAATATTTGCATGCCTTTGAATATTTTATCGCATCTAGCACGAGGAGAACTCATAGGAATTGTTCGAATTAATGATACAAACACATGCAGGAGATGAGTTGCAAACTACAGGAACTTTGCGATCTCTATGTCTTTAAAAAACTTTCTTCCCACCAATACTAAGATTTTACCTGTCCAGTCACTTATTCTACCGATAATTGATTATGTTGATGTGTGTTGCTCAGACCTGTCTCAACATCATCAGAGGGCCATTAGAGCATTCTATGTCTTAAAACCTAAAGAGTCGCCTGGACAAAAATTTAAGGAAATTTATAAATTAACTTTGACCTCTCAACACATTTATGAAAATGTTATGTTTTAAAAATATTATCCATAATATCTTGAGCTAATTCTAATTAACAAATTGTGTTAAAGATCTTATAATACTTAAATTGTGGAAATACTTCAAGCTAATAAAATTTGTATCTCTAATTAAGAAATATATAGCCCTTCTATTTGTAACTTTTCGTTCGTTTTTTTTTTTAAATTTAATGTCACCTTGTTACTTTGAAATACACAAATTTATAATTTAAGATTTATAACTTAAGATTGTAACCAACCATAATAGTTTGTAAAACTAGTTATAGTTTAATTATCTGCTCATATGTACTTGGGTAAGTTGGGGATAACTGTTATTGCCTGTATTAAGTTTGTATACATTTTTCATTTTGTTATGGTGTTGTTAGCTCTAATATTAAATAAATAAATGAAATTTCGAAATCTAATCAAACGTAAAATATACATCCGTTTTATGATGCAAATCAGTATTCAATGGGGCCTATGATAGGAATCAAATGTCGCGAATAAACATTATGCCGTATCGAGGGTTAAACCAGCATTAAAACTGGTGGTAAAATCAGTTATCTGTCAATTTTTCCAATTTGAAAAAACTGCTTCCAAAAGTTTGAAAATTCTTTACTAATCACAGACATCGTGCAATGTCGATAAAGTTTAATGATAAGTTGACCATTAAGGTAGAGCTTCGGTAGAGCTATTTGAAAGAATAAAGGCTTTTTAATAATAAATTTTGCAGAAAATTGAAAAGTGCGAAAGGTCGAACAATTAACTGGTCTTACTTGTCCATCTTAAAATTCTGTTTACCTCGTGTTAAAATGTCTTTTTTGAATATTCTCTTACACTACACAATTTGTGAAACATGTTTATATAATTACCGACTATTATTTACTTGTGAAATGTAGTACGTTTCACATTTTAATCAAAATAAACGTATCTGGTTTTAACTGAAAGTCGTAGAAAATAAACAAAAACTGTAATTAGACTAAACCAAATTTTAAGTAAACTGCTATATCTCAATCTCATCAATTTGGTCTATCTCATCGATTGAGGCAACTGCTCTTATTATTTGTGTGACAGATTATGTCCTTCCTTTACTGTTATTATTTAATTCTGCTATTTATATTTTTATAGACGCGCCAATTACGAGTTTTTAGTTAATGTTTTTTATGTAATGGGTATAATGTAAAAGCAGTTATAAACGCTTATCAAAGGGAAACAAATAAGCTTAACGACTAGGAGCATATTCCGTTCGGTTTCTGCTAAAAATAATGAAACAACATTTTGTGCTCGGTTTCTAATATAAACAATTAAAAGTCCATAACTGTTTTATCAAGTAAGCATTTTGGAACTGATATTTACAGTCACATATATTATGGAATTGTAACATGTTTTCACAGTAAGAAATAAAATGCCCCGAACTAATAAAGGCTTAAAACTGTTTTACGTGGACATTTTTTTTTCAATATACTCGGTAATTCCACGAAATATATTTATAAATAATGGTCATATCAAATAGTTGGTTTTACCAGAAAATTTAGAGTTTTTTAAAGTCGGATAGTAATTATAACTCACTTTTACAAAAGAAGCAGGTAACTGGTTTTACCAGTAAACCCTCGTTATATTAAAAGAAGAACATGAAATTCAACACACAAATTAACATAAATTTAAAAGATCTAAATAACACATATTTAATTTCAGGTAAATTTAAACTTCATAAGGACACATGGGAAGACATGCCCGATGTGAAAAATTGGTGGGATCTGCTAGACTTATGATATCAATGTAATTCGAAACAACTCACATAATCACATGCTCCTGTAGGATACCATATCTATGCCAAAATTCTATCATCTACTACGTCCTATAGCCACTGAGAGTTCAAAAAGAATCCTGTGACAAATTGACATAGAACCCGAGGTGACTCTACAAATGTTTCAATCTGCTAATTTTGGCGGGTGAAGCTGCGGGTAAAAAGCTAGTATTATAATAACTGCGTTATAAAATATGTATCTGGTTAGATGACTGAAAGTCAACTTGATTTTTTCTCGGAGAATATTATGCTTTCTGTAATAACATAAGAAGATAAACCATCTTTAAGTGAAGTATTTCGAAACATCTAAATAAAATGTCCCAAATAAGTATGAAGCAAGTCACATTCTCTTTTGTCTAGTGTTGACAACTGGCGAAATAATAACGTGTGGTAGGGATTTGGTTTTTTACCTCGATTGATTTTCATATATAATTAAAAGCAATAATTTTTGTTTTCAAAGTTTATTATTAGTTTACAAATGTTTATTAAGTAGTTTATATTCCAGTTGTGATCTTATCGTTTTCTAGCTCCTTCCTTGTTTATATATGACGATACGGGATACTGGACATTCTTATACCGCCGCTACATGCTCAATATATCGTTTATATGTGTTCATATCTTTATATTAAAATAATTAATTTGATTTAAGATTTGAATCCTTGGATCATGAAAAAAAAAAACAATTATGCAATTTAACTGTTATCGAACAGTTTACGGGTATTGCTGAATATGTAGTGGCTGTCTGCCGGTCTCAATTTTATGGTGAGCAGTGCCTCTCTAATAAAGTCTAATTGCGAACGGGTAATTTTTACCGGAAGAAAAAAGTAAGGTGCAGTATGTAGGTAAATTAATTGGAATTCTATGGTATAGAGATTTCAAAATCTTTATAAAAGTAAAAATTATTATTTTTGAAAAAAATAAAGCGACTAAAAGTAATTAATGTCAAATCCTACTTTAGGTGTGGCGAGGAAACGGTATATGCTCATTACGTTTAGTGATAAGTTTAAATGAATTTGTGACCATAAACCGGCCGTCAGGCTCTATAATTTGTGCGCCATGCAAGAAGAACGCCATAAAATCTATGCCATAAGCTGCTATTTCGTTTACCTAGTAACTACTCTCCAATAAATTTTTCCTCAGGGTAAATAGCTTAACGGTATAATAAGATTTTATTTTTTATTTATGTGTTCATGTTAAATATATGCAGAAGATTGGGAAAGCTAAAGCAAATAATGCCGAATGCATGTGGTTAAAGCACCTATTGCCCAAATAAGGTTATTATTCAATTACTTTGTATTTATATAGCATATTTTAATTTTAATATTGTGTATATAATATGTTTCATAATTATCTAATGTCTATCGGCTTTGGTGCGATAATCGTGGGTGATAAGCGATAAGAGTTTAAGAAATTAAATCTTATCCCGAACATATGTATTTGAAATAGAAAAGAAAATGCTTCCATTCAATTTAACTTTATTATTCGTACCATTTTAAATCTGCAACGTAAACGCCTAATTAGTTGGAGTAGCAAATGTGTCTGAGTATAGAAATACCATAAAAATACATGATTCAATAAGCTTTTAGGACAATTTTTTTAAACAACTCTCAATACCATTTTATCATTTTACACACATAACTTTACTTCTCAAACTGCCGATCTGTCAACATCCCGAGTAGCGTTTCAGTCCCAGGTGAGATGAAGCTTGAGAACTTTTTCCATAAGTGGTTGAAGTTTTCGCCGCTGCCCGATGTTTTATATAAACGGTTATTTGAACACTAAACTGTTTATAAACCGACATTCCAATAAATACCTAGCCTTTAGTTGATTTACTATAACGCGTATGATATTTAACATTCAGGCTCATCGAAAGTTAGTGTTTTTAAAACATCGAAACCAAACCTATTTAAATTTAATTAATATAATTTAGTTTTACTACATTTGCGGCGCTTACAGTCATTTTATTAGATGTCGCAAGGTGATGTAATTGTTACTGGTTTTAACGGTGCTCTGTAATAATTTTAACAACAGCAAATAAAGATTTCGCTACAAGAGACTTGCCTATTCGGGGAAAATAAACCAGGAGATGGGCAACAGCGTCTACCAAGTATATAACATAAAAGACAAAAAGCTGCCGTTGCCAAGCGCAGCAAATAAAATTCTCCTGACCAAATTTCGGTCACGACGGCCACTCAACGGAGACTACGTTGCCTTGACTTGGGATTCAAGCCCGGGACTACTTGATCAGCAGATCAGATCAGATCTCGCTTACGACCACCAGACCAACGAGGTTGTCGAATGTATTTTAATTTGAAAGAGATATTTGCGTTGCGAATAGTTTCACAATGGCAATTGACTAATACCTATAAATACTTATATGGAAATCTATTTGTGGAGGAGGGGAGGCATAATCATCAGCGGACTAAACTAGCGATCTTATCCATACCATCTGGATGATTGGCGGCCTACCACTGTGCGATTTACAAGAAGTTTTCTTCCGTGCACAACTTTCTTGTGGAATTTACTACCACCAGCGATTTTACCGGACCGATACGACTTGGAGACTTTTAAGAAAAGAGCGTACTCTTTTTTTAAAGGCCGGAAATGCACCTGTGATTCCCCTGGTGTTGCGGTTGTTCATGGGCGGCAGTAATCACGTAAGGCAGTAATGGCAGCACTTAACAATTAACAATTGGCACTAAAATGGTTCATGTACCAAATAAGAGTGTATAGTTTTAAAAAATGAAAATCTCTAAATTTTATCCAGCGATTTTAAATTATGAAAATCTTATTTTGGCTGGTTTAAATCACGGCGCTGTCTTCTGAATATAATTAATTATGAATTATATTGATACTTTATACATTTATATTTATTAAATGGTCATTAAAATACTGATTGAAACTATAAAGCACAGTTAATTGTTTGAGTTATTGCTTTTATTTGAAACGGTTTGGAGGAATAAGATAATTATTTATCAGAGATATTTCTCGATTTATGTGCCTGTAATTGGAGAAACTTCTAAAATTGAGACCGGAGTTATGATTTAATTTCTCATTAAATTATAAAACTGGAAATATATACAATTTAATAAAAATAATTTAATTTTCCCAGTGCTTTTCATTCACAAAGTTTAATAAAGTTACAACCTATATGCATCCTATTGGGCAGGTCTCCTCTCATTTCTGAAAAAGGTATAGAGTAATTTATTATCTTCAATTGCACACCCCAAAGCGTGTTGACGGATCTTACGTGTCCTTGAATTTTTTTATTCTTCAGACGGTTACCTCACCATGTTTACCAAACCACGCAGTAAATCAGTACTTAAAATTACGATAAAAATTTTGATTGGTAACGGCTAAGATCGAACACGGGCTATTCGCGTACTGCACAGCGAGCGCTCAGTTTCTGAGTTACCACGGCTCGACTTGTAATTCATGCTGGGCGTTGCAATACTGTAATAATTTGCTAAGTATGTTTTGAGTTAACAATTTTGTAGTAACTTACAAAATAAAAATCACAGCTAAAGTTTAATTACAAAACGTTTTAATAAATTTAAGTATTCCATTTTCGTTTTCCTCAAATACAAGTTTGTTTGAAACCATAAGCTTCTGGTCATTAAAGAGATTTTTCGTTAAGGTGTTAATTTGCTTAAGGATATTAATATTTTAATTTAATTCTGATTTCGAAGCAACGATAAGGGGCGTATTGAGGTCACAAGAGATGCCAACGTAATTTATTTTGTAAGCCTACCGTTACCCTTCCATTGCTCCTCCCCCATAGATTGCCTTATAGGGGGATATTAGCCATAGTTGTTTCGCTTGGCAAAAGAGTTAGCAAGGCATGGTTATAAACCTACATCTATTATCGATTAAGTATCAATGCAGACGCATTCTCATCCCTGAGGATTCAAATTGAATGCCGCGTCGCTAGTTAAAGGGTCTTCGGTTCCCAAAGAACTATGCTGCTGCTTCATACTGGTACTCTCTGCGAGAGTAATCCTTTCACGGTTGAGTCGAACCAATTGTTCTGCAGCTATAATATGCTAAAGCAGAGTTCTACCTCGTAATTTTTTGTAAGGCAATGATGATTTGATAAGTTAATATTAAAGAAGTTTTTTTAAATCTATATTTCTGTATATGTTTATACTTCTTCTTTATGAGCCCGTAACAATTCACCCAGAACCAGGACTTCAGTATGGTGGAGCCACGCTGCAGCTATATTATGGTTGCAGTACGAATGGGTCGGCTTGACCGGGGGAGGTACTCCACTCTCACGTATATTAGTGTAGGAATAACAGTTCAGTGAATGAGTGTAGAGGACCAGACACATCTTTTAGTGGTGATAGGGCACTCTATTTTAGTCTTCAGGGGTGATTACGCATAATTATTTTCATTCTTAATCGAGGATGGACGTAGGTTTACCATATGTTTGACCCATATCATCCATCAAATACTTACCATCAACTGGTCTGTGCGTTCGTTTGTCACCCTTATAAAAAGGGGCTCTCACTGTAGGGAGGAGTTTAGTTATTTTCTATAGTAGTTTACTACGATACCAATGGAGCGGATTTCAATGATGGTTTTTCCTGCATCATTATACCATATTTTAATTCAGAAAGAATACTTTAAGTAAAAAGAACTATAAATTTATAATTTTTAAAAATGTTGTTCAGATGCAATTAAGCATTCATGTTGTAAAAGGAGCCCAAGGTAGGCTCAGCTCAACGGTAGGGCGCTTGTCATAAATTTTATAGTACGCGAGCAAACTTAGCTCGATTGCTTGTACCGGAATTGTTGATTTCAAGCTAGTGAAAGAAATATTAGGAAGCAAATATGCATTTTCGAGAAATAAAATAGACTTTAATGACAAGTCAATGTCAATACAGTCAACATAATCAATCAAATTACGTAGTTACCTCACCTGTGGTACATTTATAGTCTCAAAAGAAAGTTAAGAAAGTTAATATTCAATCTAACAATTAGTGACTTACAGATTGTCAGCAAAATGCTGTCTTGTGCATAAGTAAAGATTATTAAGAATCATCATTACTTGTACACAAAATGAAGAGAAAATTAAATCTCTTTATTTTTGACGATAAACGTTAAAACGTACATTTACGTAATATAAATAAAAACAAATGGTACATAAAGTATACAGCCAAAAGCAATATAGTCAAACAAATTGATATTGAAAACATGTCAGTCTCCACATTGCCGCGTATGAACAAAGCAAGTAGTTTATCGACTTGTTAAAGTTTCAGTTAGGTTTCGTTTTAAAGCATTGAAAGGCTGGAGATGTATGTCACTTTAAAGTTATCTATTACAAGCAGAAAATACGCTAGATATACTGCAATTTTTCGCATTTTCGTTCTTGAATTGGTTTTAATATAAAGTGTTTATTTACTTTATATGCATATTTCATCATCATAGTTACATCCCTTCATTCTGCTTTACACATTGCTTCTACTTTTACGAGGATGCCACTCGAGAAACTTTCTATGCATATTTATTTTAGAATAATGCAATATTTAGAAATATTTCAAATGTTTCACAAGCAGGCATAGTTAAAAATAAATAGAATAAATAATAATCAATAGAGTTCGTTTTTTTATCAAAGTAAAGATAAAAACATGCATACAAACCGTCCACATGATAATTAAGAAATACTATAGCTGACAGCCGCCTACATTTATCCTAGATTAAAAATCAAAGTTGCGATGCGATGCCAGAGATATATTGTTTGGTCGCCTCATTACTAGTGAAAAGGAAAAATCTCATCATACGGACAACAGAAGTATGTCGCTATTTTTCACTAAAATTAAGTGCCAGTGTGATCCTTCGATCGAGCCGACTCATTTGTGCTGCTAATATTTACATCAATTGCCCCAAAACACTGTGCCTAATTTGACTACATACATCTTAAATAGAGCTACTAAAGGTATGTTTAGTTGGTACCCAGATTTAGTTTATAACGTTACTAAAAAAAAAGAAACCGTTTTAAACATTTGTATGTGTTGGCTCAAACCGAATACGTATTAGAAGCTTCTTTTGAGAAATCGTTTGATATTTTCCACATTTATGATACGAGAGTAATTTTTCATTTAAAAGTGCAAAGAAAGGAACTATTCTATGATGTAATTTGTATCTCACATGTGATATGATACAAGATAGGCCAAAATGTAGAGTCAGGGACAACAATAGCACAAATAAACTCGAAAATTAATTGGTTGTTCGTTTTTGCACAATAGCGCGGCTGCAAGTTGATTTCAGGTGTTATGAATCAGGATAGAGTAATTTAATCACTGCGCCATCTGGAAAAGGAGATATAGCTTAGTATATATAATACTACCCCTGTTAGAATATGTGGGTGTTCAGAATAAGAATCCAGACTCTCGTTATTTTTCTGTATCTAATTTAGGGATTCACATTAAAAATATTTTTTTGCATTAATAAATAATTATTAACTAGTAATTTATAACCAGCCAGCATTCAAAAAATATTTAAGAAATACCGTAACCGTACCGTACCGCACCGTAAATACATTTAGTGTAGACAAAACATTCTTTATAATAGTTATAATTCTAACGCAACTAAAACCCAAAAAACCATAATAACCAGAAAAACATATACTCGCATGTACAATGTACAAATACTCGCATTCCCTTTCCCTCAAATCGTTAAAGTGCCATTTGCAGCAAATACGAAATTTCGAATTCACGTTTCTTCTCGTAAAGATATTCAACTGATTTCAGTATGATAAGTATATGTCCTGTTGCGCTTCCATTAGTATTTAAAAATGAAATAACTAATAAATATAGGTTCTCTACACTCACCATACAAAACACAGAAGCATTAAGTTGCTATTTTACGCTGGAATCCTGTGAGAGCGTGATCCTCCCGCGTCGAGCCGACCCATTCGTGCTATAACCATAATGTAGATGCAGCATGGCTCTACCACGTATAAAAAGATCTCCATACTTTAAACACTGGGAATAAACACAAACTTGTAGTGCCAGTTATTATATTCCACATAATAAGTAATAAATTTATGCGGCAGTGTACGCTTTTTGTATATGCTTTTACATAGAAATGCCAGAAAACGTTTGATGTCTTTGTTAATAAACAAGTATGAAAATTTCTGAAAAACTGTATAAAGAGAGTTGCTATAATATTTAGGAATACCGTTACCTTTATCGTTATGGATACAGCAGATCAAAAATCTACTGAAGGCCTTTCTCCATACTATTGCCTTATGGGGGGGATATTTACCACAGTTGCCACGCTTAGCCAGCGGGTTGGCAACCGCCATTTTTAATTTTTAGCCGTTATTAGAAAAACGCCGCTACCCATTTCCTGATTTGTTTCCCCTGTCTCCTCTTACGACACCCACGAAATGATATTGGATATTCTTACATCGCCACCATACGGTTATATGTAACTAAATCTAAAATAATACAATAATAAATATGGGAATAATGTAGTAGTGATGTAGAGGCTTAAGGGAATCCCATAATACCTATACCTAATGTATATCCCATAGAGTAGAGTAATATATACAGAAATAGAGAGCCATCTCCTAGGATTTTTTGTCACCCAATATGAATAGTATCACCGCCTGGTATCATATCCCTGGAACTAATCTCAATATCATGTTGGCTATAGATAGCTGTATGTAGTTATGTATATACAGCTATCTATACCATAGGCGGTTATATTTATATTTTAAGGGATTAGGGTTCAATTAAAGACGTATTATAGATTTCAGTAATATTAACATTTATTTTTGTTATATATATTTAACATACACGATGTAAAAGCGTCTGTTCCGCAAAATACAACACCAAACCAACTTAAATATGTCCACCGGGTTACCGGAATGATAAATGAAAGCGTCTATTTCGCACAACACTACACAAACATACAATGTAATTCCAGCATGAAAATCTAAACAGACAACAAAGAAACGGAGGGCTAATCTCAACTCAATCAAACTTATTGTAGCAACAACCGAAAATCACTTATAAACTATAACAAAACAACAACCTGCTCAGCGCCGGTAGCCATTATGTCATACAAAGTTGCTACCTGTCGTTTCCAGAATAACCAGAATTGGTGTAGTCACCATCTAGCGCATCTTTTAGAATTTAATGTTCGAAAGTTTATGGGGATATAGTACAAGATGGCACTAGTGTCTTTGCAAATTATTGATCCCCAACCTAAAGTATGGAAGTGTACCCCCCCTGGTATATCCTGCCGTGGGTATCGTTAGAAGCGACAAAGGATCTTCCCAATAATAGCTTAAAATAAACTTCGTCAGAGACGTTTGCTGTGCGTGGCAAATATAGCAAAAACCCATTGAGGGAGGGCTATATTAAGCAGTGTACTTTATTGGCTTTATTAATTGGCTGTCATTACTATGATGATAATAATGATGAATGACTTGTTAGCATCAATATTCAAAAACATTTCGCTTTTCCCTACGGTTCGTGATAAAGTGCAGAAAGTTCTCTATAAAAACCATTAATAAAACAAAATAATCCTTCTTCGACTTAAGACGCTTAAAACGACGCAACGTCTTATTCAAAGTCGTCGGAAGTTGCATAAGGATTCTTTTTATAAAGCTACTTTTTACATCGATTCGAATATTTTAAATTAAACTTATGATAAATGAAACGTTTCGAATCGTGCATAATATAAAAGCTTTATATGTATGTATATTTATACCTTTTCTATTTTAAGTAAGCCCACTAACTCGTATAACGGATTTGTCGTAGGCATACATTGAGTTATAATGTAACTATATGTAGTACACATTATAACTCAATGTAAGCCATATAATTTTATTGCTAGTGCGGAGAGGGTCTTTTATAACAGTATCATTATAACACGCTGTTTATTTTTGTATCATGTTTGATAGCCCTTATTAGTGTAACAAGAATATATATTTTATTTGGCTTCTACGTGGAACTGTGATTTGTCTATGACGATTTATATGGAGTTATATTTACACGTCTATTGTTTTTTTTTATAGAATAAAGTTGGCACAAGAGCACACAGTTCACCCGATGGTAAGTGGATGCTACAGACACATACGTCTATTCTCGATGAAAAATCAAAATGAAGAACGCGTTGTCACTCCTGAGGAGTAAGATGGAATGTCTCCGGTTCTCTACACTCACCATATGATGTGAGAGCGTGTTATTTCTCCGGTCAATCCGATCCTTTCGTGCTACAACTACAATATAACTGCAACTTAGCTCTACAACGATAAAGATGGTAATACTGCTAGCTATCACCAACCAGTGGTATTTCAGTAGTGAGTTAGCCATTTCAAAAATTAATCTACTTTACATCTTATAACATATAAATATGTTATTTGTTAGGTTATTAAATTCAAAAGAATGATGAGGTTTGTATTGTATTGCATTGTATTTAAACATTAACTTCCGATCGTTAAGAAAAAGTTAGATTCTATTTACTCATTATACTTAATCACGGAAAATCAAAATTATAATCTTACAAATACGAGTAACTGTCATCAGTTGGCAAGATTTTGTAATTACGGCGTATCTCCTCATTTTAGTACAAACCAAAAATAAGCTGTACACTATAATAATAATAATAATAATAATTTATTTTATTTTAATAAACTGTACAAATTATTCCAATAAGTCTTAACTTAAAAATAGTCTAAAATGACAGGCACCTGAACTAGGATAAACCTGTATCTCAGGTGTATGTGCTAAAAGATACATTAACAAATATTTTCTGTTTCTTATATAAAATGAATAACGTACTAACTAATAAGGGTTATTTGGGTAAAATATATCATCATTGATTTACTTATGATATTAATTAACTTAAAACAATCAGCAACTTCTCCGTATCATCGTATGACAAATTTTGTAACCATGTTCGAATTACCTTTTTACAGTCTGTCATTTTTAATGGATATATGTACAAAATTGTATTGACTTGATTATACAAAAAAGGGCCGAGGAATGTAAAAAATCTATGCATGAAATAATGCCTTATTCTAATGTTAGTTTTAATTACTATATCTTTGCGTCTTTTATCAGTGACCTCTCTTCTGTAGGGCTGTATTTTAAGTGCTGTTTTAGTAACGTACTCATAAGGAATAACTGGCGCACTGAGAGGACATTATAGGATTTGTATAAGAGATGGGATGGAAATAGAATAGGGCGGAATGTCGCAACTTTTAATACAGCTCTTTGAGCGCGTTCCAGTGGTAGCAGTGTAGTTTTAGCTGCTCCACCCCAAGAGGTTATACAATAGGTAAGTATTGACTGACATAATGCGTAATATACTTGTTTTATTACCTTTATATCAGCAAAAAAACGAATTTTTTTTAAAAAACAAACATTAATTTACGAACTCTATTGCATAGGTGGTTTATGTGGTTTTTAAATGTAAACGTAGAATCTATAATTATTCCAAGGTACTTAATAGTTTTTGTATTAGAAATGACTGGGCAGTAACATTTAGACTCTGTGACTGAGTAACATTGATGTGCATAAATTTCTGGAACGGTTGTATGCTGGGTTGAGCTGCGCATAGAAAAATGAATATATTTGGTTTTGTCCGTATTCAGTGTTAATATGTTTTGTTGGAGCCATTTATTAACTCTATCAAAACCTTGCTGAGCACATAAATAAACCTTGTCCACTGTATTTGCGGAAAAAAGTATCACGGTATCATCTGCGTAAGATATTATTTTACCCGAGTTAAGTTCAAGATTGCAAAGGTCATTTATATAAATCAAAAATAGGGTTGGCCCTAATACACTTCCTTGAGGCACGCCAAAATGAGTATTTTTTTGTTCAGAGCTAACAACCTTATCGATTTTTATGCATTGATATCGATTTTCTAAATAATTCTCAAAAAGTTGAAGCTGCTTACCTCGAATACATATGTTCTCTAACTTATTTAATAGGATAGGAATAGAAACCTTATCAAATGCTTTTGCAAGGTCAAGGAAAATGCCAATTGATTGGTTGCCTTTATCTAATTCTTGAGAGACGTAATCGGTCATTTCCTGCACAGCATCAGCAGTGGACAGTTTAGGCCTGAAACCATATTGCATATTCGATAATATGGATTTGCTTTGTAAATAATTCATTAATCTGTTGGTAATTAATTTTTCTATTTTTAGATGTGGATGAGAGTATCGAGATAGGCCGATAATTGGAAACGTTTTTTTTGTTTCCCGATTTGAATACTGGAACTACAATTGCTTTTTTTAAACAATGTGGGAAAATTCCTTCAGAGAGACAAATTCTGAAAATATGGGTTAATGGTGGTACTAGAATTTGTCTATATTTTTTTAATATACTAATGGGTATGCCATCCCATCCAACCGCGCTTGTTTCTTTCAGTCCCATTATAATTTTATAGCTACTGTTCTATACGAAGTATTGCTAGCAATGGCATTTCGTACGTTATTTATTAAGTATGGCAAAGAAATGTTTACGTCATCGGTTTTATAAACTGGGCTAAAGTCAATGTTTTGAATTGCTTGTTCAAGGTGTTTCATATTAATTTTAGTAATAGAGTACTTACAATTAGGTTTCGATATTTTAAAGCTTAAGTTAAGAATGACGGCGCTATGATCGGTTACTATAGGACTGGTGACAAGGGTTATAGATGGTAACCTAGTTTTTAGAAAAGTGTGGTCTAAACAAGAACCACTTAGATGTGTAGGGAGCAAATGTGCTGGAAGCAGGCCCCGGCATGCACATATATTAAGGTAGTCTTTTGCTCCGCCTTCACTGCCCTCTGGGTTTATATCAATATTCATATAACGTTAACACTATATTTTTGAACGACGACAGTTTCCCAAGTATAATGTCTAATGACGTGATAAAATTGTCTATTTGCTTAAAACCACACGGTCTGTAAACAGCAAGGATAGCAGTTTCATGACCCACTTTCACCAATAACATGCTACAATCTAGCATATTAGGCTCCTCGATTGATATGTTCGTATTTTTTTTTCGCAAAGACTACTACAACGTCATTTTGGTTATATACATTTTTACTACTAAAAGTATTGTAACCTGGCAGTAATGGGAGGTTACTTTGGCTTTTAGATAGCCAACATTCTGTTAGTATGATGATGTCGCAGTCAGTGTCCAATCTTCGAAGGAGGATATGGAAATTATCCAAGTTTTTATTTATACTACGAATGTTCTGTGTTAAAATAGTAAGAGAGTTCGCAGGTTTGAAGAGATGTTCTTTACACATATCAATTTCACATGTTTTTGCCACTGATAAACTGACCGCATCGATTTCGTTACTTAACTTATCCATATTATTCAACAGAAAAAATAACACTAAAAAAAAGATATATATAAACTAAACTTAAACTTATTAGTAACTTATAAATTAGGGCAAAAAGAATTGAGGTAAAAGGTGGCGCTCTTAGGCGCCCTCATTATAATCAATGGAATTAATATACCTATTTTCAGCCATCTTCCTAGCCGGGCATTCGCATACTATGTCGATATCATAAATATTTTAAATCCATTTTGGATCCAGAAAAGAAATCGTTTGGATTCAATATCACCACAGTCTATAACAAATCCACTACTAAATATGGGCCTCCCCTATATATTGCCACGAAGCGCGATCCAAAGCCAATTCGAATATTGATTTCTTTTTCGTTTTAAAAGTATACACTTAAAGCGACACAGATTTATCAAGTTGTTAGAGTATCTTATTTCATAATTTCAAAATTCTTATAGTATAGCAGTATTGCGTATTTCTGATATCTTCGCTTTGTGTCGATGTTAGAGACATAATAAATATTTATTGAACTTATTGGAAAGTCTCGCAAAAAGTATAGGGATCATAAAAAGAGAAAATCGTATTTTCAATTTCCATTGATAAAACATTCTATCTTTTTGTGCAATTGCTTTTTTGCGTTTAATCATATTAAATAATTACTGAAGTTCAAAAATGTAGCACTAAATTTTTATACATGTTACACACAACCTTAGCTTAAAATAATTTGGGCGGACATTTTATTGCACAATAATGGCACGCGAAGTATTATTTTGGGTGGACTTAAACTACTTGTAAGATAAAAATCTAGTAAATAGATTCACGCTACCAGTACAAGTAGAAATTATGATGATTCGGAAAACTACAGGAACTTTGCGATCTCTGTGTCGTTTAAGAAACTTTCTTCCCACCAATACTAAGATTTTACCTGTCCAGCCACTTATTATACCGATTATTGATTATGTTGATGTGTGTTGCTCAGACCTGTCTCAACATCATCAGAGGGCCATTAGAGCATTCTATGTCTTAAATCTTAAAGAGTCGCCCAGACAAAAATTTCAGGAAATTTATGTATTAACTTTGGCCTCTCAATACATTTATGAAAATGTAATGTAATGTTTTAAAACAATTATTCATAACATCTTGAGCTAATTCTAATTTACAAAAATCTGTTACAGAATTTATAATACTTTAGAGGTGGAAACATTTCAAGTAAATAAAATTTGTACAGTTATTGTAATCAAAATTATTATCCACTTCTCTATATAAGAAATAATATCGACAAATATCGTATAATATATAGCCCTACTGTTTTGAACTTGTTTTTAATTTAATTTCACCTCGTTACTTGATAATATATATATATATATATATATATATATATATATATATATATATATATATATATATATAAAATTTAAGATTGATAACTTAAGATTTTAACCAACAATTATGGTTCGTAAGTTCGTAAAAAGTTAATTATCTGCTTTCAAAAGTTTAAAAATTCTTTATTAATTACAGACACATCGTGCAATGTCGATAACGTTTAATAATAAGTTGGCCATTAAGGTAGAGCTTAGGTGGAGCAATTTGTAAGAAAGAAGGCGTTTTAATAATAAATTTTGCAGAAAATTGAAAAGTGCGAAAGGTCGAACAGTTAACTGGTCTTCACCATCTTAAAATTCTGTTTACCTCGTGTTAAAATGTTTTTTTGAATATTCTCTTACACTACACAATCTGTGAAACGTGTTTATATAATAACTAATTACTTGCGAAATGTAGTACGTTTCTCATTAAAAAAATAAACGTATCTGGTTTTAACTGAAAAGTTGTAGAAAACTAAACAAAAACTGTAATTAGACTAAACCAAATTTTAAGCAAACTGATGTATCTCAATTTCATCAATTTGGTCTATCTCATCGATTGAGGCAAGTGCTCTTACTATTTCTGTGACGGATTATGTACTTCCTTTACTGTTATTATTTTATTTTGTTATTTATCACCACCATACCATGCCAAACCATATCTATGCCAAAATTCTATCATGTACATGACGTAAATTATTGGCATCTTAGAATTAAAAAAGACCTATATTGACATAGAGACACAAACACGGAGGTAATTCTACAAATGTTGAAACATTTTCTTGCTAATTTTGGCGAGCGATGCTGCGGGTAAAATGCTCGACTGAAAATTAACTTGATTTTTTCTCGGAGAATATTATGTTTCCTATAATTACATAAGATGTTAAATCTTAACATAAGAAGATAAACCATCTTTAAGTGAAGTATTTTGGAACATCTATATGAAATGTCCCAAAGAAGCACGAAGTAACGTTCTATTTTGTCCAGTGTTGACAACTGGTGAATTAATAATGTGTGTAGTAGAGATTTGGTATTTTTACCTGGAATGATTTTAGTATATAATTAAAAGTAATAATTTTTTTTCAAAGTTTATTACTGAACAAAAGCCACTCCATGGGTTGCCTTATAAGTAGTTTACACAGTGGCGGATTAACACATTTGCCGCCAGTAGGCTATTAAAATTTTGCCGCCCCTAGCAACTTCTACAATTCGACTATTTCTTGTGCAATAGTTCACAACCATAATATTAATTGCAATTTTTTGTCAATGAAATTGTAAGTTTTTTGCCGTAATTAGTATGACTGTGAACGAGGAGATCCTTGTGTCAGTTCCTAGATTATTTTTAAAGCCCAAAGATTTAGTTAGGATTGTACAAGAATAGTTTCTGGGTATATTTCTGAGCTAATAAAAGCTTAATCATGTATTAGTACTATAATAATGGGGGATAAGTTATGATTTAATACTACTTACTTACATTCGGTAAATGTAAGTAAATAATTATTGCGCTTACAGTTGAAAAACAATATATTTAATTATCTGGTAATAATCCAGCTGATGAAGATGATGAAATCCAATAAGTTAAGTTATGAAATTTTACAATTCTATTTTGCACGATTTTTTATTCGCAAAATCATATCGTCATACGAAATCTTGTTCATTATCTGACTGCACAAAAGCGCTAAGGCGTCTAGCATTTTTTGGATTATGGTAGATCTTCGATAATTTTTCACCTAAACAATTTGACGCTGGTGTACATAAAGTCGTACGAACTGCTTTGTTAAAGTTTTGATAAATGTTTTACAAGTGCTTTTTTTGCAGAAACGAAGATAGACTTTTCAATTATTCAGAATCAGGTTTCACTAAAATTCTTTGAGAAGAAAGGTAGCATTGAAAATGTATGCATTCTTAAAATCAATCGGTCTCTAAATCATAAGAATACACTCCTTCTAAGAAAAACCTTTTTTCGTTAGTTGATAATTAACAACTCACTCATTTAGCCCAAAAACGAAAACTTTTCATTGAATCTGTAGAAAGGCTCCTGCCGTTTTCTAATTCAGATACGAGTTTATCAATGAGGAAGAGAAATATGATAACCTAATCATGAAAATATCACACGTGGTTATTCTCATTTCTTCATCGGGTATTTGATTTTGATTTTTCTTTTCGGTTGTCTTTTTCTCCATGTCTTTTGTGTACTGATTCGACACGCTTAATTCAATCGCCATTTCTTGAAAATACTTAAAATTTTCATGTTCAGCTACGAGAAACTTGCACAGAGATTCGTAAAGACCTACGGTAGAAATCTGAATTTGAACATGCACTTTAACATCCCACACAAGAACCATTACCGCCATTTTCAGGTTTTCTAAATTCAAAGGTATTCCTGTCGCTTCGTTTAGCTATACTGGCTTTTCGGTATTATTATATTTTTCTTGATTGATTGACTTCGTATCAAGAATCTCACAAACTTCCGCATATTTCCTCTCTAGCTGACCAACGTGTTTAAGTCATTATTTTTTGCCAGCGTTGTGTTGAACTTATTAAAAAAAAAAGATTTTTGAAGAAATGGAAGACAGCTTCTGTGAAATCGATTTAGAACGAAAGTGTTTTACCCGAGATAATAGAGAAAATCTTTAGTCATTTTAAAATTTAAATCTCTTTAATTTGTGTAAGACATTAAAAAAATTGCCTCAAAATTGCCGCCCCAAAAATCTGCCGCCCTAGGATCGGCGGCGTGTGTACATGTATATGTGCACGTGGTGTGTGAATGAGTGTATGTATGTGTATACGAGCTCGTGTCTGTGTGTGAATGTGCATGTGTATATGTGTTAGTTATCTGTATGCCCTACGGATAAGGTTCCTTGGTATCGGTATGAATATTCCGCATACAGGAACCAACATTAATTTAACCGAAATAACAAACTTTTTAGCACTATTCCCGTCCTTTGCAACTAAAAAATAACTCCACACTGATGTCTTTTTATGTTTACCAGTCTCCCATTATTTTAAATAATTCAGATAATTGACTTTTAAATTTAAATGACGTAACCTCGTCACTTGGAATACCCGACAGGAATTATTTCGCAACAATATACGAGGAGATACAGCTTAGTAAATTTAATAATACCCCTGTTAGAATACGTGGGTGTTCACGTTAATAATCCAGACTCTTATTTTTCTGGATCTAATTTAGGGATTTACATTAAAAATATTTTTTTAGCAATAATAAATAATTTTTAATTAGTACCTATAACCAGCCGCCAATAAAAAAAAAACTAACGCCACCTGAAAGTCATAAAATCATAATCACCAGAAAAAGGAAAGGTACAACGTAAAAACATTTACAAATACTCGTATTCCCTTTCCCTCAAAACGTTAAAGTGTCATTTGCAGCAAATGCGATATTTCGAATCCACGCTTCTACTCGTAATGATATTCAACTGATTTCAGTATGGTAAGTATATGTCGTGTTGCGTTTATATAAATATTTAAAAATGAAATAACTAATAAATATAGCCGTAGAACATAAATATTACAATATTATATAATTCATCATAATATTCAGGACTAAATTGTCTGAAATAATACTAGTTTTTACGGAATTTATCGCGTATATTTTAACTTTTTAAATACCCGACGTTTCGAACACTTTACAGCACTCATGGTCACGGGCAGGACTGAGATGTTCAACGTCCATATGTCATAGTTAACCGCGGTTACCATAGATTAAAATTTAACTTTTGTTCCGATCTATGCAGTATGAACTTATAGTATCTTGAAGTCTTGCAGTTGTATGCTTGGGTTGGGATTTAATTTTATTTATTATAGGATCCCAAGCAGATGGTAGCACCCAGCCATCTTCTCTATTGAAATTAGGATGTTTTTTGATTTCAATAGCCTCGCGAATCATCCTTGGAAGGAATCGGTGTTCTTTAGCGAGGATCTGCGGTCTATCAAATCTGATGTAGTGACGGGGGCGATCCTGTACGTGTTTACAGACTGCAGACTTCCCGGAGCGTCGATTCTTCACATCAGCTATATGTTCTTTAACGCGGGTTTTTATTGATCTTTTAGTTTGTCCTATGTAGGAGAAACCACATTCACAATCAAGCTTGTACACTCCTGCATCTTGCAGAGGGACATTACACTTGACCGATGGTAAAAACTGACCAATCTTCTTCAGCGGCTTGAAGTATGTTTTGATACAAGCGCGCTTCAAGATGTAGCCAATCTTGTCAGTGACTCCTGTAACATATGGCAGTACAGCAGGTACACGCTCGACTGTGGCCGGCTTCACTCGTTCACTGTGACGTAGGCGCGGGACTCGAAGCTTGTTGTCATGCAAAACTTGCTTGACATGGTGGAGCTCTGCAGCCAGGTGTTTACTGTCACATATCCCTCGTGCTCTCTGAAACAAAGATTTACCCACGGTAGCTAACTGTGAAGGATGGTGGTGAGAATCACCGTTTAAATATCTATCTGTATGGGTCTTTTTTTCTATACACAGTATGGCTCAAGGTGTTATCAGGATTCCGAATTACTAACACATCTAGAAAAGCTAAGGAATTGTTTGCCTCTAACTCCATTGTGAACTGAATTTTAGAATTTATAGAGTTAAGATGGTCTAAAAATGCAGTTACTTTGTCTAAAGGTAGAATTGTGAAAGTGTCGTCTACGTACCGCTTGTAGAACCTTGGATTTATGGGAGAACTAAGCAGGGCTTTCTCCTCAAAGTCTTCCATGAATATGTCGGCGACAATGGGAGATACAGGTGAGCCCATCGCCACACCATCTTCTTGCTTGTAGAACTCCTCCTTCCACAATAGGTAGCCAGATGTAAGGCAGTGTCTGAGTAATACTGCATATTCTACGGGTATGTTGTTTTCTTCCAGTTTTTTAGTTACAATTGAGATGCAGTCTTCAACAGGTAAGCATGTAAACAATGACTGCATATCAAAACTGACCATAGTTTCATTGTCTGCCAGATGTAGGTCTTTAATCTCGCTGACAAAATGGTAGGAATCCTTTATGTGTGCTCTTGTATGTCCCCTGAGTGGTGAGAGTATTTTCGCTAAGTGTTGAGCCAATCTGTAAGTTGGTGAATCGATTTGGCTCACTATTGGACGTAATGGAGCATTGGGCTTGTGTATTTTTGGTAACCCATACAATTTTGGTGTTTTGGCGCACGTAGGTATTATCCATTTTACGTCCAGATTTAATTTTTCGGAGTGTTTCTTTATGAGGTCACTAGTTGTTTTTAGTGTGCTATTTGTTGGGTCGTTTTTAACCTTTTTATAAGTACTTACATCCGACAAAAGTTCTTGTATTTTAGAATTATAATCTGACGTATCCATGACTACCGTGGCGTTTCCCTTATCTGCGCGGAGAATCGTAAGTTCGTGTTTATTGCGTAGGTTCTTTAACGCTATAAATTCGTCTTTGGGAAGATTCGGTTTAGACACTGAACATCGACGTAACATAGACGAGATGTCTTGACGTATCGCCTCCAAATCTTCTTTCCGCATATTGTTTTTAAATAAACAGTCCTCGATACTACAGATAATTTCTTCGTACGGTAATTTGCGGGGTGTAATTGCAAAGTTGAGGCCTTTGGATAAAACCCTAATTGTTGCATCATCCAGTGTTTGTTTTGACAGATTATAGAGCGCGATTAAT
Source organism: Parnassius apollo (assembly GCA_907164705.1). Lineage (NCBI taxonomy): Eukaryota > Metazoa > Arthropoda > Insecta > Lepidoptera > Papilionidae > Parnassius > Parnassius apollo. The sequence continues at coordinate 7,899,453 of CAJQZP010001367.1, read as the reverse complement.
CTATGATCTGTGTTTGTCAATGGTTGCTTTCGGTTCTTGCATTGATTCAGATGTTTGACATTTGACTTGTTCGTTAATTTTTGATATTTTTCTATATGTTTGTTTTTGCATTCATTATATTTACTAATTTCGCGTTTATTTAATGTTTTCATGCAAAAATTATAGTCAAACGTCGTTAAAACTTTCTTCAATTCACTGGATGATGTGTCTATGGATTTGTTTATGTCATATAGATCGGAGCGTTTTTGTTGGATTACCGTCCGTAACAACTTTTTAATTGCCTGATTTAAGATCTTAGCGCTTCCTCGAATGTCCTTTTTGGTTGATATTTTAACACACGTAGGAATGAGATTATGGTCACGGCATCTCTTCAAGAAATTTAAGGCTGTTAGATATCTTGCGCGCTTGGTCTTTAGATCTTCTAATCGGCGTATTTTATTTGCAATTACCAGTCCGTACTGGTTTACATAATGATTTCTTATATTTACGCGAACACTACACATTGAAATAATACTAGTTTTTACGGAATTTATCGCGTATATTTTAACTTTTTAAATACCCGACGTTTCGAACGCTTTACAGCACTCATGGTCACGGGCAGTACTGAGATGTTCAACGTCCATATGTCATAGTTAACCGCGGTTACCATAGATTAAAATTTAACTTTTGTTCCGATCTATGCAGTATGAACTTATGGTATCTTGAAGTCTTGCAGTTGTATGCTTGGGTTGGGATTTAATTTTATTTATTATAGGATCCCAAGCAGATGGTAGCACCCAGCCATCTTCTCTATTGAAATTAGGATGTTTTTTGATTTCAATAGCCTCGCGAATCATCCTTGGAAGGAATCGGTGTTCTTTAGCGAGGATCTGCGGTCTATCAAATCTGATGTAGTGACGGGGGCGATCCTGTACGTGTTCACAGACTGCAGACTTCCCGGAGCGTCGATTCTTCACATCAGCTATATGTTCTTTAACGCGGGTTTTTATTGATCTTTTAGTTTGTCCTATGTAGGAGAGACCACATTCACAATCAAGCTTGTACACTCCTGCATCTTGCAGAGGGACATTGAGTGCTGTAAAGCGTTCGAAACGGCGGGTATTTAAAAAGTTAAAATATACGCGATAAATTCCGTAAAAACTAGTATTATTTCAATGTGTAGTGTTCGCGTAAATATAAGAAATCATTACTAAATTGTCTGATTCTCTAAAGAAGACCAGATATTAGAATCCCTACCAAAATTATTTTTTATGAAAAAGCACAATTATCCTATAGAGTGTGATTGTTTTTAAAAATAATAATGTATAACAACCTGACGTAAATCTAATCGCAAAACCTGGCACGACTGGGTAAGTAGTGTTTGCTTCGTGTTAGCGCGCGTTTGAAGTCGTCTACACAGTCTTATTGCGAACTTTTTTCATGGGGAAATACCTCCTCATACTGGTATAGGCAAGGGTGCGTTATAATGTATTCATACCGACAAAACTCAATGGCGATTTTCTTCCGCCACATATCGGCACGGCAGGGCCACGCATTTGCACACATCCGCGGTCCCACTAGCGTCAGCCACTGCAGACCGCATCTCTTTAGTAGAGGACACCTCTTCCACCTCTTCTACCTCTTTAACTCTGCAATAACGACCATCCCCAACCCCCCGCACACCACCAGCGCATCAGCGACGCGCTCCGTAAATACGTGGAGAGTAGGGTGAGCACTATAATATTGGCACTGTATTTGATTAGTAAATTAGGGCTACGCATCTATAGTGGGCCTAGAGCAATTTGTAACTCAAATTATAAAAATCCTTTAGAGAATTTTTAAGTAATAAATGAATTGACTTTAGTCTAACAATACATACATGAAGTGTTTATGTATGTAGATAAAAGAAATTATAGCTTTGAGAAGAGCAAAGATCTCCATACTTTAAACATTAGGAATAAGTACAAGCTTGTAATGCCAGTTATTATACTCCACATAATAAGTATGAAATTTATGAGGCAATGTACGAGTATATGCTTGTACAATGAAATCTCATAAAACGTTTGATGTCTTTGTTAATAAACAAGTTTTTAAAACTTCATTACACAAAACTGTATAAAGAGGGTTGCTATAATATTTAGGAATACCGTTACCGTTATCATTACGGATACAGCTCATTAAAAGTCCACTGTAGGCCTCTCTCCATAGGTTGCCTTATAGGGCGGATATTTACCATAGTTGCCACGCTTAGCCAGCGGGTTGGCAACCGCCATTTTTCTTTTTTAGCCGTTATTAGGAAGACGTAGCTGTTCATCTCCTGATCTGTTTCCCCTGTCTCCTCTTACGACACCTACGGGATGATAGGGGGTAGTGGATATTCTTATATCTCCACTATACGATTACATGTAACTAAATCTATAAAAATACATTAATAAAAATAAAAATAATGTAGTGGTGGCGTAAGGGAATCCCATAATATCTTGCCGTGGGTGTCGTTAGAGTCGACAGAGGATCTTCCCAATAACAGCTTAAAATAAACTTCGTTTTATGGTCATTAATGAACTCATCAGTAAATTAAACGCTAATCTTTTCTACACAGTACGTTATGCAGATGATATGACAGCACTGGTCTCTGGAAAGACAGCAAGCATGGTGTGTGACCTGACCCAAGTGCCTCTCCGTATAGCGGAGAGATGGTGCAGGGACTATGACCTAACCGATAATCCAAACAAAACGGTTTTAGTTATGTTCACATAAAAAAGAATGCCTAAGGGTAATTTTTATAATGCTACTTTTTTCATCGATTCGTATTATAAACTAAACGTATGGTAACGGAAGCGTTTCTTAATTTAACTAATCGTGCATAATATAAAATCTTTATCTTAGTAAATAAATTACGTGTCACGTTGTTTGTTCGCGACTCTTAAACTATTTAACCGATGTTATTCAAATTTGCACACCGTGTACAGTTTGGTCCAAATTGAGAGATAGGATAGTTTTTTTTTGCCCATGAGTGACCCACAATTTTTTTTTGCGCATTTAAGGATTTTTAATCGCACACGACAAAATGGTCGTCAAAAAGGACAGAACAACGTCTGCCTGACAAGCTAGTATGTATGTATATTTATACCTTATCTATTTTAACTATCTTTATAACTAACTACAAACTCGAACAATAGATATGTCGTAGGCATATAGTTTTATTGCCAGTGCGGAGAGAGTCTGTTATAATAGTATCATTATAACACGATGTCAATTTGTGGTATCATGTTTGATAACCCTTATTAGTGTAACGGTTTATAATATTAAGCTACGTTTGCACGTCTATTATTTGATAAAGAAAAAAGTTGGCAAAAGGACACACAGTTAACCAGATGTTAAGTGTAGAATGCGTTGTTACTCCTGAGCACTAAGATAGAATGTTAACGGTTCTCTACACTCACCATATAAAACACGGCAGAATTAAGCTGCTATTTTACGCTGGTGTTCTATGAAAGCGTGGTATTTCTTCGGTCAAGCCGATCCATTCGTGCTACAACCATAATATAACTGCATCTTGTCTCTACAACGTTAGAGATTGTCATCATGGTAACACTGCTTGCCATCAGCAACCAGTGCTATTTCAGTAGTGATTTTCTATTTCAAAAATAAATCTCCTTTACGTCTTATAACATATACGTATTTTATTTGTTAGGTTATTAAATTCAAAAACAAATCAACAATGAGCTGTTTACACTATGTCGATAACAAACATTTTTCATAAATTTTAATTTTACAAAAAAGAAATCGTTTGAAATCAATATCTTTAAAGTCTGTACCTAACAAGTCCACTGGTAAATATAGGCCTCCCCTATCTTATATATTGCCGTAAAGTGCGGTCCAGATCCATTTTGATTATTGATTTCCTTTTCTTTTTAAGAGTATACACTTAAAGCGACACAAATTTATCAAGTTGTTTGAGTCTGATCTTATTTCATAACTTCAAACTTTTTATACTATAGAAGTATTGCATATTTCTGATATCCTCGCTTTGTGTCAACGTTAGAGACATAATAAATATTCATTGAACTTATTTAAAAGTCTCGCAAGAAGTATGGGGATCATAAAAAGAGAAATCCGTATGTTCAATTTCCATAGATATATTATCTATCTTATTGTACAATTGATATTTATGCGCTTAATCATATTAAATATTTACTGAAGTTCGAAAATGTTATACTAAATTGTTATGTACACGTTACACACAACCTTAGCCTAAAATAATATAGGCGGCCATTTTATTGCACAGTCATAGCAAGCGAAGCAGTATTTTGGGTTAACTTAAACAAACTTGTAACATTAAAGCTACTGAAATACTTGAACCTAGTAATTAACATCATCTCATATAAGAAGTCTAAATAGGATTTACCTTAAAGAAGTAAAGTTTAAGGATTATCAAATTCATATAAAGAAATTTCATCACCCAATTTAGAATACACTTTCATAGACGTTCTAAAACCATATTATAGCTGCAACATAGCTCTGTTGCGTACAATCATATCGTAATTTTGCGGGTACAATGAGGATAAAATTGATGAGTGATAAATCAGAGTATTATTGAGTGATGGAAATGGCATATTTTAGACCTTAGTAACTCAAGAACTATAATAAGGATTTATTCATGAAGTTTGAATTCTGGGTAATATAGTTGCAGTGTAGTGGCACGTAAGACCACTATCCCATATTATCCTGTAGGTGCGTAGAATACCACAGTTGTAAACCATGTCATCAGTTTTAGTTGCTCATCTTTCTGATAACAACTTGAAACAATAAATTACTGTGGCGTCTTATTACTTAAATCTAAACATATACAGGAGGTAAGTCGCAAAACTACAGGAACTTTGCGATCTCTATGTCGTTTAAGAAACTTTCTTCCCACCAATACTAAGATTTTACCTGTCCAGTCACTTTCCGTTTTCTGTTCCGTTTCATCTTAATACATTGGATCGTCTGCTTAAAACTGCAACAGATACGTTTTATGGTCTTCGTAAATATGACTTTTTTATAATATATATATATATATATATATATATATATATATATAAATATCTTTTTCGTAATCAGCTAAATTGACTGCTTATCCATCAGCGCAGATACGAGTATATTAGAATACTCCACACCGTTTTTAGAATTCTAAACGGTTTCAATACCTGGGAGATTTTCATGATTGTTCTCTCCGTTCTTAGGCTGATACTGGTTACATATCTAACTCTTTCGCCCTCATGGCCATCAGATTCTGGAACGACATCCCTCTTGACATTAAAAAGCTCTCAACAAGTTTGTTTTTGAAAATCAAGTACGTAAGCACGTAAAAAAGTCGTTACAAGCTTGAACTAACACAGTTATTATCATACATATTTCATACTTATCATTTCTGTCATATATAATATTTAATTTTATTCTTTTGGCGAAAAAACGGCTTATTAAAATCATAAAAAACAAGTGAATAGTGAATTGTTAATATCTTTATACACTGTTGGTTTCCACTGAAATAAAATGAAGAGAAAATGAAATTTAATGAAAACTCTTTAAATTTTGACGTCAGAAACTAAAATTTCAATTGATGAATGTCAAAAGGTACATTTACGTAATATAAATAAAAACAAATAGTACATAAAGTATACAGCGAAAAGCAATAAAGTCTAACAAATTGATATTGAAAACCCGTCAGTCTCCACATTGCCGCGTATGAACAAAGCAAGTGGTTTATCGACTTGTTAAAGTTTCAGTTAGGTTTCGTTTCAAAGCATTGGAAGGCTGGAAATAAATGTAGCTTTAGGGTTATCTATCACAAGCAGAAAATACATACCTTCGCTAGATATTGCAATTTTTCGAATTTTCGTTCTTGGATTGCACATATTTATTTTAGAATAATGCAAAATTTAGAAATCTAACAAATGTGTTCACAAGCAGGCATAGTTAAGTAGTAAACAAAATAAATAATAATGAATAGAATTCGTTTTTTATCAAAGTAAGGGTAAAAACATGCAAACCGTCCACTTGATAATTAGGAGTCTTTTGAGAAATTATTTCATATTTTCCACATTTATGATGCGAAAATAATTTTTCATTTAACGGTGCAAAAAAAAAAAAAAAGAACTGTTCAATGATGTAATTTGTATCTCACTTGTGATATGATCATTGATAGGCCAAAATATAGAGTCAAAAAATAGCACAAATAAACTCGAAAATGGATTGTTTATTCATTGTTGCATAATAGCGTGGCTGCAAGTTGATCTTATGTATCATGAACCAGGACAGAATGATTTGATCACTGCGCCGTCTAGAAAGAAGGATACAGCTTAGTAAATTTAATACAATCCCTGTTAAAATATATGGGTACAACAACAATGACATTGGGACGTCAAACATCTCAGTCCCCACCGTGACCGTGGGTGCTGTAAAGTGTAGTAAATTAATTAAACGCGATAGAATCCGTAAATTTAGTTTTATTCAATATGTGGGTGTTCAGGTTAAGAACCCGGACTCTCTTTCTCTGGATCTAATTTAGGGATTTACATTGAAAATATTTTTTTGCATTATTAAACAATTATTTAGTAGCAACTGTAATCAGCCAGCATTAAAGTCATTATTTAAAAAATACCAAACTATACCGTAACTGCACCGTACCGCACCGTAAATGAATTTAGTTCTTTTTAATAGTTATCATTCTAAAGCCGTAAGGGTCATAAAATCATTTCAAATATTCTTATAGTTTTAAAATATTTTACAATACCTTTTGATGATACTTTATAAAATGTAAAATGCTTTGTATATGCATATATATGTACGCGCATTTTGTTTAAGTAATGATTCGGCGACGGCAGGAGAAGAATTCAGTAACATAATGGTTAAGATCAGAATATCGGTAAAATATTTCTCAAAAACCATTACAACGTTCTGATCTGATTTAGTTAATTTGTTGTTGAAACTTAACTGGTGGTTGAAATTGCAAGAGTTGCCATTACTTGTTTCACAATTAAAATACAACATGTCATTTCAATTTTATTAGAAGCTGTCTTTATTTTGTTGTTCAAATACAAAGACTTATAGCTAAGTCTTAAGCTAAGGCTAAGCAGCACACTCTTTTAAATATTTTTGAATATTTTTTTACATATTCCCTAAATTCGACGCTTGGATTATATGACCTTCCATTTTAAAGTTCATAATAACCTTTCCTACTCTTATGGACTCCTGTGGTCCATTCATTGAGTGACTTGCGATTGTTCATTGAGAACGTTTTAGAAAATAATACTTTTAGTATTATCAGATTCATTGTAAAAAGGTTAATTTACTTCTAAATTCCTCCAAGCGACGTTCATTTACTGAACAAACGCAGCTTTTTCATTTACTAGATTTTTTGTGAACATAAGGTAACGAAATTAATTGTCACGGTGATCAGAGCTCAATTTTAAAATTATAAATTTATGGAACGGCTTAACATTTGTAAAAATGTTATCAATAACAATGGATTCAGCAACACGCGTTGGCTCCAAAAATAAATTAAAAAGATCATATGATTTAAACAATGATCTAAATTTAATATTGATCGAGGAAACATGATTTGGGATTACCGTCAAGACCAGGTGCTTCTCGTTGCTTTCGTAATTCCCTCTCCGTCACAGATTTTTTTTAGTAAGCCTCAGAGCTCTGACGGAAAGAACTGGACTTTTTAAAAGGATCTCGAAAAGGTGCTTAGATCAAGAACAAAGTTCCGTAAAAGGTTTATAGATCTTCAACAGAGGGATAAGGTGACAATGCATTTCTTGAAAAGAATGCACTTCTTCTCCCCACCTCTGGAGTTATTTTACCATGGGGGACCGAATTGAAGAGATTTTGAAGGACCTTAAGTCCCATTTTTCCAATGGCTTTCGGGTACTCCACTGAAATTTCATACTCACCTGGGGCCATGCCGTTTTTATGGTGCTGGAGAGCCATTATAACATCACTCAGACTGACGTATGGGATATTAACTGAATCCTGTCAGATGAGACTTCCTTTTGGATTATTACTCACACCTGCGTATGGACCCAACGATGATGTGTACAGTTATTCGTAAAACCTTTCAATTTCCCTTAAAATCTCAGGCTTCCGGAAAAGACGCTCGCAGAATCGGTCTCCAACTTTAACCGATCTCTGGCAAAGACTTTGGAGCCTTTGTTCCGCTAAATCGCTTTTTCAATACGAGCTGAATTGAAAAAAAAAAGATCTTTCTGCGATCGGAGGGTATATGAGTTCCTCTGCGACGGATCTTGCAGAATTTGGTTCCGGCAGCATGAAGAGTTTTCACGAGATTTTAATTTAAATCGTCCACTGTATTGCTGACATCTAGGCACTGAAAAAGTTTTGTAATTTGCGCTAAAAGCTTTCGGTGTTTCGGGTTAAATTACGAAGGATAATAATAATAATAATATTCCACAACTATCACACAACGCCATCTAAGTCCCAAGCTAAGCAGAGCTTGTGTTATGGGTACTAGATAACTGATAAACATACTTATATATTTCTAAATACATAAATATTATAGATAAATTACACCCAGACACAGAACAAATGATCGTGCTCATCACACAAACATTTGTCCTGGGTGGGAATCGAACCCACGACCTCCGGCATAGCAGTCAGGGTCACTAACCACTAGACCAACGGGCCTGTCGACACATCTAAAGCAGTCAATGCTCTGTCGAAGGAGACAGAGCATTGACTGCTTTAGATGTGATCTCTCCACTTTAGCATTAAGGTATAGTGTGCCTCTTACCATTCGGTGAATGCGGTGAAGCTCAGATGGTTAGCGCTCGCTGTAAATTTCGCAGTACGCGAGCAAACCGGGTTCGATTCCCGCCGGCACCAATGAAATTGTTAATTGCAATTTTAAGTGCTGATTTACCACGTGCTCGGCGGTGAAGGAAAACATCGTGAGGAAACCTGCATGTCAGAGAAATAAGAAAAAAATTGTTTCGAAGACATGTGAAGTTCGCCAACACGCGGGGAGGGCGGACAATTCCTTGCCCTAAAACCCTCTCATAAATGAGCGGCGGCCTGTGCCTAGCAGTGGGACGATATATAGCCTGTAACTTTACCAATTTTCACCGTCGCGATCACTGAGCTATCACTGAACAGTTGCCTTATGGTCGTCATAATGAAGCCAATCTCATCTTTTGTGTGTGCCGCTTCTAAAAGAAAGAGTTCATCATGAAGATTTTTTTTTGTTTTTCTCTTTGTTCATGAAATTAGCTAGCTGTGTGCAGACCCCTTAGATTCCGTAGGCCTATTCCGAATTTCTTTATCTTCATCTCAATGTTTTCTATTGTGCCTAGTTATGAGTTGAACCCTCCCATTAATATCTTATAGTAGATTTAGGAGGAATGCATGGCCCTTGAGATATCCTCATACATTTCCACAGACGTATACCGTTTAATTTATAATTCTTATTATAAGGTAATGGAACCCATAATGGACAGTTTAAGACCAATTTTTTATGTCTTCTACTATCTTTTATAGATAGACGTTCATATGAATGCAATTGAGATTGCAAGCGATTAAAGAACTTATTAGTAATAAGTTCATTTATTGAAAACTACACTATTCTTACAACTTTTAAAAATATACTTAAACAAACAAAACCATTTAAAAACACCAGTGATGAACAGGGTCAGTTCCAGTTTTGGACATCCAATGTTGGAACTACCTCCAGTCATGAACATCTAGTGATGGACACCGAACATTTATGCAAAGAAGAAAACAAAACAAGTAATTTATATAAATCAGTCTTCCATACTTTTTATTGAGCACAAACCTATTAGTTTTTGTATTAGAAATATAAAAGCAAGTAAAATAATAAACTCGAAAAGAAAAAAATATCCGGTAAATATTTTTCCATTTATTTAATTTTATAGAACCTCCGCTTATTTAGGAGCAAAGGGTCATTAATTTTCTCTATAACATCTTCTGCTTTGTACCATATTTTATCTGGCTTATCTGGTCATCTGAAAGTGTCCTGCACTTATTACCTAATAATACTTAATACTTATTTCATATAGATTTCGTTCTGTTTTTTCTATTCTACCCGAAAAATATTCTCCCTCATATTTTACATTAACGTAGGAGCCATTGGTAACATCTATAGTTTTCTTGTTAGAAAGTATTTTCCTTAATGGTTAATTTTCAGAGTCTGATTTCCCACTTTGAGCATATTTGGAGTCACCGCTTTCAGCATACTAAGCTTCCATGTCATCATTGTCATCATCGAAAAACAAATCTTGCTGCCTTATATTTGTCGTTAGTTTTTGTTGTTATTTCTTTTCTATAGCCATCTTTTCTTTTTTTTTCTTCTTCCTTTTTTCGTTTCATTTTCATTTTTTTCATGTAATATCTCCATTTTTCACTAGTTATAGCTGACAGTACACATTCCTTGGTACGCCCCTTCTTAGTTTCAGGTTTGGGCCAAAATAAGACACGGTTAAAAGGTGACGGGATTACCCAGTCTTTTGATAATATTGTAGAGGTTGAATGACACGACACTGGTGAATTCGTTATAACAGATTTATGTGGTGTAGCATATACTGTTGAGAAAGATTGCTCATTGTTTCCTTGTCCAGTTGGGTGATCGATTTTTTTTGTCCTGTCCTTGTGCATTCAGTATTTGCGTATTCTGTTCTGTTGTGATCTGTTCTTGCACATTCTGTTCTTCTATGTTTTTTCATTGTACATTAAAATTTGGTGCTTGCATTCTGTTTATCAGTGTTCACTTTTATATTCTGTCTAATTTCATTTAGTCCTTGTGTATTATTTTCTGTTGTGATCTGTACTTCCGCACTCTGTTCTTCTTTATGCTCTCTTTTTGCATTCAGTTCTTGTGTATTCTGTTCTGGCCTGATCTGTCCTTGTGTGCTCAGTCTTTGTATGGTCTGTACTTGTGTATTATTTCTTTGCATGTACTGTTCTAGCATTTTTATTCTCAGTCCCAGTTATGGACAGGCAGTGATGGACATGGTTGTACATTACTGGATTACGCTATAAGTTCTTAAATATTTCAAGAATAAAACGTAACATATTACTGTCAGAGTTCACAGAATACAAAATTGGCGAATTTGTTCAAAAATCCAGTAATGAACAAAATGTACATGACTGGGTAGTAACATGTTAGTGTATCCAGTGTTAAACATAGCCTTAATTGTTTATTATTCTTTCCATTTTAAAATTTGCAAGGTTATATTACAATTCTTAAACTACCTCTAAAACACGAAATAACAGACATTTAATAAAATATGCATAACTATTTCAGATAAAAAGTAATTGTTGAACTAACCAGCATCACGATGCTTAATTTAGGATTTATTCATATAAATGTCACAACCACGTTTTTGCACTCTTCCTGTGAACGAACAAAATGTCTCACGTACTGTCAAACGAAAAACATGGCTTCGGTAGGGTCTATCACTCGTGGAGAATATTGCCAGTTATAAGAAATATTCATAGTTTGGCTATTTTTAATAGATAAAGAATGAAATGTCCATCACGGTTGCACTGTTCATTACGGGTATCGTTACCTTAGTAATAATAACGCGGATTATTGTCATTATTATTAATATTATTATCATCTTTAAATTAATTTAATTATTGTGAATTCAATAAAACGTTACTAATGGTTTTTAGATAAATAATATTATCTAATTAGTCGTATAAGGTACACAAAATACGCGCTTTGACTCTGAGTTGTGAATTACCAGCCAGCTACACAATACAAGGACTTTTTTAATCAACAAAGTATTTTGTGAGCGTTGTGAATGCTAAATTGAAATGAAATGAAGGTATAATAAGATACTTAGAATGGCTGTCTCTTACCATAAATTGTGACTAAAGATTTTTTTTATACAGGTTCTGGTTACAAATGAGCAAAATACTACCGAAGATGCATTTTCACTCTTAAATAATTAGATGATACCATACCACATGCTACCACATAAAAAGGTTAATAAGCCAGCTAAAAAGGTCTATAATGCCAGCTAAAAGCGTATAATAAGAATTTTTATATGTTTATTTTTAATGGTTACTTTTTATATTATAAAAAAAAAACAAAAACGAAAAAATTAAACTCTTACTACGTGGTAGGTCTTTTTTTCGGAGTTTCTTCTTTTGGAGTTGCCAGGTGGCAGTGAGTTGCAATCGATACAAGCTCACTTTATACTCTAATGCAAAAAAACATGGCAGCGTATAAAAACATATTTTTCGAGGTAGAGCCGCGATGCAACATATGGCTGAAGCACGAATCTGTCGGCTCGATCGAGAGTCATAGTGTGAAATAGCAACATAATGTTATTCTGCTTCATTTAATAAGGGTAGAGAACCGGGGACCCCTTTACTGGTAACGAGGCATTTAATTTTAGTCCTCAAGGGTGACAACATATTTGCATTTTGATTCTTAGTCAAGGATAGATGTAAGTGTTTATGGACCATAGCATCCACCTACTATCTAGGAGAACCTTGTGCTCATTTGTCACCCTTACTTCTATCACAAAAATACTTTTTAATATTTTTTTATCATACCATGATAATATTATTTTTATAAATATCAAAAAAATATTACTTATTTGAGCGTTAACGTTCGGTAACAAAAAAGTTTGTAGATTTTACTGAGAAGTATGTATGTATATATATATGAATTTGTATGGGTTTTAACATATTCATTCAAATTCTCCTACTTACAACGTTAGTCCAGGCTTCCTAAAATCTTCTCAAACGGAGGGCTATAATTATCATAATGATGAATAGACTTACGGTTGACTAAGATCCCAGCTCATGTTAAATAGTCTTAGCGTCCTAGATGGTAACGTTTCTGTTACTGTTACAGCCTATTAAAGTCTATTGCTGAATATAGACTCCCCATAGATTGCCTCATAGGGGATATTTGACAAGCTGCCACGCTTGGCAAGCGGGTTGGCAACTGCAGTTTTATTTTTAGTCGTTATTAGGAAGATGCTTCTGCCCATCTCCTGATTTGTCCGTCCCTGTCTCCTGTTAGGACGCCTACGGGATGATATGGGATAGTGGATACCGCCAGTACACGATACATATGCTTAAATACCTAATTACACTTGTCTTGCATCTTTTATTGGAACGGAGTTCCCATGGCGCAAGAAAACAATTATTTGAACTCTATTTCCTCCGTAACCCTTAGGCCAGTTTACATATTTTTTTTCGGCATTATTAAGGTTTGTAAACAATAAAAATCTGAATTAGAAATTTTTTCTTTTACTATCTAATGAATTCGTTAATTTATATCTGTGCAACGTCACACCATTTGATTGATTTTTTTGTTGAAATAAACATAGTTACAACTTTAGACTTTTACTTCGCTCCGTTTATTATGCTAGCAAAAGGTTTTACTTTTATATCTGCATCGATCCTAGTTTATTTAATGTTATGTAGAATAATACCATAAAATACAAACAAAAGGGAAACAAAATACCGACACACATGTGTATGTATTAATGTAAGGTACCTGCGAGAGGGAATAAGATTTATTTAAACCAACCTAGCATAAATTCATTGGGTGTGATTAAGACATGCGATTAGCAAACAAACTACGAAGTATACGAGAAGATAATACCGAAATCCACATTCATCCGACTAAGGGTTTGGGGTTCCGGCTTAGATTAATTAGGTATGTCAATGTTTTTGTGGATTATGTTTTTTATGTCCGCATTAAGTAAAATTTTTAAAGAAAAATTAATGTTTAAGTTTCTCCCGAGTTTTAAGTATGCTATTATGTAAAATGTTTAAGTTAAAAATAAGACCTCAAATCAAACTCAAATATTAGAAAAATTTCAACTTGGTTTTAGCGCGTGATTATTAGAATCAGGCGTTACTTTGCGGAAATCCATTAGATTAAAGTTATTAAACTTAATTAGCTTGATCAATTGAAAAATTAGATACGAGTGAAAAATAAAAATGATGATACACTTCATTCTCACTCCTCTCCCCACACTCTTTGCACCTCTATAAATCTATAATAATATCACAACTCGAATATGCGGTAGCTATTTGGTGTTAGTATTATATTAAATATGTAGATAAAATCAAATCAATTCTAAGTAAATTACGAGAGCAGAGAGTTAAATTACCTTACTATCAACTGCGGATCGAATACGACATCCTAAAATTAGAATGCAGACGTCAACATATTTAAGCTATGTAACTGTATTATGTCCATCATAACAGGTAAGATAGTATAGAACTTTTTATAGGATAGGGTGAAAAACGAGCACACAGTTCACCTGATGGTAAGTGGTTGCTGTAGCCCATAGAAATCTACATCTATTCTCGATTACGAATCAAAATGCAGATGCGTTGTCACCCGTGGGGGCGAAGATGGAATGACTCCTTTCCAGTAAGAAGGATCTCCGGTTCTACATTCACCATACGAAACGCAGCAGCGTTAAGCTGCTTTTTTATGCTGGTACCATTGTGAGAGCGTAGTCCTTCCTAGGTTGAGCCGACATATTCGTGCTATAACTATTCTACTAATATAGCTTCAGCATGGCTCCACCACATAGGAGAATTGAACATGATACAACACGGAGTACCACTCTGTAGTGGCGGTGTAAGAATATTAACTACCAAATATTGTCCCGTGGGTGTCGTAATTGGTGGCAGACGGAAACTGAAACAGGAGATGGGCAGAAGGGTCTTCACGATAACTCAAAATAATAAAAAACTGCGCTTGCTAATCCGCATGCCAAGCGTGGCAACTATGGCAAAAGCCCCCTATGAGGTATTCTATGGAGAGACCTATGTTCAGCAGTGGACTTTTATAGACTGTAATGATGGATGGAATGGAATGCAGAGATATGTTGCGTGAACAATAAATGTCGAACCAATGTAGGTAAAAGATCCCCTATGTATGTAGATGTTGTTAAATGGTTAAAACAAAACTTTTAAAAATATTTTTTTTTGCTTACAAGATGAGAATTTTTATATTTTAATAGTAAAAAGACATATTTAAAATAAGCTTTTATTTAAATACTCTAAAAGTAAACTATATATTAAATCAAACCCATTTAAATTTATTACATTTCACAATTTATAAGATATAAAACCTTGTGCGAGATTTGCCTATTTAGTAAAAAGACATATCATTTTCTTCAAATTACGTAAATATCAAGTTACTCGTACATATTGTATTCTTGTTTAAGTACAGTGTGACGGTGCATTATTATTTTTACGAATTAAACTCAAGGGTAATAGGAAAACTGATTTATTGGATTCGTGTCGTTCACAATTCACATTCCGAGATAAAATATTATAATAACGTAGCTGGTACTTTTCAACTTAAATTATAATGCAGAATTATTATGAATAATTTAAATAAAACTATTTTGGCGAAGCACGCTACAGACTATAAACTAGAAATTTCTAGCGCGCTATTAAATACTAGTGTATACTATGTTATAGCGCGCTGTTTATAAAAAAGTGTAGGAGGCCGGCAAGCGCGTTAAGTTTAGCAGCACGCTATATCTCGGAGTACGCAAGTCGTTCATCGGATTAGATCGCGTGCTATAAAAGAACATTGTTTCGTAATAAGTCGCATTTTAGATTAAAATAAAATAAAGTGGTAAAGAAAAATTGAAGAACGCTCTTTCATACTTTTCAGGCTTACGACTTTTTTATAATCCTAAAACTAATTTGGTGTACTTTTTAAAACAAAATAAAATTAATCATTTTTATTATAATTGATGTTAATGTTATTTTAACCTTATTATAAATCAACTAATCACAAACACTATTATATACACTTTTGTATGTATATATTTTATTTACATTTAAAAACATTAGTTAGGCTTCTTTTGTACCAAACAACTGTGTCCTTCGATCACTTATAAATATACAGTATACACTAACTAAATAACGTCTAACACTAAATTAGTTCGCGCGCGATGAATAGAGTGCTGCTAGATTCACGTCAGAGCCGTGGTAGCTCAGTGGTTAACGCTCGCTGTAAATATAACAGAACGCGAGTAACCCGGGTTCGATCCCCGCCGGCACCAATGAAATTGTTAATTGCAATTTTAAGTGCTGATTTACCACGTGCTCGGCGGTGAAGGAAAACATCGTGAGGAAACCTGCACGTCTGAGGAATAAGAAAAAAAATATTTCGAAGACATGTGAAGTTCGTCAACACGCATTTGGGCAGCGCGGCGGACACTTCCTTGCCCTAAACCCTCTCAGAAATGAGGGGAGGCCTGAGCCCAGTACTACAGTACTGGGACGTATATAGGCTGTAACTTTACTTTACTTTTACTTTAGATTCACGTCACACGTCTACTCCCAACAGCGCTGCTGCTAGAACTAATTGCCGCTTGATATGAATAGCGCCAAAGCGTCATAGCGTCATAGCGCCATGGCGACTACTTACATAGCACGCGCTATGCGTTATGAAGAGATAGCGCGCTATAATACGTATACATTTTAGCAACTTATTATTGAAAAATAGATTGAATCATGACATTCGGCCATCCGCCGGAGTGCAACTCCTGGTGCACACTCAATATTAACATACATATATGGTATTTAATAATTATCTAGAAATTAAGGTCTACAATCGACCAACCAAATGCAGAAATATATAAAATTACTCGATCACCAAATAGCACATACAACCAATTTTTGTTTTTCTTCACGGTGGCAGGCAAATCATTGCAGTTTGAATCTTGATGTCAACGTCACACTGCCTGCCCTCGTTAAATAAAACAACTAATACATTAGTTCTTGTTATCGTGACTACACGCAGAAAACAAAAATAAAATAATACAATCTTATAATACGAGGTCAATTTATCATGACATTCGGTCTAGATCCCTTAGTTAGATTTTTTTCATTTGCTTGCGTTGCTGCAACTCGGCCAGAGGTATATCGTCTTGATCACTTTCAGCAGATTCGGTACTAGAAAGCTCGTCTGTTTGTGACTCCTTAAGATTTTGGTTTATCCAAGGCCTCATTCTGTCAGCAGCAACGACGCTCTCAAATGACTACTTTTTATTTAATCCCGGAATATCTGCAATCTTATATCTGTCGTTTCCTAACGTTTTGACTAGGTATAATATACGGGCCAGTAAATTTTGATAAAAGTTTGGTATCATATATTGAGTTTGTTAGAAATACTATCACGGAGTTTGATACCGAACAAGGCTTCCGACGGAGTCTTTTGGGTTGAGCTATTGATAGTGGTGTTTAAGCCCCATTGTATTTTTCCCGTATACGTGTCCCAGTCACGTTCGTCACTGCCTGCGTTATATTTAGTCAAAGCGTCTAGTATCGTCTGATTGAACCTTTCAGCTTGGCGTTCGCTCTGGGACACGCGACGGCATTTAGAACATGTTTTATTCCCTGAGAATTACAAAATCTTTTAAAGGACTTGGAGGTAAATGATGTTCCTCGATCAGATACGATTCTGGACGGTATTCCAAAATCATAAACAATATTTTCAAGAACCTTGAGCGTACTTTTAGTTTTTGTGATTTTCACGGGCTTTACAAATACATATTTCGTAAAAGCATCCACGACAGTTAATATGCAAGCATTCCCCTTCCTGCTCTTCACAAAGGGACCTAGATGATCTATATGGATTGTGTGTAAAGGAATTTCAACCTTCTCAATAGGAAACAAATGACCCGTTTTTTGTTTAGCAGCGCAGTTATTATTGTACTGCACACTCTAAACAGGACCTACTTATTTTTTTATAAACTGGCGCATTTTAGGGAACCAGAATTGTGATTAAATTCACTCAGTGGTCTTTGCTATTCCTAAATGACCGATATCGTCATGATTGAACAGACAGACATATTTGGAAACGTGCACTTCTCTTTTAACAACATAATTTTTCTTTATGTCCAACTCCTCATCGTTATCAGGATTGAGAACTTTTGATATTCGAGAAATATCAGGGTCAGTCATTTGTAAAGTATACAACCAACTGTCCGTCTCTATGCGGTAAACTGTGCAAAGGGAATCCTCTGTAGGATCAATCAACCTTGAATTTCGACTCAAAGCGTCTCTACATGAGCCATTTAAGTACCCGGACGGTATTCGATGTTGAATGAAAATGCACTAATTTGCAGCCACCACCTAGCTATGCGTGGAAGGTCGCGTTTGGTAAGAGTTGTCCTAAGAGCATGACAATCAGTAACTATTTTAAAGAAGATACCTAAAAGGTACACTCGGAATTTCTTCAAAGAGCAGACTATAGCCAGCGTCTCCAGCTCATACGACTGTAAGTGGCTCCAGAGACGACGTATCTCTCTTATTTCTATTAACGTTACGAACATCTCTTTCGACAAAAGAATTAGCCCTAGCTAAAATTGTATTTGGCTCAAACAAAAGAGGATCAGAAGCGAAACTTGTTACTATCGAATGTAAAAGTTGACATCGTTTTACGTTCACCCTCAGGATTCGGTTTTTTTATCTATCTGTGCGAATAGTTAATGGATCAAGTTTGCAGCTTAAAAAAATCATGACCTACTCTTTATGGCACTCTGGCACTTGGTAATGGGTTTGGGACATTTGTAAAATGAATGTCCTTTTTCCTTACAATTAAAACAGGTGATATTATCAGATGAAGATGTAGCAGAGTTAACGAGCTTATTCTCGGAAGTGCTTTCCAATCGCTTTTTTGAAAATTTAAAAGAATGAGAGACGCGTTGCGAACTGAAATAATTTAGCAAGTCTTCTGGTTCCCTACAGCTTAATGCCTGAGTATCAGTTAGGAATGGTGCTCACCGTGAACTACACAATCTACCGCTTTCCTTCCCACAACTTCACATCGATTTATTAAGGTCAGTTTGTCATAGAAATACTCGCGTAAGTTTTCATTAACACGTGTTGTACGATTAAGCATTTCTTCGAGAAGCAGAACATAATTTTGCTCATAAGGAAATGCTTTACGAAGCTTCGCCTGCCAATCACTACAACTATAAACTACTGTGGGCAAAGCCTCTAACCATTTTTTTACAAGTCCTGTTAATTTCTGCAAAGCAAAATGAATGGTTTGCTTCTCGTCTCAGTCATAAATACTACTACATTCGTTGACTTTATTTCACCAACTATCTATACTTTGACTTTTACGATGGATCAACTCCGAAATTTTTAGCTGGTTTGTCTGGTTCAGTCTTTGAGAATTCTTGCTCTTATTTAAAAATGAAATCAGCTTTGCTACCTCGTCAGCGGAAAGTGCTGTATCTGCATCCGATGAGGGTACCTTGAGAGGTGCAGGTGTACGATTCTCTGGATGCACCTCCACTCCAGTGTCCACCTCCTCCATGACCCAAGACGCCATCGCAGCTACGTCAAGACCTCTTCGTTTTCGTAATGCAGGCGATGGAATAAAAGTACTTTTCCCCTTCCTGTTGCGGTTTTTTAGCCGATCCGGATTAATCCTCGAAAACAAGATCAAGCATTAGATTTTTTTTTAACAATAAAGTTCATAGTCACTCAAGTCAGATTCCCTGGAATTCTTTTGTTTTGAGGACTGTGGGATGACCTAATCATGGTCGTAAGGCATTAAGTTTCTAATATTTCTGTTTAATATTTAGTTAAGATTTTTTTCTTTCGATTTCCGATATTTTATTTTTATTACCCTTTTGTGAAGAAACGTATCATTAAAATTAATAATGATAAGAGTTGCATCTTAATATAAAGGAATTTATCTCATTAAGGAGGAGAAGATATATTCAAAAAGTACCGAATTAAATTTAGGGTTAGGAAGTTTTTTGCAAGTGAGGCGTCAGTGTATTGTTCACACCTCTATCTTTCCAGATACCGGTGCAAAAATTCCAATTATGCAAAAAAATAAGAAATAAGAAATAAGAAAATTAATGAAATTTTACCTAGTGGGTGATGCACATGATCACGTACGGACTCGCATGACCCTTACTAGAGGGGCACATGGCCACAAGGACACACTTGACCCTTACCGAGACGCACATGGCCACAAGGACGCACGTGGCCCTCACTGAGGCGCACATGGCCACAAGGACGCACGTGGCCCTTACTAGGGGCACACATGGCCACAAGGACGCACGTGGCCCTTACTAGGGGCAAACATGGCCACAAGAACACACTTGGCCCTTACTAGAGGCACACTTGGCCACAAGGACACACTTAGCCCTTACTAGAAGCACACATGGCCACAAGGACACACTTACGTTTTTCTACGTGGTAGAGTCATGCTGCAGTTATATTAGTAGTATAGTTGTAGCACGAATGGGTCGGCTCGACCGGGGAAGGACCACGCTCTCACAGAATACCAGCGTGAAATAGTAGCTTAATGCTGCTGTATTTCGTATGGTGAGTGTAGTGAACCGGAGACCCTTTTTGCTGGAAACGAGGCATTCCATCTCAGTCCTCATGGGTGACAACGCATCTGCATTTTGATTTGTAATGGAAGATAGATGTAGATGTCTATGGGCCGCAGCAACCACTTACCATCAGGTGAACTGTGTGCTCGTTTGTCAGCCTATTCTATAAAAAAAACTTAGCCCTTACTAGAGGCACACTTGGCCACAAGGACACTTGGCTCTTACTAGAGGCACACTTGGCCACAAGGACACACTTGGCCCTTACTAGAGGCACATTTGGCCACAAGGACACACCTGGTCCTTACTAGAGGCACACTTGGCCACAAGGACACACCTGGTCCTTAATAGATACAATTCCCTTATGACATACTTGACACTAACAAAAATATTTACAAAACTCAATAAATTACTAGTACTTTTCTACCGACTGATAAGTATGATACGTAATACAAAATACAATCGCAGTAGAACACTATTGAGGAGTAGCATCAACCAAGCGCTCTACATGAGATGCATCTTAGTATATCGCTTCTTCGAAATGGAATTGTTGAAGAGTTGCCTCAACCAAATGCCATTCCGTAAAAGTGTAAAAAGTGTAGGTAACAACAAAGACTTTAGCCAATACAAAATATATCGCAGCAAGACGCTATTGAGGAGTAGCCTCAACCAAGTTTCTCACGTGCGATGCATTTCAGTATATCGCTTGTTCGAAATGAAATTGTCGAAGAGTTGCCTCGCCCAAATGCCATTTCGACAACAGTTAAAGGTGTACGTAAGTACCTATATCTACTAATATCCGCGCAGCAATCACTATCAAGGAGTCGCCTTGACCAAATGTTTACTTGCGAATCAAAATGCTATTTCTATCAACTACTAGTAATTCAAATCGATACGTGGCTTTACAATCTAACACTAGCCGGGCACATTATCGGAGAGTTGCCCCGACCAAAATGACCGCAGACCGAGTACACTGTGCCACGAAATCCAAACTAACATTTCTATTTTGTCGCTAAAAGCATTCAATCAATTTATCAAGTATGTCAAAAGGGTCATAAGCATTTAAATGTAAAAAAATCAGTTGTACATACCTTCAAACAATGTGGGCAGCAGAGAATAATCCCACTTCTGAGATTTTACGAATTAAACTCAAGGGTAATAGGAAAACTGATTAATTGGATTCGTGTCGTCCACAATTCATATTCTGAGATAAATATTATAATAACGTAGCTGGTACTTTTCAACTAAAGTTATAATACAGAATTATTATGAATAATTTAAATAAAACATAAAACTATTTTTGCGAATAATTTATCTCGTGACCAGAAGCCACCGCTACTCCAACAGGAATGACGCTCCGACCGCTGGCTCCATCTCAAAGTAAAAACGTTTCCCCTATCACTTTTCTTAACTTGCTTCTGATTGGTGCGTGTAGGAATTGTCAGTTTCAAACCAACCAATCGGAGACAAGCAGATTTACTACCAATTTGACCGGAAATACGTATTCATTTTAGCAACTAATTATTGAAAAATAGATTAAATCATGACATTATTATAAGTAATAAATTTCTGTATCAAGCACTGACCTCTATATGTGTATATATAGAGGTCAGTGGTATCAAGCCATCTAAACTTATCTTAAAAGTAATATTTTAAACAGCCAGGGAGTAGGTATCATCTTTTCAGAACGAATGGGCCAATGTGTGAAAGAGTATGAATGTGTAAGCCCAAGACTGCTATGGATACGAATGAAAGTGGGCTTAAAGAAGTTGTTTGTGTTAGGGGTCTACGCCCCAGACATGTCTAAGCCCACTTATATCCGGGAGCAGTTTTGGGAAATGGTAAGGATGGTGTTAATGAAGTGTAAGGGAAATGAAAATATTATTATGCTAGGAGATTTTAATGGAAGGGTTGGGGTGAGGAGGCTTGGTTATGAAAGGATATTGGGAATGTTTGGTGATGAAAGTATAAATGAGAATGGTGAAAGCCTCCTCACCGTATGTGTGGAAAGGAATCTATTTGTGACGAACACTTTCTTTCGTCATAAGAAGATTCACATGTATACTTGGGAAAGAGGTGATGATAGAAGCATGATAGATTTCATAACTGTGGATGAAAGAATGAGGAGCGCAGTGGTGGATACAAGGGTTTACCGGGGTTCCAACGTAGGGACGGACCACTACCTGGTCTTATGCCGAATTAGGGGTTTATTCAGACGTTGGCGGCGTAGGACATCTGTGTCTACCACTGCGTTACAGCGTATAAAAATTGAGAGGTTACAAGATGAAGATGTGAAAGACAAGTACAAATGCAGACTGAGAGAAAATATAAGTAATTTGGATGAGTTGTGTGTGAATGAGTTAGACTTGGAGAATGTGTGGCATAATGTTAAGAAAGGTTTAGTGGATGCAGCTACCGAAGTATGTGGTGTTAGTAAGAGAACGAATGAAGGGAAAGACGAGCATGTATGCGTAGGTATATGGATGTGGAAGAGGCGAGAAAGGTATGTCAGGATCGTGCTAAATGGAAGTCTGTAGTCTCTGCCTACCCCTCTGGGTGACAGGTTATGGTGGGATGATGAGGTACGTATGGAAGTTGAAGCAAAGAAGAGAGCATGGCTAAATTTACTAGCGACCAAAGCTGGTAACTCTGGCGGTAAGAATGATGAGAATGAAAGAAAAAAGGCAGAGTTTAAACGTTTAAATAAAAGAGTAAAAGAATTAGTTGAAAGGAAAAAGCAAGAAAGAACGGATAGGAATGATAGAAGAATATCGGATAACTTCTAGGAAAATATTAAAATGTTCTGGAAACTCGTAAGAAATACTAGGGGACTTTCAAAACAGCCTAGATTGAATGCGATACGAGACGAGAATGGCTGTATCCTGAATGATGAAGTGTTGAGTCTAAAGAGATGAAAGGAATATTTTGAAAGCGAATTTATGAGTGAGGAGAAGTGTGAACTAAATGAAATAGAAATTCCGAAAGAAGATTAAAGAGATAGGGAGATAAGTATAGATGAAATAATGAAAGCAATGAAAAGTATGAAAGTAGGTAAGGCAGCCGGATATGATAGAGTTTCACTCGAAATGCTAAGGGCTGGAGAGGACGTGGTGGCAGGCCTGCTGTACACCTTGTTTAATTTATGTTGGGAACTAAAGCGGGTACCGGGAGACTGGTGCAAAGCCGTGATAGTCCCAATATATAAGGGAAAAGGGGCACAGCAGGACTGTAAAAACTACCGTGGTATCAGCCTTCTTAGCATTGTGGGAAAATGTATGCTAAGGTACTAATTGAAAGAGTTATGAAAGAAACTGATGAAAAAATTTGGGATGTGCAAGCGGGATTTAGAAAGGGAATGGGGTGTACAGATCAAGTCTTTTCCATGCGCATGATCGCGGAGAGGTTTTTGGCGAAAAACCAAAAAGTTTTTTGTGCGTTCATGGACTTGGAAAAGGCTTATGACAGAGTGGACAGGGATGTGTTATGGCAAACGCTGAACGCATTTAGGTTGAGCGCTGGTTTGATACAGGCATTAAAGTCTCTGTATAGGGACTCGAGTGCTTGTGTTAGAATCAACGGGGTCTACTCGGACTGGTTTGGCATCCGTAAAGGTGTCAGACAGGGCTGTGTAGCTTCCCCGTGGCTGTTCAACCTATTTATGGACAGCTGTTTGGAAAATTTGAAAGTTGAAGAATGCGGGTTAAGAATGGGTGAGTTAACCATCAAATGCCTTTTGTACGCCGATGATCAAGTCATACTTGCATTGTCGGCGGCCGAGTTGCAAATGATGGTTACATTAACGAATAGGTCATTAAAAGAAAGAGGAATGAAAGCGAACGCAAGTAAGACGAAAGTGATGGTTTTTGAAAGAGATGAAAGCAAAACGGTATGTGAAATAAGAATAGAAGGAGAGTTAATTGAGCAAGTGGATGAGTTCGTATATTTGGGATGTGTATTCAGCAGGGATGGGAGATATGATAAGGGTAAGGTGAACGACGAGTGAATGCAGGAAATAAAGTAAATGGGGCTCTACACTCTATTGTGAAAAGTCAGAATGTGTCAAAAAAGGCACGTATGGCAATTCACAGTGCTGTATTAGTCCCTACTTTAACGTATGGTAGTGAAAGTTGGGTGTGGCAGAAGAAGCACGAGAGTAGAATAAATGCAGTAGAAATGCGGTCGCTAAGGAGTATGTTAGGGCTGAATCTGAGTGACAGGGTGAGAAACTGTGTGATAAAAGAAGAGTGTGGTTTACAAGATGATGCGGTGACCAGGATTAAGAAAGGAATGCTTCGGTGGTTTGGTCATGTAGAAAGAATGAATGCGGAAAGACTGACAAAGCAAATATATGTTGCAGACGTGAACGGAAGAGTCGGAAAGGGACATCCTAGGCGGAAGTTTGTCGACCAAATTGGCGATATACTAAAAATGGGCCAAATTAAGAGCACCCTTAACCGACGAGCATGTATGCGTAGGTATATGGATGTGGAAGAGGTAGAAGAAGTATGTCAGGATCGTGCTAAATGGAAGTCTGTAGTCTCTGCCTACCCCTCTGGGTGACAGGCGTGAGTGTTTATGTTATGTTATGTTATTTTAAACAATTAAATATTAATTAATATGCATAAAATTAAAACATATTCATTTCAAACATTAAGTATTATAGTAAAGTAAAGGCTTACTATAAGTCTTTAATCATTAAATTTATTAAAACTCCGTTAAAGTATTCAAAATATATTAAATAATAGAAATACAAGTCGAAAATATTATAATAAAAAAGATAACATTTATAACATAATTGGAAAGTAGGCCAAAAAATTTTTCTTTTCAAAGTTATTGAACGTGTTCTCGTAAAGTAGCAGCGTGTTCTTGTGTAGATGGTGGGTGTTCGTGTAGGGTTTGCTTATACCCCCCGAACGGGACGCCACTTTGTCGTAGTGGGGGGCTTAGTAGCCGTGGCTTGGTTACCCGCGGTGGAAAAAGAACGATCCACATGGCTAAATTGACGTGAAAGGCCGGCCCCAGGTGGCCATAACGAGTGGGCTTGGTGAGCCCGCTTCGGATGTGTGTTGGTGGGTTATGGAGAGAGGGGTGTTCTCTCCCCCTACCACTGCAGCCGAGGTGGAGTCGTGTAG
The DNA here is from genome assembly GCA_907164705.1 of Parnassius apollo. Classification (NCBI taxonomy): domain Eukaryota; kingdom Metazoa; phylum Arthropoda; class Insecta; order Lepidoptera; family Papilionidae; genus Parnassius; species Parnassius apollo. Next base: position 7,873,955 of record CAJQZP010001367.1, on the reverse strand, counting down.
GAAGAAGAGTGGTATGGCGATGTGGCACTCGCCCTTTCCTCCGCGACTCCATCAGGGCCGCACCGTTAATGCCGTCGTGGTGGAGCTGCGGGGGAAGAGATGTGGCGATATTACGAGGCACCACTTTCTTTACCCTCCACTACCGAATCTTGGTTGGCGGTGGAGCCATAGACCAGATCCACCCTTGGGGTCAAGAAGGTTAGTGCTTCTGAGTGCTCGTTTTCCTAGCTCCATAGCTTTCGCGCGTCGGACACGGGGGCATCCGTTGCGCAGGTGTAGTTGGAGGCCACGGAGGAGGTTACGTCATGTGTTCTGTTGCGCTTTTCTTGAGAAGGAGATGAGGAAGCAGTAGTCCTCTCCCAAGGAGGAGCCGCAATGGGGCGGCTGGCGCTGGTGGGGCCGCCGATGTGTGCGAAAGCGTTCTCGTGGCCCTGCACATACGTGACGAAATTGGAAATCCGTGGGGTCTTAGTCGGTGCCGTCACGAGGCGGGTATGCGTAGGCATTTCCTCATATCCCCCCTAAAAAAGATTGTTTATAATATAATGGTGTTGCTGGAGACGCATACTTATGGTTGTACAAATATATGGGGTGGTCAGATGGTAGTCATATATTAAGGACTATGACATTAAGGTCTATGATACAAAATCATTAATCGTTATTATAGATGGTCTCTATGATGCATAAGAATTATAAAAGGAGAGTTATGAATTGAAGTCCCATATATTAATAACTTATAGTGGTAAGGTCTATGAAATAAAGCAAATAGTATGTAAAATCATTATATTAATAGAAATGGGACTTGTAGACGGTTATTATAGTGGCGTGTAGACTGCATTACAGTGTCCGAGATCGAGGTAAACTTAGAATTGCTCTCAGATATGTCGTAGGCATATCATCTTAGTGCTGGTAGTTAGCGGTTACTATTGTAACAGTACGGCTATACGTACGTGCTATTATGATACGTTGGTGTTATTTTTAGCTAACAACGATAACAATTTTGTTGCCAAAACCGATAGAGATCATGTCAATTAATACAACTACTATAGGCCATCCATATAATAGCATTTATGCTTACTGCTTCTTGCGGTATTGTGTCTTGTAATGAATATGCGGGTGTGGTGCGTCTAATTCGACACATCTTGTGGTTTTCGTCGATGGAGGTATGCGAGTGGTGATCTCTGCTGGGATTGTATGGGTTCCTTAGGATGGTGTAAGCCCGAATTTAGTCGTATTAATGCTTGTTGCGTTTTGCAGCAATGCGTCTCTCCGATGGTACTTTGGCGGATTTTATGGCCAGTGTGCTTATTATTCGGGTGACGTTTATGACGTACATTCACTGTAGCTGGATTTGATCGTATTCTGTATGGAGTTTATACGCATTGACATGCGCGACTTTGGTCGATGTTTGTGCTTTCGCACTACCAAGGGTCAAGCCCTCTTTTACTGGTTCGTCAGTTATTTTGCTGTGGACTACTGTCTGTGGTAAAGCCACCACATTAAAGAAATGTGGGAGAGCGAAGTCCTCGGTTCGGGTAATTTTACATAAATATTGTAAGCCTTTCCCAAGCGGGAAGGGATTAATCCCTTCCCTTCCTTAGATAGAAATTCCTTCGCTTAATTAGAAATTAGATATTTAATGTTCTTAATCTTTTTCGAGCCCTGTCTTCGTGAACAAGGTTCCTTAGCTTAAAATAATATAAGACAATACCAATTCGAATTCGGCTTTCGATTACTCTAGTCAAGTTTTTAAATCTGTTCAATTCATTAAATTTGTCATTAGAAATGAAACGATCGAACAAAGCAAAGGCTCCAAAGTCACTGTCACGGATTTCTCTGCCAGATAGAGCCAACTGTTTTCGAACTGAAAACCCAATGTGGTAGCATCATCTCTGGGACACCTGAGATTTTGAGTGAGATTGAGTAGCAGGGCAGCTATATAGGCCACCGTTGGAGCCACATGCAAGTGTGAGTAGCGATCCAAGAACAAGTCTTCTCCGACACTATTCTGATGATATCCCGGACGTCAGTCTGAGCGAGATTAGAATAGCTCTCCACCACCTTGAAAAGGGCAAGGCCCCGGGCGAGGATATAAATGCAGCGGAGCTTCTAAAAGCCGGTGAAAAACCAGTCCTTGAAGTACTTCAGAATCTCTTTAATTCCGTTCACCATGGTGGTATTATTCCGGAGGTGGGTCATTACAAATCATCTAGTATGCAGACTCGACGACTTCCAACCTCCCGAACAAGTCGGTTTCCAAAAAGGCTGCAGTATCATAGACCACATACATACCCTGTCGTAGATTGTACAGAAGACTGAAGAGTACAATCTGCCATTTCGTATTGCGTTAGTGAACTATGAGAAAGCCTTTGATTCCGTCAAAATTTGGGTGATGCTACAGTCCTTTCAGAGGTGCCAAGTTGACAGTCGGTATTTCGAAGTAGTGAAATGTTTAAACAGTAGGGCTACGATGGCCATCCATGCATAGAACCAAAGTACGAAACCTATCCAACTACAGAGAGGTGTAAGACAGGGTGACGTTATATCCCTGAAACTCTTCGCCGATGCATTGGAAGACGTTTTCAAGCTACTGGACTGGTAAGGACCGTATTCTTATAATATTAAGTCAATGGCGAGTACATCACTCACCTTCAATTTGCCGACTACATAGTTCTTATGGAAGAATTACGATTTATCGTTCTTATTGGCGAATAAGAGGTTCATCTTCTCATCACCATTTGAATCCATGTGTTCATTTGATGTATTTGAGAGTCCACCATATTAGCGATGACCAATTATTACTAAAGCTAATCGAATTAGTTGATTGTTCAGTTTAGTTAATAAAATTCGATAACAATCGACTAACACGTGATAGTCGGTTGTTATCGACGACTTACGGCGTGCGGCCGGCAACAATGACTGACGCGGTTACCGTGTCAACTTTAACTACTAATTTGTAGCACAGCGTACCTATTGTATGTTTTTTTTAGGATAGGGTGACAAACAAGCACACAGTCCACCTGATGGTAAGTGGTTGCTGTGGCCCATAGAAATCTACATCTATTCTCGATTACGAATCAAAATGCAGATGCGTTATTACCCGTGACGACTAAGATGGAATGCCTCGTCTCCAGTAAAAAGGGTCTCCGGTTCTCTACACTCACTACACAAAATACAGCAGCATTAAGCTACTATTTTACGCTGGTATTTTGTGAGAACGTGGTTCTTCCCCGGTCGAGCCGACCCATTCGTGCTACAACTACACTACTAGTATAACTGCAGCATGACTCTACCACGTATAAAACTACTAAATAAGTAGCTACAAAAGATGGTGCGGCGGGCGTGCTCTGCGCTATGTCTGTGCGCCAATACTTTCGTCACGACTGCAGTTATTATGCAGTATTTGTGAAGTTTTGCTTATCAAGCCCTTTTGTTTGATACTCAAATCATAGAGGTTGCTGTGAAAATGATAAATCGCCATTTTGTATCGTCTGCCATATTGGATTAAAATAGCAGCCTTTAATAATCGTGCATTGTCACGAGAACTAAACGTGTGTACCAAATGTTAGCCCGATAGCTTTAGTGGAAGTTGGTGAAATATTGATTGTGAAATACCAGGACATACATACAAGTGGAGTCAAATAAAAGCTTTTAAAAGTAATGACTTTCAGTACTCGAAGGAGAATGATTATGTGTAATTAGTTATTACAGTAATTATTATTTTTCTTTATTATTGTATTATTTTAAAAAACACAAACATTATATTAATTGAAAAAATTGTACGCTATACTCAATCTCGACTTTTGTTAATGATAACTGGTGGTCGATAGTGTTCGTTGTACTATTATATTATATTTTTGTAGTTAATGTAATTTAGATTAAGAAATATTTTGTAAGCTGTTTGGTATCTTTAAGACTGTAGCTGGTCAGTGGTCATTCAAATCTATCTTTGAGAACTTCCGGACTGTATTTAGTGCAACAACCACCATGAGTGGGCTTTAGAAGCATGTGTAAACATTCCAAAATGTTTATGGAAATATACATAAATTTGATTCACTTTGTTTTAAATTTGACCGACCTTAGAGCTTTAAGAATTATTGTAGGTACCAGCCACTTTATGTCATTCATCAACAATTTCGTGTCGAAGTAATATTGTGATTTTGAGGAAATTTGACTCAACGGTTCTATTTATTTTGAATTGCTATTATTATTTATATTTCTTACTTAATTATTTCATCATAAAAGAAACATATAACTTTAACCCATGTTTTTTTAAATATTTTTAACAAATTTTCGGGGTCCGTAAATTAAAAATATTATTTCAGTGTAAATTAAAATATTCTATATTTATTTACCACTTCATACTATACCTACATAATATGTACAAAGGCTAGGAATTCTGCAGAATTTTGAATCTGCAGTATTTTAATTCAGTGATCAGGTAAAATATTATCTATACTGAGACACAAACTGAAAATATTTTGATTATTTTAAAATAATAATATGTCACAAATACTATTATTATCAATTGCAATGTAAAGTGACACGTAAATGTATTTTTTTAGATGTATGTCAAATATAGTTTTATATGATAATTCAAATCATATTAGAAGTAAATCGTCATATTCTTTCGGACATAAATCACACAAACACGCTAGCGAGAAACGAGCACCAGGCATCCGCCCCTGAAATTTAAATTTACAGAAATGTCAAGAAGAATGCTACCCTTAACAATACGCGTTCTACAGGCATCTTTATAATGCCTATAAGTTTTAAAATTTCATTTTATCATATCTAAGCAATACCGGACAGAATATATTCAGCGATATTGTGTTTACAAAATGATTTCTTGTGTTTACTCAAACACTACTCATTTTAATAAAACTAGTTATTACGGATTTTATCGCGTATATTAACTTATTTTATATTACCGACATTTAAATGTGAAGAATCGAGTCTGCAGTCTGTGAACACGTACAGAATCGCCCCGATGTATGGGAGCTGCTATCTGCTCGGGTTCCTATAAATAATAACATTAAATCCCAACCAAGCATACAACTGCAATATTTGAAGATACTGTAAGTTCACACTGCGTAGATCGGACGACAACTTAATAATAATATCTGAAGGTAGCCGTGGTTAACTATGATATTGGGACGTTGAACACCTCCGTGATCATGGGTGCTGTAAAATACTCTAATCGTCAGGAATATAAAATAAGTTAATAAACGCGACAAAATTCGTAAAAACTAGTTTTATTTAAATATTGCGTTGTGAAATGTGGAGCATATAATATATTATATAGGGTTCACTACTAGGCCGCCTCTCATTTATGAGAACCACCGACCCGAAAAACCCGAAGATGAAGGCTTCATCCTAGTTTCGGGTAAAAAAGCGTAAGTACACCGCCGCGAAAAAGGGAGACGAGCCTCACTCGGCCCCTACGTCGCCCAACGCCATTCCGACTAAATGGCAATGTTTTAATTGTTTATAATATATTGATATTAATGATTCCTTATATTTATGTGACCACTACTTCTGATTAAATCTATTACTTATAATATAATAATTCTCGACGTTTTGAAACGACGAGAATTAAAAATCAAATGATTTAAACGCGAAAGAATCCGTAAAAGAAGTTTTAATCAATATTGATATTAACTAAGCATAACTTTTGTTAGTACCTACTACTACCCCCCCCCTCCCGAACGGGTTACCGCCTTGGGGGCTTAGTAGTCGTAGCGTGACCACACACGGAACCTCATTTGAACTACGAGGGACCAAGGTGGCTGAGGTCAAGGGCCGGCCATGGCCACTTCGAGAGGGCTTAGCAAGCCCACTTTGTATGTGTGTTTGGGGGCTGTGGCAAGATGGTTGTCTCCTCCCCCTACCATTCACCCTATTCTTAGCGAATCCGGCGGGGCCACACCGTTTGTGCGGTGGTGGTGAGCGCGGGGGGAGAAGAGTGTTGACATTGCAAATTGCTGCTGTCGCTACTCTCTCAGTCAGGAAAGCTGGTTCTTCCGAGTGCTTTTTTATCTCGACCCATAGACTCCGTGTATCTGGCTCGAGGAGTCCATTGCGCATGTGAAGTTGAGCCCGCGGAGGAAGGCGCGTCTTGTGTTCCCGGTGCGCCTAACCTAAAAACGAAAAGGGGGGAGGAGTTCTCCCCGAACTTGAAGCGTTCCCATGGGCCTGCCAACATGTGGTGAAGGAGGAACACTATGGGGTTTTAGTCGGTGCGAGTCCACCATAACTCGTCCTTGTCCCCGCGAGGTGGGTATGCATACGAATTTTACCTTCTAAAATAAGGATCGTGATCTGTGTCACGAGAGGCCATGAGGCCTATGTTCAGCAGCGGAATTGTGATGGTCTGCTTGCTGATGATTGATGATAAATTAATATTTATTTTTCTATGTTATAAAATTATAAGAAGTTATACAATGAATCATTCATGAACATATCTTAAACATTTTATTAAAAATATCATGACTTTTTTGTTTTGTAATTGAAAATTTATAGATATTTTCAATAACGAAAAAAGAGAAAAGTCCGTCGAATAAGGTAAAATTCGTACTTCGTAATAATTCAGCAGCAATTTTAGCACTTTGCAAAAACGGCCAACGAAAATTAACTGCTATTGAAAAAGTTGAAGGTAGAATCCCTTTTACATAACCCACTTCAACTAAAAAGTAGGTTAAGTTCTGGTTCAATTAACGGAATTTCAAGTGCTATATGATTTATTTTTGCGTTATATGCTATTAGGATAAAATAACCGTTTTTTGGTGATGCAAGAATATCCACTACCTCATATCGTCCCGGGGGTATCGTAAGCGGCGACAAGGGGGAAAAACCGAGAGGTGGGCAGCAACGTCAACTTAATAACAACTAAATAATATAAAAACAGCGGCCACCAACCTGATTGATAAGCATAGCATCCATTACAAATACACCCCCTACGAGGAAATCTGTGGAGGGGGCCTATGCCCTGCAGTGGGCTATTATAGGCTGAAACAATGAAAAATATGAAAAAAAAAAAACAAACCGTGTTAGTTTAAGGAAAAATCGTTTACCTTTAAATGTCATTTAGCTAAAGCAAACCGAGTTCGATAGCAGCTGTCACCAACGAAATTTTTATTATTAAACAGTATTAGGTGCTTATTTACTACATGGTGCCAGTAAAAGGAAACATTATGAGAAAATAAAAATAATTCAAAGATCCTTTACAATTCTTATGAGAAATAAAACATCATTTTTAGTTTAAAGTGGTTTATTTATATCTTAATATTACTTTTTTACATTAATGTAAATCCAAATACAGATAAGTATTACTTGAAACCAATAGAACATTAATTAATTCAAGCACTGTAAATGGTAAAACTCATTATATTGGGTAATTTAATGGGGCGGCTAAATAGCTACCGAACTACTGTAGGCAAAAAACTTCTAGCGTGATAGCTTCGTTATTTTTTATTATATTAGAATAATAATATTGGATTTTTTTAATAATATTAGAGTGAAAAGTGAGGCAACTAAAACAAACCTATAGATTATTGATATTTCAATCCATATAAGAAGACCCATAGTATTCTCTCGCATTCTTCAAACTAGAACACAACAATGCAAATAGAAAAAAATTAGTGAAAGAGTGGTATGAAACACTAACCCAAACACTTATAAGCAAAAAAGGCGCCCCCAACCACTCGTAAATCGTAAGATGCCCACTTAAGCCTTACTTTAAGGTTTAATTGATTACACACCTCCTCCAAGCATATATTTAATTACTCAGCCATGTAACACTTACCTTCACTTACCATCAGGTGAGCCGCATGCTTGTTTGCATCCTCTGCGATTAGAAAATGTTGAAATTTTTTTATTTAAAAACATATTTTCGCCATGATAACTCAGTGATACATTTCAGCTTAGATGATGTTGATATTTGAGATGGTTGACACTCGTTTTACAACATAGAAAGTAAAATTTCGTCACGAAATCGAGTTTCAATGAAAGATATTTAAGCAAACAAATAAATAATAACTAATGCACTTAATTACCAGCAAAATATCGACCTTCGATAATTAAAAGATTTAATTTGATAGATTTAACAAATTTTTAAAGATTTCGAAAATCTGAAAATCAGAAAAGCTGAATCTCAAGACACTATGGATTTTTTTATTATAATAGCAAACCCACAAATAACAGTAAGTAAATGAGTACATAATAAAAAGTTTTGTTAATTATAAAGTCGGCGTTTAGTTCATAGTTCGTACCAATATATTCCTCTGTTTTCTCCCAGGATAATGACTGCAGAGATAAATATTCTTTTACGATATAATCTGTATCCTGCATGCTTCCATATTTTTATAACATCATGTTCCCAATCAATTATTTTAAAAATGACAAAAGTTCTTAAATTACTGAAACTGTACAGTTTTTTTTACCGCAGTTATTAAACATCCAGCAAACAAATTTAACGGACTAAAAAATAAAAAGGAACATACAGACATGGTTATTATCTTCTTATATTGTTCATGAAACAAAAAAATTAAATCAGTCCAGTTTTGGAGAGGACACAGGGGAATACGAGAGGATGATTAGGTAAAATTTTAATTGGTATACATAGTCAGAGCTGCAACTGTCTCTCTCGGTTGTTCGGTCGTTCGGGCACAGCGCGACAGCAAACGGTCGTTTAACATGCAACCCAGATATCATTTTAAAAAAGAAAATATGTTTAAAATAGGTCCTATATCTAATACATATATATATTTGTATAAACTTATTTTGTCGGTAAGATTATTCATATATTACGAATATGACGCTATTTAAAATTATATCTAAATATTTTTAATATCATGTTAAGCCCGTAATTATAAAATCTAAACATTAAACTTTCTTTGAACTTTGGCTTAATCATTTTTTTGATTTCCCTCAAGATGATGATTATAGCGTTTCATGCAACGCTTAAAGCAACGAATGAAATGTTTATAGTATTAGGCGCACTATTATGTTTATGATAATAGGTTATTAATGTGTCCTGTAAAATATTGCCAGATCGCTACATGAATTTATAATCTGGACTTTAAGCGCTACGTGTTTTACTAGTGTCACGTGTCACGTGTCACGTTTTACGTGTCAATATTTAATGTAATTTCGACAAGAGTCTATCTAGAATGTGATATGTGATCAATGATCATACACAACTACGATATATATTGTTTCAATAAAAATTTATGTAATATACATTTTAGCATGTAATAATACTTTGACCTTTAGTTCCAATGTTACTGTTGCTTCACATTACTAAGTATATAATCATAGTTTAGTCATTATGATTTTGTTTTAATTCTAATTGACAGAGTTGGTGCAAAGCGCTTAATTTGAAAACCTTAATTTTGAGGGCCTAATCTACAAATGTTTCTAATAAAATATATATACATTGCAATAGTTATTTACTACTATCATAGCTGAGTAAATATTTTTGCCAAACCACAAATAAACTACGATATTTTAAAATTAACCGGTTTCTCTGAGACTAATTAGATTTCTTGTTTCACCTTACAATAGTTCATACATAAGCGAGTGAAATAATTTGGTCGCAGAAGTTTACTTATTTATTTTAATTTATTTATATTATATATAGGTTTATTTACAACCCGTTCCCTGCAAGTGTTTAAAACAGCAACATGTGCAAAGATATGTCAAAAAGTACACTACATGTAAAGACTACCGTAACTTTCAAACGATTTTTTAAAATACGAATTTAACATACGGAACGTATGTTAAATACCACCAAAGTTGAAATAATTTCCGTGGTATATAAATTTGTACGATATAAATAACAAAGCTTTACATCAGGTGTAGCGCTTATATAGATACATTAAAATTGACGTATACAAGCTTCGAATCATTAAGTCCACAATAGTCATGTTTTGAAGTAAAGGTCCTTTGTTTGCCCTAACAAACTAAAGCCCTGAAACTAAAATCTTAGTGGAATGTCCAAGAACATCTGCATGCGCTTGCCGATGTCGGCGACGGAGCGATCGTCTAGTTCTTGTTAGCTGTCGGAGGAGGGGTCTTCAGCCTCGTCCTCGTCGAGTGGTTGACTGGTGAGCGCGGCCCAAAGCGGCGAGCGTGCGCCGAGCTGCGCCGAGTCCCGACGCTAGCTGTCTCGAGCGCATGCCACCGCTGCAGCTGCCGCTGTACCTACCGCGCCCATCGCACTGAATAATATCGTACCCACTTCTCGGTCCGGTGTGATGTCTACCTGAAAATAAAAATGTATGGTGTAACAGATCCCATGTCATACTGAGACAGGCTCCTGACAAAGATAATGTGCTAACTGTGTTACTTGCATAGTATCTCTTAAAACGCTACTGATGGGATATTGGGTTTGTTTATTGTAAGGGCTATGGGCTAGCAATCTATCACTTCTCTCACAACTTTCCATCTATAATAATATTTTTGTTGGCTCGATGTTCCTCGTACTCTGCCTAACCCTTCGAGGATTACAGCTGTGACGTATATACTGGATGACCTTTTTTACCGTCTGAAAAAAAATAGGGTGTAACATGTGAACGGAGTAGAAGCCTATGGCACTGATATTTTACAAAAAATAAAAACAAAAAATTTGAATAAACGTTTGAATTTTTTTTAACAATTACTTTGCCCTTTACCTTTGAACCTGTGAGCCTGCGAAGTGACAAGGTCAAAGATACTTACTAAATTTATTGTTTTATTGCCGTTCATAAAGTAGGGTAGCTATGATTTGAATTTCAATATGTTCTGATTAATTAATTTATTTAATTCAAAATTTTTGTTTTTATTTCCTGTAAAAAATCAGCGCCATAGGCTTCTACTCCGTTCACATGTTACAACCTATTTTTTTCCAGACGGTAAAAAAGGTCATCCAGTATATGTATGTATATGTAGCTTTATCCCTAGGTGGTAATGAACACACTTCATACACACATGAATCAAATGACACTTAAATATGACACTTCAAAATTATATATTTACATCAATATGTATATGTTCTCTGGTTTAAATATGTGAAAACTTGTAGTTGGTATTTTTCCTTTACCTATTAGTGTATTACTTGATGTTTTTTATAGAATAAGTGTGACATATGAGCATACAGTCTATCCGATGGCAAGTGGATGCTGTGGCCCATTAACATCTAAATCTATCTTCGAATAAGAATCAAAAGGCAGACGCGTTTTCACCCCTGAGAACTAAGATGGAATGTCTCGTTTCCAGTAAAAAGTGTCTACGGTTCTCTACAGTCACCATACGAAACATAGCAGCATTGAGCTGCTATTTTTCGCTGGTATTCTGTGAGAGCGTGGTCCTTCCCCGGTCGAGCCGACCCATTCGTTCTACAACCATAATATAGCTTTTAGCTGTAAGTTTTTCGATACGATAAAATAAAATAAATTAAATAAGCGTTTTAGTTTGCGTTATTTCATTAGTTATTTATCTTAAGCTGTATTTTACTTTAACTTACTATGTAAATACTATAATACTGCTTAATAATCCTCAGAGTAAAAAAATAACTTTTAATAGAAAGTAAAAGTTGAATTCAAAGAACTAAAAAGAATAAAATAATTCCACATTCCCTAGGCGGTGCGGTGCTGTGAGCCGTGGTAGCTCAGATGGTTAGCGCTCGCTGTAAATAGCACAGTATGCGAGCAAACCGGGTTCGATCTCCGCCGGCACCAATTAAATTGTTAATTGCAATTTTAAGTGCTGATTTACCACGTCCTCGGCGGTGAAGGAAAACATCGTGAGGAAACCTGCATGTCTGAGAAATAAGAAAAAATATATATTTCGAAGACATGTGAAGTTCGCCAACACGCAATGGGGCAACGCGGCGGACATTTTCTTGTCCTAAAACCCTCTCAGAAATGAGGGGAGGTCTGTGCCTAGCAGTGGGACGTATATAGGCTGTAACTTTACTAAGGCGGTGCTAAGACAGTGAAATTATTTTCTGTTTAGTTAATTGTAGTCGGCTTTATTAAAAGTTATTTTTTTGTCCTTTTGAGTGGACGCAGGAATATCGCCTTTAAAACTTCAATCCCCTAATTTGCTACCCTTGAAGTGTAATTAGGGGTGGAAATTATTCTTCAAATTTATGTGGGACTAAACCTGAACTATAATATATTTAATAAGAGAGGAATCACCAAAATCGCCTTACAATTGACTATGATATAGTGTAACATATACTAATGCTTATACGAGGAATTAAGACGTACTCGTATATAGGCTGAAACTAACTTCTTAGAATACTTACTCATAATATTATCTATATATTATTATTGTAAGAAATTAATTCTATTTTTCTTCTTTAATAAATCTCTTATAAGTCCCACTACTGTACACGGGTCTCTATCGTTGCGTTGTAGAGAGAATTTATCTTAATTGGCACGCATCGCAGGTGGCAGGCATTTACGATAGCAGTATGTCTCGCAATATGTCGTTGCTGATAATTTGAAACAATGTGTGTAATAAAATTTTTATTATTATTTCAATTACTTGCGAAAGTGTAGTCTGTTCAGGATCGGAACGTTCTTCTAGTACTGTGTCGAGCTCAAGAGTTGGTAATGGTCGAGGAGTGCGCACTAGACTCACGGCACGTACTCGGCTCTTTACCGGCGATAGTCGTACCACTGATAATTCTCCACGATCTAATTCGCAGTTACGACGTCTTGCTCGTTCTCTATAAATAGCAGGGTTTTAAATTATCACTGTATTACGTAATCACATTTCATATTTTATATAACTAATATAATCAGAAGGCAGAAAGCAAGTAATATCAAAAATAAAATAAAATAAAATGAGTATTTTAAAGGAAAGAGAATTTGGAGAGTCCTTAATATATCAAAGGTAGAAAACAAAAGTTGTTAACCTTGTAGTTGAAGGGATTTAAACTTTGAAAGTTTGTTAAAGCGATAGAAAAGGATCTTGAACTAGGGTACTAGGGGCTAACATATGTGACGAAAGGATAGTTTACAAATTTTGTTTGAACTTATATAGCAATTTATAGCTATAAATGGTAATTATCTCTCGAAGTAGTGCAGCCAAGCAAACCTATAATGACCTTGATAAAGGAAAAAACATGGCTCAATATATTAACTACAAATTAGAAAGTTATTGTTTCATTCCTTCATTATTAATAGCCTATCAAAAGAAGAAAGTTATTGTAATGGGTTCAATTTTCCAAAGTCCATTTTTGATATATCACTACATGGAACTATGGAGGACAGAGAGAGAATGCCTCATTACCAGTGAAAAGGATTCCCGGTCCTCATAACTCATCATTTGAATCATAGTATGCTATTATTTAAAGTTGGTTTTATATGTGATCGCGGTACCATTTGATTCAGTTGAGCCGAATCATACATGCTGCAATATTGAATATTCCTTTCTTATCAATTGCTAATTCATTGGCCATTAAAAAGGAATGGATTAACCACCTAGTTTAAAAGAAATGTAACAGCCCAATAGTAAATCACGAGAGAAATAATTGTGGTTTTATTGATTTTCTGCTACCAGAAATAAAATCAAACACGAATAATAATATGCATACATTTTTGTTATAACATAATTATAAAATTAACTTAACAATATAACTTTAAGGAGAAGTTTTGAATAATATTTAAAATAACAGCATGTTTAAAATATTACCTGGCTAATTTTGCCCTTCGTCTAAGGCAACAAATAACTGTTAATGCCAGCAATGGAAATCCAAATATACAGGAAACAATCGGGATGACTATTGATTCGGGTGTAACTAAAACAGAAATTATGGTAATAGTCATTAATAAAGATTTGTAGTAAGCGTAGAGTGGGGTGATGACGGACACCGGGTAATTCCGGACGCTGTTATTTCTTGAAGGTTAGCCCTCTTCGCATTTCGCAATTCCTATAATTTTTTTGCATTCGCATTTTTAGTGCACGGACAGTAGTTAAGACGGAAGGCCGAGAACGCACTTCAAGGTATGTACAGACAAAATCTTTATGGTTTTTTTTACAGTTTTTGGCTATTTTCATTGACGTGTATATGCAGTGATATGTGTATTACCGAAACGTAAGTTCTGCACCGAAATCATAAGGACTACTCCATTAATACTGTAGCAAAAACTTAAGCATATGTGCTATCATAAACTCAAAAATATTTCAGGTGTACAAAAATTATAATTGGGCCAATTGCGGACGTGAGAGATGGGGTAAATAAGGACGTCCACGTATCATGAAATGCTAGCGTCAGCTATGTTTCTCCATTAGAAATCTCACACTATCCACCACCAGAAGGAAAGTACTAACAATATAGTGGCAGCAGCAGGCTACCGCTTGGCTTGAGAAGTGTGAAAAGCACATGGTTAATAACTCTGGGGTTGAAAATACGCACATTTGATGATTTAATGTTGTTGGTCTTTTTCACGAAAAATCCTTTTATCCAACTATGGAAATAAATCCTTTTATCCAAATATAGAAATATGGAAAAGTACTCAATGGTTTCAAATATGCTCAGATTCATCTTCTGCATAAGAAAAAAAAACTTAAACGTCTGAGAGCTTGATGATAACGTGCATGAGCACACACGTGTAATTTTTATGTAATAATGAAGCCCAAGTTCAACTCATACATGCGCAAGCTTTTCTGATACTATAAATATACCTTTGCATTTCCGTAAAACAGAAATTAGAAAAGCATAAACAAAAAATGTAAGAATGAAGAATTAAGTTAAACATGTGGAAGTAGTTAAAAGGGAACAAAGAGTGAGAATATTAAAAAAAATTGGTTAACCCTGCACGCCATCCCTGGAACTTCCCGCTAATTTCAAATGCAAAGGTCACCAAATTTCACCAAATTTAAAAAAATCAATTTTTCAAAATTTTTCGTCAACGGTATCTCACGAACGTATCAACCGATTTTGACCGGAAAAAACAGTTTTTCAATAATTTTATTTTTGAGACTTCTCAAAATCTAGTTAAAATTCATAGGAAATATAAGTTTGATGAAACACTGGGAATCCACTTAGTTCATTTCAATCGGTCAAGTCGTTCAAAATTTATAAGAGGTTTATATACATCCACACACACACACACATACATACAGACATAAAGACACCATCGAAAAATTGTCAGGTTGGCTTCCTGTGACCTCAAAACGTAAAGATTTAATGAAAACTCATTTTCGACAAACGTGATAAAAACAATAACTTCTATATTATATCTTCACGATATTTGAAATTTTGTTATACTTATACTTATAAAGGAAAAGAAGTACGCTTATACAAAGTCTAAGAAATGAGTTAAATATCTAGAAATTTACACGATGTAAAAGAAGGAAGATACAAAAATATAAAATAATCTTCCTATCGCTTGGATGTTTTGTCTCCCGCAGGATCTGGATATCCTGGGTCGACGTCTAGTGGTTATATTTGTGATTTTGTTACAAACTATAGATAATCCGTAAATAGCCCACAGGATTCGCAATTGCCCATATTAATTGATTAGTTAAATTTAAAAGATTATGTTAATTTTGTAAGGATATAACTAAACTCTAATTATATTGAAAAATGTACTTATAACTGCTCATGTTATAGTTTTTATTATAATATTATGTGTCCGCAATTCCACCACTCTCCACTTATTACGAGAAATAAAAGTTTTGCGTTTTAAATCAACATAAGTACATATTATTTTTGAATGGAAACATTTAAAAAGATTGATACTCGTAATAATAAATGTTTATTACTATTTATTTTGCTTTTTGTCATAATTCCATTGTTGGAAATAAGCCTCTACCTCAGTTTTGAGGACCGGCGATCGTAGTACTCTCGTATCGACGATCGTATTTTGATATAATAATTTGTATCTGGCAAAAATAATTGTATAATTCTATGGTTTTTCCTGAAGTTTTCCATATGTTCTCGACTGAGTACACGACGACTTGGTCCTCGTGCGAGTACGCTCTGAGAGTATTAAATAAAAGCAGTTGATTAACATTTTGTTAGGTATTTTTGTTATTTCACTTAATTGTTACATTTAATAACGGAAAATGCTCTGATTTTATTAAATTAATAATCATTCTTTGTAAAAAATATTTTCTAGATATAAAATCTAGTAACAACTAGCTAGTGTATGTTTTATTTATTAAGATTCTATAACTTCACTTTTGAGATCAACGTTATTTAAAATTTTGCATAAACTAAAATTGCTATTTAATTATTCACTGAACAAAGTATTTCAGTATATTCTTTACAATTGCAAGATAAAAAAATTAATAATATATTCATTAAAAAGTAAGTATGAAAATTTAGGCAGCACTTTGTATAATTAAACATAATTATGTGGCACATTTGGAACATTTATGTAGTTTTACATTTTTTAGAACAGCCTCGAAATCTGAAGCGTCTCTGCTTTTCGGTCATGATTGGGATGTGGTCTGCTTTATGGGTGCTTCAAGTTAAAGATAGGGATAGATTTCTAATCCACGTTTTTGTTCTTTTGGTCGTTGGTTACTCCGCCGAGCATTTAAGATTTATGAGAGCTTATCATCATCCTCAACCATTTGTTCTCCCAAATTTGATTTAAAATATCTCAATGAATTTAAAAAAAAATCAAAAAATCTAATCAAAATATCTAACCTTTTTTGTTGAGACTGTTTCGCTTTTGATATCTTAGAGGCGACAATTTAACCATACATTGATCACTTGCAATGTCAGCATAAGTAATATTAAACTACTGGTCCATTATTTGGTTCTTGTTCTAGATGAACACACTTCCCGCCATCGATATACTAAATCGACGTGTTCCATATTAATGCATTATCATTAACATTTTCCCGATATTTACAAAGTTGCTCGCTTTCAGCACTTCAACTTGACGATAAAGGTTGATATTCGATATTTAATATCGTTTCTTTTTTACTTTCATATAGAGCATTAGATTAATTTAGAACTATTAAGATGTATGTATCTGTTATCCTGTCTAAACAGAATAAAATTACAGTACTCGCATGAGAACGTAGAAATGTATTGTAGCTGAAACCGAAAGACCTCTGACGAGGACATAAACTTATGTAGCAATTTAGAAATATAATTAATGAAATTAAATTATAATATTTACAATTAATACTAATACTAAAAACCTTAAAAATATATATTATAATAACTAAATTAAATTATTAAAAAAGAGGTCCTTTAGGCAAGGTTCCGAAGATACTGGCAGCGTTTCCCCGTTGAATAGCTAGACTAATTCTTTGTCCGAGGTAACTGCCAGCTCTTCGGTCTCCTGTGACGTCGATTAACCTTTTTGATATTTCCTTAAAAAGGCTTATAGCGCTAGGACCCCACGGACCAAGGGTCTCGACACCGAAAGGGACAAAAATATATTCGGAGCCTAGACCCCTGTATTTGCAAACTTTAGCCTTTTCTGCCGCTTCACAAGCCGCACCAGCTCTGTTGTTGGTTCCACGTAGATGGGAAGGGGCCAGCGTGTCTGAACAGGTTGCATCCTATATCAGCACCCGGCCCATCCTCCATGGAATCAAACTCATACCGTCCGGTCTCTTGCCATCGTCTCTTGCAATACCAGACGGCTCAAGTAGACTTGGCACGTTGACGGTGGCAAGAGACCGGCGTATGATATCGTTAAGAGCTGCATGTCTCGAGAAGCGACCTGCACTTTTTTGGCATGATAGCCCGTGATATCCTAGCTTGTCGACGTCACTGCCACACGGACATTTATGAGGAGCGCAGACCGGAACCCCAAGCCGTAGACAGGTTGCGATTCGGAGCGTGTCAGGCTCAAGAAATGTTCCTGTATTTGACGAAGGATACGCGTGAAGCCAGTAGCCGGCCTCATGCGTACCCACGGCCAAAAGCCTAGCACGCGCCGAACCTGTACTAAAGCTCAAAAGATTGTCATAAGTCAATTTGCAGTTTATGTCGTCCCAGCTCCTCTGTGAATTAATTTAGACATAGATTTAGCAATTATTTTCCGTTTATATTTTTAGGGGCTAAATCAATACAACTATTTTGAATTAAAAATACATAATTATATTTTACATAAGATTTTCTTGGATTACACTTGCCTATTGCTGTGTCATGAATGCAAAGGCAAGATTTTGTGCGCACACTGAACGGTGATTGGTTACAAGCCTTAATTATTTTTAATCGATATGCTCTTGCTATGTGGCATACAATCAAACCCGTAAAAATTTAAATGAAATAATTTTGATGAGTGTAGATTATTTATATTTTGATGTACTCGCTCGAGTACTCCAGGACCTTAGAGGTCAAGTTACATACTTGTTCGAAGTTATATATAAAATTCTTCTATAATTGTGTTTTTTACCAGCTAGACTGATTTTGATAATTTTTCTGTTTATAATTGAGTAGTGGATAGTTTAGATTCACGTTTGGATTGTCGAGATCCAAAAATCATCGGTACGAAGGCGGCCCGAATTGATAGTTTATTATGATTATATTTTTTGCATTACATTAAAGTCTAATTAAATAATATGAGTATAAATGAGACTCACCAGTTGGATAAATAATGATGGTTGGTCTTTTATTTCCGTTTGTGCTGGACTTGGCAACCGACGCTACGTTAGTAGCGGCTGTCGTTGTGGTGGTGGTGGTGGCGACATTGGTGCTCAGTTGACCAAGTATTGCTAAAGAATCTGTTGCTCTCAATCGTGTCATTGTGTCCCATCTAAATATAGTAAGATGTACTTATCATATTAAAAATATTTCTGCTGTTGTTCACGTTAGTCCTACCTACCTATTTTCGTTTAATTTGACATATTTTTTCAAAAATGTGCGGATATATTATTTTATAATATTAGGATGGTATACGAGCTAACAGTTCTCTTCATGGTAAATGACTATCGAGGAATATATCATAATGGAGGTCATATAGTCTGAAATTTATCTGGCTTTTAAACGTAATACAAAAATGGGTGTCCTGCTACCTTGCGGCCGAAAGATTTAAAATAGAATTATTATAATGTTGACTCCCTCACTACTCATGTTATCTTTTTTCGTTTGGTAATAGTTACAAAAAAGTTTTAAAGGATGAATAGAGCGATCTTAAAAAGTCTATAATTCTTTATTCTTTATAAAAAATAAAAAAATCTCAATGGCTTCTATCGCCGCCAAGCAATCATAATTTAATAATATTATCGAAATTATACTCATGCAGCCGTAATAAATAAACCTTGATTACACAAGCGTCGATTATCCACAGTTGGTATCTCATCGCTATGTAATAACAGTTTACCTCCATTTAAATAAAATAAGTTATACTCTCTAGTTTATGGTGACTTGGCCAGCAAACAATATTAGCTGAAAATAGGATAACACACGGTCAGATAAAGAAAAAAATATCAACAGTTTTAAAACTTTTGATATTTTTTAAAATATTGAATTTTCGATAAATAAACTTATATATAAAACTCCGATATTGATATATTTATAATTATCGATATATCAAAAATTCTATATTTTTAAAAAATATCAACAGTTTAATGATTTCTTAAATTTACGCGAACACTACACATTGAATAAAACTATTATTTACGGATTTTTTCGCGTTTAATTACTTTAATTTATTTTTATTATTATCCCGACGTTTCGGGTGCTTTACAGCGCCCATGGTCACGGGGGGGGATTGAGCTGTTTGACGTCCCAATGTCATAGTTAGTCCGGCTACCTTCAGTTTTTTTAATATTAATTTTTTTTTTAATTTTTTTAATTTTAATTTTTGGTCCGATTTGTAACTATGACATTGGGACGTCAAACAGCTCAGTCCCCCCGTGACCATGGGCGCTGTAAAGCACCCGAAACGTCGGGATAATAATAAAAATAAATTAAAGTAATTAAACGCGAAAAAATCCGTAAATAATAGTTTTATTCAATCAACAGTTTAAGTTTAAACTGATCAGTTGGAATGATCACTGAACTGACCGTGTCTGGTGTTCATAAGGTTAAATATTGAGTTGAAGAAACCAAATTCTGTCACTACTTTGTGACAAGTTATTCTAACACACATGTTTAATTATGTGCCTGTTTTCTGTAGAGATCCCCCCTTAAAATACTTCTTGCATCGTTTTTGCTTTTGTAGTTCTAGTACTCTGATGTTTTCAAACTCATTAGCATAAGTGCTTTGAGTTTTTACCTTCTCTCACATGTACGAAAAAATTTCTCAAAATAGAAATAACAATGTTGGATCGGGGGCTAACTTTTCGTATTTTCTTAAGAAGACATGAATCGTTTTAAAAATATAATAGAAAAAATAGAATAGAAATAGAAAATGTATTTATTTAACCAAAAAACATTACATAATTAAGCAATACACTGGTTTCTGCACTAAGCTCTAGGCTTGTATCGCAGGAACCAAGAACATTGACTGACACCGTTTACACCGATAAATACATAGAACTCCGATTAAATTAAAATGAAGCGAAAAATAATACTTTTTTTTTTTCGAAATAAATCTTTTTTTTTTTTTTTTAGAAATTCCTTAATATGAGTATAGATCAAGTTATTGTACCGCAATCACCTGCATTTGGGTTTATTACATTGCAGCTATCCAATATAGGATCTTCCTATATTGGATCTGTCCGATATAAGCAGCCTCTCACCAACTAATGCAATATAGGGCAATCCTATTTTGCATTAGTTGGTTAGAGGTAGGTAGGAAGCTACGATCTAAAATCCGTTTTTCTTTATATACAACATGTAACATAATTAACGCACTTTGAGAAAGTAGTTTGTTCAGAATCGTTTACTGAATCGATTCCTATCATTTTTAATATAGGTAATTTTTTATCCCAAAAATAATTAAAACTACGTAAATTACAGTCACACTAAATCTGTACAGTCAAAACAAACTGAAATGGACGGTAACTTAAGGCAATAAGACTTTTAAGAGTGCAGTTTTATTTGTATTATTACTAATTCTGTTATTCAATAAAAATAAAGAAAAATGAACTTTATTTCAAGCATGTTAAAGTCTTTGCGTTCGTGGATTTGTACTGTGACGACAACATTCTTCCGTAATTAGTATAAATAATTTGATAAATAATCAGTGCATAAAAATGTTTAACTAAAAATTCAGTGTATGTATTATGATTATAACATAATATTCTAATTGGGGTGTCTGAGGGTGTGCGTTAATTACGTTACATATTGTATATAGCTAATGAAGTTAATTATTTTTTTATTGTTTTACTCACTCTAAATTTAAGTCTTTTCTGAATACATATAATCTTCCGTGTTAACCCTTTACCTGTCCCAAGATTCATATAAGTATGAAAATTTCGATTGCACTATTGTGTCTATTTCGCGGACAAGGTAACTGTTAATATAACATTACATAAGAATTTTGACGACTGGTACAGGTCTTGCAGTACGATTGTGTAACTCTGGAAACATCCGAGATGGCATAGTTTAGTCGTTTGATGTTCAGTTTTGTTGTATTGTGTAAAATGTATAACCATCGATTAAAAGCCGATGTATTTTTTAAATTAAAATTTTGTTACAACTCAAAAAGTTATCATAATAAAAAAAACGTAACTACGTTTACCGCCAATAATGATTCTTAATAGAGTTACACAATTACACTATAGGGTTTGTATCGAAGCCCAAGTTGCTTAACATGTTTATGTGATTGTTACCTCCGTCACTGACCAATCCAATTTAATGGCGAAAGCATTATATTATATAGGTTACAGGTGTCTTAGAACGCCTTTGTGTGCGTACATTAGTGTGAAGCACTTTAATGCATTTAGTGCAGTTGACAGCGTTAGCCAGCATACGAAATTGGTCATCTCCATCCAAATTGGTCTGGAGGACATCTTTATCATAAAGAGTTTTGATTTGCTTAAATAACTAATGTTTATTAAAATATATCGAGAATATATATTTGTTGGCCAGTAATAAAATAAAAAATAAATTTGAACATATATGTACGCAAAAAATGCAATAACGAATAAATAAATTTAAAAGATTAGAAGCTCAATGAAATCATTGACTCAAAATTGAAATCAAAATTACTAATGGAAGTAAACGATAAAAATTTGGAACTATTAATTCTGTTGCACTAATGAAACACACACACACACACACACACACACACACACACACACACACACACACACACACACACACACACACACACACACACACACACACACACACACACACACACACATGTACCTACTCTAATTAATATTGTATGAGCAACTACTTTACATCTTACAGTACACTAACTGAACTAGAAGAGGTAGCACTTGAAATATGTGGCAGTAGAAAATTTCCTTTTTAAAGTAGGTTAGGTACTGTTTTACACTATTAACATCATACAATTATTAAATTATTAATTAATTTCTAAGTATCGGAACGGAGTTCATCAATATATAAGCATAATAATAAGTTAAAACTAACGAATATTGCGAATATTAATGATAAACCTAGAAAAAATCTATTTAAATAAAAATGCATTTTCCGTTTTATTCAGTATCCGTTACATATACTAATATATTGACTGAAATAGGTTATATATTATAACATAAAAAGTATTATTACGTAAAAATCTATTTCCATACATGCTTGGCTTAAAACTTTTGGAACTATGGAATAAAAATATTAAATTACATTTAAGAACCTGAGTACCGATATATCTATTAAGAACACTTACTATTTTTTTATTACGCACTAATTTTTCAAAATCTGTTTGGTAATAATAACTATTATTACCAAACAGATTATGTATTACTGTAGTATTGAATACTGAAGTTATTTATAACATTGGAAATCGTATTAACATTTCGCTTTAGACTTACCAATGTGATCAGATTTTATGCACTTTAATAACTTTATTGATGTAAAATTGTTATTTTATTTAATAATAAAGATAGGTAATATGCGCGTGTATTTTGCTTGGTTAATTTTTCTAAGCGCTTTTAAAAAATTTCGCGGTTTCAGCGCGGGAGCGACTTCGTACAAGCGAGCTTTCCCTTGTTCTCCCGCCGCTACACTAAAGCTTTAGCTCGACTCGACTTGATAGAACGGAATTGAAACAACCGAGCAATGTCAGTGCATTTCATCCAGCGACCCGAATTCTCCAGCTTTAATTATATAAAGTCGCATTCTCCGCGTTCAAATCTCCTTTATTCAAGGTATGCAGATGTACGAATGTAGCAGACGCCTTCTCTCTTGTAGTATCCAATGAAGAATTTGTATGTTTGGTCTTGGTTCCGAGAAAATTGAACAATATTAAAGGATTGTATATTATATATATATATATATATATATATATATATATATATATATATATTCATCATCATCATCATCATCACAGCCCTTCACAAGTCCACTGCTGAACATAGGCCTCCCCCAAGTAATGCCACAAAGCACGGTCCTGAGCCACCTGCATCCATCGACTTCCTGCATATCTTACCAGGTCGTCACTCCATCTAGTGGGGGGTCGCCCTACACTACGCCTACCGGTACGAGGCTGCCACTCGAGAACCTTTCTTCCCCATCGGTTATCGGTTCTTCGAGCTATATGGCCGGCCCATTGCCACTTCAGCTTACTAATCCGTTGGGCTATGTCGGTCAATCTGGTTTTACTGCGGATATCCTCATTTCTGAGTCTATCACGCAGTGAAACTCCGAGCATAGCCCTCTCCATAGCTCGCTGAGCGACCTTGAGCGTCCTCATACGGCCAGCAGTGAAGGACCACGTCTCTGATCCGTAAGTCATCACTGGCAACACGCACTGGTTGTACACTTTAGTTTTCAGAGATTGAGGTATACCTGACGAGAAGATATGTCGTAATTTCCCGAACGCTGCCCAGCCGAGTTGAATCCGTCGATTGACCTCTCGGTCGAAGTTGGACTTACCTAGTCGGACTATTTGTCCCAGGTAAACGTACTCGTCAACAACTTCGAGCATAGTGCTCCCAACAACTACCGGCATAGGTGTGACATGGACATTAAACATAATCTTTGTTTTGTCCATGTTCATCTTAAGACCTATCCGTTGGGAGGCACTATTGAGGTCATTGAGCATAGTGCTTAAGTCCTCCAGCGATTCTGCCATAAGGACTATATCGTCGGCAAATCGAAGGTGAGTGATGTACTCGCCATTGATGTTAATACCGTATCCTTTCCAGTCTAGTAGCTTGAAAACGTCTTCCAAAGCAGCGGTGAAGAGTTTCGGGGATATAACGTCACCCTGTCTTACACCTCTCTGCAGTTGGATAGGTTTCGAGCTCTGGTTCTGTACTCGGATAGCCATCGTAGCCCTACTGTACAAACACTTCAGCACTTCAATATACCGACAGTCAACTTGGCACCGCTGAAGGGACTGCAGCACCGCCCAAATTTCGACGGAATCAAAGGCTTTCTCATAGTCCACATACGCCAGGCAAAGTGGCAAATTGTACTCTTCAGTCTTCTGTACAATCTGCCGCAGGGTATGTATGTGGTCTATGGTACTGAAGCCTTTTCGGAAACCGGCTTGTTCGGGAGGCTGGAAGTCGTCGAGTCTGCGTGCGAGACGATTCGTAATGACTCTCGAAAACAGCACGTAGACGCGGCTCAGAAGGGAAATCGGTCTGTAGTTCTTCAAGAGAGCGTTGTCGCCTTTCTTAAAGAACAAGACCACCGCACTTCTGCTCCACGCCTCTGGAGTAGTGCCACCATGGAGGACGGAATTGAAGAGCTTCTGAAGGACTTCAAGTACCGGTGTTCCACCCGCTTTCAGAAGCTCCGCTGTAATTCCATCCTCGCCTGGGGCCCTGCCGTTTTTAAGGTGCTGGAGAGCCATTCTAATCTCGCTTAGATTGACGTCCGGGATATCATCGGAATAGTGTCGGATAAGACTTGCTCTTGGATCGTTACTCACACTTGCGTGTGGCTCCAACGATGATGTGTACAGCTGCCCATAGAACCTCTCAATCTCACTCAAAATCTCAGGTGTCCCGGAAACGATGCTGCCACACTCAGTCTTCAGCCTTGACAGTTGGCTCTTTCTGGCAGACAGATCTCTGGCAAAGACTTTGGAGCCCTGGTTCCGCTCGATCGCTTCTTTAATACGAGCAGTATTAAAGTTGCGTAAGTCTCGCCGCATGCATTTGGAGATCTGTCTGTTCAGTTGCCTGTATGCTGTCAAATCTGTTGACGATTGCAGCCTCATCTCCCGTCTAACAGCCATGAGATTAAGAGTGTGATCGGAGAGTTTTTGTGTTCTTCTGCGGCGGGTCTTGCAGAACTTAGCTCCGACCGCATGGACAGTTTCCACGAGCTTGTCATTCATATCGTCCACTGCATTGCAATCTTGTAGGCACTGAAAGCGGTTGTGTAACTCGAGCTGAAAGTTTTCGGGATTTTGGATCAGAGCACGAGGGGGACGGAGCGTTGACTTCATTAGACGAGACCTCTCCAACTTAACGTTTAGGTTCAGTGTGCCTCTAACCATTCGGTGATCGCTGCCAGTTTTCACCCTTGCGATCACTGAGACATCACTGAACAGTTGGCGTCTGGTCGTCATAATGAAGTCAATCTCATTTTTTGTCGAACCGTCGGGGCTCGACCAGGTCCACTTCCTGTGGGGCCGCTTCTGGAAGAAAGAGTTCATCATAAAGAGTCCCTCTTTTTCCATAAAGTCGGCCAGCTGCTGGCCCCCTTCGGTTCCGTTGCCCTACTCCAAATTTCCCTAACTTCAGCTCACCGCTTTCTCTTGTGCCTAGTTTTGCGTTGAAGTCTCCCATCAACACCGTGTAGTGGGTTTTGGAGGAATGTATGGCTTTGGAAATATCCTCATACATTTCCTCCACCTCCTCATCGGAATGTGCCGACGTTGGTGCGTAAACCTGTATGACCTTCAGCGAATACCGTTTGGTGATTCTGAGTATCAGGTACGCGACCCTCGTCGACACACTCTCAATCTGTACAACGTTGTTGACGAGAGACTTGTGGACGATAAATCCGACACCTCCTTGGGACAGATGGTCGCCCTCCCGGTGATAGAACAAGTTGCCGGATTCGAGAATCACCGTGTCCTCCCCCTCTCTTCGGACCTCGGATAATCCTATAATACTCCAGCGCAACTTGTCTATCTCTTCTTCCAGCTCCAGGATCTTCTCGTCAGTCCTCAGTGTGCGTGCGTTAAATGTTGCCAGGTCGAGTCGTCGTAGGTGGCAACCGAACCTCCACCGGAGATTCTTAGCACCCCCTGCCCCGCCGTTACCATGGTCGCCACCGTAGCCAGGAATAGCGGGGCCGCCGTGGACTGGGGGCCGTCTATTTGTGTAATTGTTCATGGGGGGTATATTGCCATAGTTGCCACGCTTGGCGAGCGGGTTGGCAACCGCAGTTTTTTTGTCGTACAGTTGCTGTTATCAGGAAGATGCTGCTGCCCATCTCCTGCCTGTCTCCCTCTGTCGCCTCTTACGACACCCACGGGAAGATATGGGGTAGTGGATATTCTTAACCGCCACTACACGGCTATATATATATATATATATATATATATATATATATATATATATATATATATATATATATATATATATATATATATATAAAAAAAGCAGTGCCTGTATAGAAAGTGTAAATTTAGAAATATAGCCTTCGTAGCCGCTTTGTGACCCTTTATTGCGAAAAAGCATTCGTAATTAAAGTATATGAGTTTTGTCGAGGTTTCCTTGTTATGAAAATATATACTTTTGCATATTTTAGCTCTTTACTTAATATAAATAAAACATTGAATACGCTTTTAAAGTATTTTCTAAAGAACTTCAAGTAGTCTCACCATCATCCTTCACAGTTAGCTACCGTGGGCAAATCTTTGTTTCAGAGAGCACGAGGGATCTGTGACAGCAAACACCTGGCCGCCGAGCTTCAGCACGTCAAGCAGGTTCTGCCCGACAACAAGCTTCGGGTCCCGCGCCTCCGTCACAGTGACCGAGTGAAGCCGGCCACAGTCGAGCGTGTGCCTGCTATACTACCATATGTCAGAGGTGTCACAGACAAGATTGGCTACATCTTGAAGCGAGCTTCTATTAGAACATTCTACAAGCCGCCGAAGAAGATTAGTCAGTTCTTACCAACCGTCAAGTGTCATATTCCTCTACAAGATGCAGGAGTGTACAAGCTTGATTGTGATTGTGGTCTCTCATATATGGGGCAAACAAAGAGATCAATTAGAACCCGCGTAAAAGAACACATAGCTGACGTGAAGCATCAACGTTCCGGGAAGTCTGCAGTTTGCGATCATATTCTAGATGGCCCCAACCATTACCATTTGATAGACCACAAATCCTTGCGAAAGAACATCGATTCCTACCAAGGATGATACGTGAGGCTATTGAAATTAAAAAACATCCTAATTTCAATAGAGAAGGAGGCTGGGTACTACCACCTGCTTGGGATCCTATAATTAATAAAATTAAAACTAAACCCAAGCATACCACTGCAAGACTTCAAAATACAGTTAGTTCATTCTGCGTAGATCGGACCAAAGACAATAATTAGAAAGCTGAAGGTACTCCGGGTTAACTTTGACATCGGGACGTCAGTCACCTCAGTCCCTCGTGACCATGGGTGCTGGAAAGCACCCGAAACATCGGGTATTAAAATTAATATAAATAAAACGCGATAGAATCCGTAAAAGTAGTTTTAATCAACTTCAAGTAGATCTATTTTATGTGCTAAAAGGCATCTCTCATATTGAATATTTTTATCATAATCACTAGGTTTGGCATTTTAATTTTTTTATAGCATTGGGTTACAAGCACACAGTACACCCAGATGATACGTGGAAGCTGTGGACTCTTGACATCCACAATTATCCTTAATTAAGAATCAAAATGCAAATGTGTTTTTTGGTACGTAATTGGTGCATGCAATACCAAACGCTTCATACAACAGATGCTGATTCACTTCAGCAGTCTTGATATTTAAGGTTTGATAATTGTTAAATAAAATCAAAAGCCCTCAGTTGCTATATTAAATACATAATTGATTTTTTTTAAATCTAAGTGAGGCTAACACACGAATACAAAGTAATTAATAAATACAACATTTATGTAAATGGATGCTGTGACATGTGTGCTGAGGTATTTTCTGACATTTTCATATTTATGTAACATGTATCTTTATTGAATAGAAAGAGAAACGAAAGAGAAAAACAAATTTAGGGATACAATCAAGCATTCAACAGACTCATTTACTCATTTTAGTTGATGGTTACAGAAGCAGATTTGATGTTACGAAATTAAAGTAATGACTAAAATAATTGTAAATGTAATCATGAACAGAAAATAAAAAAAATGATGCTGTTTAAACTATTGAGTACACGGTGCAATGGTTTTCTTGTTAACAATAAGTTTGAAAATGTAGTACAAGAGCTTTTTAGTTTGATGTATGTCTTATTAAATATGAGCAGACTTGTGCAATATTACGAGATTTGCATTAGTTCATCATTGACAATGCTGTTGTATGTTTATAAAAATCAAATTCTGACCGTTAGTTTCGTTAAAACTCCAAAACGGCCTGACCAATTTAAATGAATTTTTTCTGTGTATTTGAATGGATCCCTAGATGGCTTAGATTCACATTTGGAGCCGGTAGGTGACGCTGTTGTCGAGATCAAGAAATCACCCATGCGAAGCTGGGGCGGATCGCTAGTATGCTATATAAAAGGAAGATTTTTGAAAAACTTGTGAAGGACTGTAATGATGATGATGATGATGAAAAAGATTAAGGGGAGCAATCCATTAATATTCCTATTTTATTTAATTCATCATCATTATCATAACTGCAGCCCTTCACAAGTCCACGACTGAACATAGCCGCCTCCCAAAAAGTACCATAAAGTCCGGTACTGAGTCCCGGCATCCATCGAATTTCTGCATGTATGTAATAATAATATATGATTATTAATCTTTATTTCAGAATCTCGTTCTATAGTATGAACTTTAATTTTTATTAATCATTAAATTGTTTACACTCATAATAACCTACCGGTGGTAGCGGTAATTAGTACAACAACAAGTATTATTTTTATAGGAAAAGGGTGACAAATGAGCACACAGTCCACCCGATGGTAAGTGGTTGCTGTGGTCCATAGACATCTACATCTATACTCGTTTGCGAATCAAAATGCAGATGCGTTGTCATCTGTGAGGACTGAAATGGAATGCCTCGTTTCCAGTAACAAGGGTCTCCGGCTGTCTACACTCACATTACGAAACACAGCAGAATTAAGCTACTATTTGACGCTGGTATTCTGTGAGAGTGTGGTCCTTCCTCGGTCGAGCCGACCCATTCGTGCTACAACTATACTACTAATATATCTGCGGCATGGCTCTACCACGGATAAAAGTTAATCCTCGTTAAATCCATCCAGTTGTCGTAAATTTTAATGTTTTATATTTTTTTAATACAACTGAAGAAGAAACGAATTACGTTAAAAACATTAAAAATAATTAGTTGACATCAGAGTTAAATAAATTATGAATGAGGTGTTTTACATAGTTACAGGAGCACCTTTCGCCCTCCCTTAATTACGTGTACTACCGTTAACACTATTCCCCGATACCACTAAATAATGAAAGACACACACCGCCGATGATATGACACATGTTTCGTAAAATATAATTTTACATACAAAAATTCAGGTCTAAAACAATTATTTGCAAATACTTGTACCACACGAGATCGGAAATCGGGCAGCAGAATGCGGGCAGCGCCGCAAAGAGTCTACGTTACCGAGAAGGATATCCGGCCAACGTTTAGTCCTACAGACGTATTTATCTTTTTATTCCTGGATAATGACACTAGAGAATTATTTTTTATAAAAACAAAGAACATTCTGAAATAACTAAATTGGACTAGTTACACCGCCATTTGAAGTAATTCAGTAAACAGATTTAACGAACATGAAAAATAAAACAAAAAACGAAACATTGAAATACGGAATGACGGTTTTGTCAGATTTTCAAAGGTTTATTCAATCCGAGCTACATTTGTCTCTCTTGGTTGCCTGCCTCAGTCATTCCTGTACAGCGCAACAGCAATAGATTGTTAAAAATTTATCTTCAAATGTCTTTCAGCCCAGATATCCTCTTAAAGGTTGTTGTATCAATCATCTAATAAAAGTTATTTACAACAAAACATAAAAATTGCAGCTGTATTAACAAACTAGTTCTTTCACTTGTTTTATTCATTTAGGTAAGGTCAGTTTCCTTGATAAATAACTTTTATTGGATGATTAAAAATTAGCTCTCAATTAATAATTTACATTGCTTTTATTCATTATTATCATTGTTTACTCAACATTTTCATTTATCGTAATCTCAATTTGAGACCAAATTGTTTTTAATTTGAAATAACGCCTGTGTCCAAAAATATTAGTGTTGTTTCAGTTCTGTATTTTAGTTCTCTAGAGGTCTTAACTTTTATTATATTTTATATATCGTTATATATATATCGTTGTCACATAGTAATAACTGCCTTAATTTTCCTTTTAAAGTATACGAACAATGTTGTAAGATATAAATAAATGAGATTTTGTAACTTGAAACAATAAAATAAAGTAAAAAATGTTTTCATAATTAAATTAATAGCGTAGGACACTTGTCTTTTCTATTTTTTAATCGGAATTAGATTAAAGCAAGGATAATTTTAGAGAAAAATATATTCTTAGTGTTCGTTTAATATGTACATACCATGGGAACAACATTTCTATTTATTTTTAAAATGCTGTGAAGGAGATTAACAAGTGAATTAAGAAGTGGTATTTAAAAAAAATACTAAACTGTAAGAATTTAATTTGACTGATATGACTTTGAAGGACTTTGGTTATAAGTTTTGGAGAAAACAAACAGAAACGGAAACAGAAACTTTTTTATTCAATGTGGATTAGAAATAATACTTATTGAAAGTCACTTTTATTGTCATTACCAGTGGTTCGTAAAAAAACCTCTGTCCTGGGCAAAACCCGCAAGAAACTCAACGGGACCATTTTTCAAAATAAGAGCTTACAATTATGTATGTCACAATTAACAATACAAAACAAATGAAAAATAGCTTGGTAGCGATCACCCTTCCCAGGGGTTATTATCATCCATAAACTAACTAATCTAGAAACTACGATTTTCGAAAGATTATCAGAAAAATGTTTTATTTTAACAATAACGGTGTTGCTAATAAGGATCAACACTTGCATAGAAATATTATGTGTACAATAAAAGGAAATACTTCACTAATGAAATTTATATATATACGACTTATAACAAACGATTTAATCGTCGCTTTCACCTCAGAGCCGTGGTAGAGAGATGGTTAGCGCTCGCTGTAAATATAACAGAACGCGAGTAAACCGGGTTCGATCCCCGCCGGCACCAATGAAATTGTTAATTGCAATTTTAAGTGCTGATTTACCACGTGCTCGGCGGTAAAGGAAAACATCGTGAGGAAACCTGCATGTCTGAAGAATAAGAAAAAAAATATTTCGAAGACATGTGAAGTTCGTCAACACGCATTTGGGCAGCGCGGCGGACACTTCCTTGCCCTAAACCCTCTCAGAAATGAGGGGAGGTCTGAGCCCAGCAGTGGGACGTATATAGGCTGTAACTTTACTTTACTTTTACTTTTTTTGGTGGCTGAACAGATCGA
This sequence comes from Parnassius apollo, assembly GCA_907164705.1. Classification (NCBI taxonomy): domain Eukaryota; kingdom Metazoa; phylum Arthropoda; class Insecta; order Lepidoptera; family Papilionidae; genus Parnassius; species Parnassius apollo. The sequence continues at coordinate 7,842,256 of CAJQZP010001367.1, read as the reverse complement.
TGCGACAACGACTGGACTGATAATAGAACCAAGTGCCGCAAACTGAGCATTATCGAAGCAAAAGAAGCACTCTTTGTTTTAGTGCTCAACTTTAAAAGCAGCCATGTACCTCTTTGATCAGTCTACCGCTTAGCAACTGTGCCCATAGAACCCATAGAAATTGAAATAATATTGTCTTATTATTACGATTTCTGTGGTACTGCCGATATCATTACATTGGTGGCTTTTTAAAATATATTGTTTTGATTTAGGTGACCTTGGGCTAAAACCCCGGACCATTGCTGAGCTTGGGATTATGTGACTCTGATGGGAATCGTGGTTGGCATCTGAACGAGGTGGACAATCTGCTAAGTAGCAAAGTGAAACACAGTAACATTAAGCTGCTGGTTTACGCCAGTACTCTGTGAGAACGTGGTCCTTTCCCGGTCGAGCCAACCCATTCGTGCTACTAACAAAATATACATAGCTACAACGTGGCTCTATCACGTAAAAAAGTCTATATTATATTAGCATCTAACTTTAGGCTACAATATAATTACTAAAAAACAGAAAAACAAAACTCAGTTGCTGAGTGATTTTTACCAGTGAAAGAGATTAGAAGAATGTTTTGTAATATTTATCGAGTCGGGAACGAAACCAATTTGTAGTCGATATTTTTGCAAAATCACATTTACTTTTCACTTGACAGTTGTTCTAATGTGAATGTAAATAGTGAAAAAAATAAAATAATGTAAATGTTTTGAGGTCTCTACACTTGAACGTTCGCATTCTCGAGATCAAATATAGATGTCATTTCGAACCCATATTTATTTGACGCGTAATTGCATGTACCTGACTACTTTTTTTTATTAAAATTGTCTCTGCGGATTTCTTTAAACACAAAATATTATACATTATAGTTACCAAATGGAAAGCTGATGAGGATTAATTAAAGTTACGTTTATTTTTTGTTTTTGGGTGTATGGTAATTACAGTCGCGTCACATTTTTTATTATAATAAGTTTTGAGCAGCTAAGAAACTTTCGACGGTCTTTGTAAATTGGCGTTGTTTGAAAATCGATCAGAAGAGGATTATTAAAATTCTGTTATTTCCAATATTTAGATACTTCTTCATTAGCCCGTAAAAGCCCACTAACAGACATGGATCTCTCTCGTTGTAGAGAGGGTTTGGCTTAAGCGTTATTTTTGTGAAGATGTATCACATCGAGAAAATATTGACATATTCTCTTTGGTATACCCTACAACACAATTATTATTATCATCATCACATAACAGACACATTATTTATACGTGGTAGAGCCATGCTGCAGTTATATTAGTAGTATAGTTGTAGCACTAATGGGTCGGCTCGACCGGGGAAGGACCACGCTCTCACAGAATACCAGCGTCAAATAGTAGCTTAATGCTGCTGTGTTTTGCATGGTGAGTATAGAAAACCGGAGACCCTTTTTACTGGAAACGAGGCATTCCATCTTAGTCCTCACGGGTGACAGCGCATCTGCATTTTGAATCGTAATTGAGGATAGATGTAGATGTCTATGAGCCACAGCAACCACTTACCATCAGGTGGACTGTGTGCTCGTTTGTCACCCTATCCAATAAAAAAGACTATTCACTGCTGAACATAGGCTTCTCCCACAGATTGTATGTAGGGGAGATATTTGCCATAGTTGCCACGCTGTGTAGGTGGGTTTGGTGTTTGCACAGCAACCAAATTTTTTTTTATTTGTTATTTAGAAAATTTTGCTGCTCATCTACAATTTCAAGACACCTACGAGTTATATGAGGTAGTAGATGTTCAGATACACATGACACGCTACCCTGGATATATTCTGGTCTTCCTTCAAAACCTATAATTACTATATACTCACAGATGGCATTAAAATTTTACTTAAAAATATACTGTAGTAAAGTTCGATCCGATCGTTGTTGTAACTGATAATCCATTTTTTTTTAGATTAATGGCACGCTTAGATTATCGGACGAGCAACTCGCCGAATAGCTCGTCGAGTAACTCGTCGAGTAAACGTGGAAGAGTATGACGCGTTTACATATTCTTCTGTATTCATTCAACATAGATCTATTTACCTATGACAGTACGTAGAATGTGTATGCGTTTAGGGTGATAGGTTGTTTATTTGTTTGTGTGTGCAAACGAATGTTCCCATTTATCTCCAAAATGGTTTGACTGATTTCGAAACGGTTTTCTGTAAAGGGTTTGTGACTCATCGGCGATAGTTCTAAGATAGGTGTTATTAACTCACCAGGGGGGCGCTACAATAAACATTTATCACATGTTAAAATTATTCCAAATAAAGTTTTCTTCGAGATTTCTCGATCGATTTAGATGCGGTTATCGATATCATATAAAATACCTAGATTCTTAGAGAGATCACTATGTTAATGACATAATAATAGATTTAGATTAAAGATAGTTTTGTGGCCTTTCTTCACCTTCCTCGAATTGTGAACCGCGCAACGTGCTTTTCAATTACTCTATATTTTCAAACGCTATGCTATTGTGTGGATTGATGAAGAGTTCTCTTTGGTTTAGATCAGTTATTATTACGCCATCTAAAGATCGTACTTTACTAAGAGCAACATAAGCTTGCCCTTTGGTCTAAGATATATGACCACCTTATCGATTGTAGTGCCTTGCAATTTATACACTGTAACAGCCCAACTTAATACGAGTGGAATTATTACCCTTCCTATTTTGCTAGCACCTTTGTTGCCTTGGAGGGATACATTCATTGTAACTATGTCTACCCAAGCATTTCCATCGTTGGATGATCACTCTTTTGACAAAAGTATGGTAGCTTTAGCTGATAAAGCGGCCATCAAATTGAATGAGAACTTCGTTGGGCAGCTCTCCATTTTCCAACTAGCCTCTACTTAACTCTTTCCATTGAAAACAACGAACAACTCTCATGTTGCCATTTACTAATCATTCGTTGAACTTGATATTCATCCTTAACATAATTTGTGTACTAACGCACAACTTTATTAGAGCCTCCCGTGTTATTTGGGTTTACTGAAATAGTAGCAGGTAGAGGTTTCTATGCATAGTTTTTGAGCTTCCTAGACTCATCTCGTGCACTTATTGCGTACAATATCGTTGTTAATTTGGTTAACATTGTCTGATTGCATGTGTTGATTAGTTGTAAGGTGGTATATATCCCGAGTTCTCTCTACAAGTAGTTGTTGATACTGTTCTATGCTCAGTTCTTCTACTCGTATATTGTTGAGCAAATCAATCAAAATTGCTTAGGTTTGCAAAATCTAAAATACCTCCACAGATGTGGCTTTTCTTGAAATTGTGTTGGCAACTTGAAACAATAACTCCCTTTTATGGGTGATAACCGCATCAAATCACTAAAAACGAGGACATTAACACCGCCAAAAAGAATTCTTATCCTCAAAGGACAAATTTTCGGAATTTTAGTTTTTTCTTCCAGCTGCAATCAAAAGAGCTTTAAGAATATCTGATCAGTTGAAGTCGTTACAGCTAAAGGTAACAAACCATGTTGGAGGTCCATTTCTCTCTCTCGTTTCATACGATTGCAAGAAGGTGAATATAAGCATGTTGCAGCTCATAAGATACTTATATTTAAATAGATTTTCAACTAGACCTTCAGGTTTTTTGTTTCCTTGTCGCCTTCACAATAGAACTCTAACATTTTGCCGTGTCCCAAAGAACTACATTACCGAAAGAGCATAAAAATATAATCTTTACGCTGAAATCTTGGATTCTTACCCGTTATTCTTGCTTGGCTCTAATACATTGGTGTAATTTTACGACCTTTTTTTTCATGAAGTCCATTTCGCGCGTTTGCAAATGAGTAGAACCAACTCAATTCTTCAGCTCCTTTTTCGTTATTCTACTGTAATGGTGGAGCAGTATTGCGTGTCAAATTAAGCAGTGGTATATAGAATAGAATCGTTTTCTATAACTTGTGGAATATGAGTACGTTCATCGATTGCGCGCAAAATTGACGTTGATACAATAATATAATTTTCTCCCTTTGTTTGTTTTCTGCAGCTAGTACTAGAATTATCAATACCAGTGTCATTACTAGTAGGCGGGATTTGCTCCATTGTATAATTTTGCAAATTTACTAATATTCCTGTCAATATACACTGGTTTTCAAGGACACTAGGACTAGATTGAAGTATTACGGGAATTTTATAACATAAATTGTACCATTTTGTTTTGCTCTACTTTTGGCACCTTGACTGTTAGAATCGAAAACAAAAACAAATTGGCGTTGACTAGAATTAAAAAAAAACGGTCTTATGCCGATTTGCTGATTTGGAACTCCACCATCAGAATTATAAATCATAAGATACCCATTAATAGTTTCTCCTTCCATTTCAATGACTTTCATGTAAAGGTGAGAAAACGCTCCAAATTGAGTTTTTAATTCCTGTGGTCTGAGTTATTCAGTATTTTGCTCACATATATAGTATAGTACATATATTTGATATTATTGCTGTGTCTATGCTACGACAAAATATCAGGTACAAAAAAGTAGGAAGGAAAGTATTAAGGAAAGTCATAATTAGTTGTTTATAATACAGACCCCGCGGCAAATCAACCCTTTTACAATTCTCTGTAACGAAAATACTTTTTATTTCAAAATCTTTATTTAATCCTTTTTCGATTGTATTTTGGGTTTTCCAAAAAATTTTTATTTTGCAGTTTATATATATACTGGCTGACTTTTTTATCGTCTGGAAATAAATAGAGTCTAACAAGTGAACGGAGTAGAAGCCTATGGCACTGATATTTTACAATTTTTTTCATGAACATATCGTGAAATCGATCTATAAATAAACAGTACTAATTTGAAATAAACTTTCCGCAATAAAACAATTAAAATGAAAATTTTGAAATAATTAAATCAATTAAAATATAAAAATTAATTAACATTAAAATTTAAGTTACGTTATAGAAGGAAGCTTAAATGTAATAAAATAAGGAATTTCATAAATAATATTTCCTTTCCACTCCTATTCACAGGCCTTCTTTCGTTTTTGGGAGGGTTATCAGGGCAAAAAAAGTTCACCGTGCTGCCCTAATGCGTGCTGCCGAACCTCACATGTCTCCGAAATATATACGTATATAAATATTAGCTATTGAAATGTTTTATATAAAAGCATATCGATAATACGTTAACTATATTCTCTTAACTATATTCTTTTGCAAGCCAAAATAAAGAAAATTGGGTAATTATATTAGAATCGTTTTATTGTGACTGACTTGTGATCAGTGTTTGTATTGTTTTCGATGTTTTCTATAAAACTTACTGGCACAAAAGTTGGGAAATATATTTTTGTTTTCGGCAGTTATTGGCTGAAAGTTTAGAACACGGTCATAGTTAATGGTTTCGTTAATATTTTTTATTGGCGTTTTTATGTTAGTGTACTTGTTTATCTTTATCTTATGTTTTAATATTTATATTTAGTTAGTGGTATCGTGAACGAACATATGAACGACTTAACCGTTCAAGTTTGTAATCACCTAATATATTTGTTTACGTCTAGATGGTGGTTCATAACTATGCTAGGACACGATTTGTGACGCTGTAGGTAGCGGTACCTTCAAATTCTACATACATGAATTAAAATGATTTATATTAACAATATAAGTGACAAAAACAATAGAATCTGAACTCAACAGGTGGCGCTCCAGTCGCGTTATAAATTTTATGGAGATGTGAAACTCAGTCCTACCAGAAAGTAGGTTCCGATATTGTTTTATTTGATATTTACGTTTAAAAGTGTAATCCTTTTAACTTGCTTTTCTTAATAAATAAAGGTAAATATAAATACTTAAAAGGACTAACTACTCGTAACATAAGGTTAACGTTATACAAGTTACGATGGAAATATACTTGTATTTGTTGGATTCTGCTATTGCTATTTATTTTGTATTATTATTGGTAGACTTATAACATTAACGGAGACATAACTGGGTGAAATGGTTTTACAAAAAAGAGCAATTATTTTTTCTTTTGCTGCGTCGAAATTTCCTTACGACAAAATACGAAAAAACAGTGGCAAAAATACCGTAATAGGATATAGATAGATTTTGTCGTTGCTGTTTACATATTTAGGCTGCACGCATGACTACAATCTCACATGCTTAAAAATGTTTTCTCGACTGTTGGCCAAGAGCAAAACTCGATGCACTTGTTAGATTTATTAAAATGTAAAGTCACAAGAAAAAGCTTTAATTAAATAACTTATAAATACATGTAGGGTTACTGGAAAAGGCTTTATAATAGAATAGAATGATTTTATTCAATATAGTCCTCTTACAACTAGTTCGGAGAAAACCTCTGTTCTGGCAAAAACCAGCAAGGAACCCAGCGGAACATTTCTTTTAAATAAAGTTAATTTACAATATATTATTTTATATAATTATTAAATACACAGATAACAACATAGAATTAACATTTAAAGTATAGTCCAATTGAAAGGGACGGTCTCGTTCCTTATTTCACGCCCGCAACAGTGATCAACTAATTACTGGCCCGATACCACACCCGTTGTCGTTCCTATACCACACCTACTTGGGTTTATTTTAATCGATAACTTTCACTATCACATTTTCATATACTATCCCATAACTTTATTTCCCATTAATTAGTAATTACATTACAAAATAATTGTATTTCCAAAAAAGTACCAATTAAACAAATTATAAAAACAATTAAAACATTCACATTACAAAAGGAATTAATAAAATATTAAACGAAATATCACAATTTTACAATAAATTTCTTACAGTCATAAATCTTAAAATGTCGAATATAAACTTTATAATACAATTCTCATAATAATTTCACATATCGTAAGAAATACAATAGTTTAATGCAAGAATTAAAACCTTTAAGCAAAATTAAAATCTTTAATTTTTATCACATATTTTTCTTATTATTTCGCAATTTTATTACTAGAATAGAATTCTTTAAAAAATTTGTCATCTTATCATCATAAAAAATATATACAAAACATTAATAAATCGTTATTACATACATTTAAAAAAAAGCATTATTTTAATTAATATTATTAGGAACGGTTCGTTCGGACTTGCGTTTTTATTTTCTACTAAATACCTGCGCTAGCTGACAAACTCATTTCTGCACGATGCTCGGGATCCAAATAGGAGGCCTTGCCCTGATATCCGTCATTAGTGATTAAAACATTAAATGAAAATATTTTAATATTTAATTCGCATTACATAACCGATTGCTATGCGATACATGAATCTAAGTTAATACAAATATATATTTATCTCTCAGAAATTAGCATTTCATAAAAATAATCATGTATTCAATTATTATCTTAAGAACAATGAATCATTTAATGAGATGTTTATCTCGCGTCGCCAACACCAATAAAATAGGTTACTTAGCCTAAGAGCCTTGCGGCTCCTTACAGCAGACTAGCAGAGTTACCCCTTTTTAACTTTTCACTTTTTGGTGGTTATAAGACAACCAACTGATCTTTTCGTCACAGCCGACCTTTTTACACAAATAATAACATAAATGTTAGGCTCGCCGGAAGCTAACAAGCTTACGGCGTCAGTTGTTACTACTTAGTTGTCATTTATTTATAACTATTAAATTATCTTATAAATTCTATAAATGAAAGTAATTATTAAGTAATTAGTCGGCACTTAATTATTTGATATGCTAGTGAACCAAGAACCAGAAGTAGACAACGTGATAAAAGCCTAATTTAAATCGTAAGTACTAACAATCTTGTTTTGTGGGTAGGTACTAAAATATAATATATCAAATACCTTACATACTAGTTATTAAAATACCCACCCATCTTATTGTCTATAATAATCTAAAACATTCACTTCAGCTCAGACTAAAGAGCATTGGTAAGTTCTTTAAAATATAACATAACATTCACGTCTGTTACCTAGAGAAGTAAGCAGTGACTACGAACTTCCATTTGGCACGATTCAGACACATCTTTTACGCCTTATTTCTGGTCACGTCTTCTTACAAGCTCTCTTATCTTATCACACAATTTTCATCCAGTGATTCAGTCACCCCTAACCTATTCCTTAATGCAGTCAGCAATCCTAAAGCATTTATTCTACTCTGTTGCCCTTCTGCTACACCCGACTTTCACTACCATACATACTATAACCAACATAGTATTGTAAAATACCATATGGACCTGTAGCATACTTATTGTATATTATACGTACATATACATATAACTACACATACACAACACATATATATTTATTTTATATATTTACAAAATTATGTTATACCGATATAAACTTAAATCTTTACTTATATCTAACTAATTACAACAATCTTTACTTATATATAAATAATCACAATGCAAATATAATATTTAATAAAACATTACTACACTCAGCGTCACAAAAATCGCACCTCTCTGAGTTTGCGCGAAAAATGGCTGTAATGGCTAGAAACGAATTTTATTTATATAAATATTGGTACTCGTATGTTTGAAATGGGTATTTGAATAGCTTTACATTATTAATAAAAAAGATCATGAAAACATTAAAATATTTATCATTATAGAGCGTCAAAAATAAACACTGTCAAATGCTCGTTAGTAAGGACGCTAGTTACACCACCTAAAAAGGGTATAAAAGGGTCGATCTGGATGAAATATGGGTCAGTCTTAATTTAGACTTTGCAGTGAACACACGTGAACAAGTAACCCAAGTAAGAACAAGTAAAGATGGACACCAGCTCTGAAGAAGTCGCTCAAGTGATTGCCCTATTGCAGTCGGGGATGCGGCAGTGTGACGTTGCTCGACAGTTGAACCTGTCCCGTTTTTCAGTTCGACGGGTGTTCCAACGTTTTCAGCAGACTGGTGGTTATGTTAGAAAACCGGGATCTGGAAGAAAACGGTGCACATCAAAAAGAGACGACCGTTTCATCGTTACGACATCTTTACGAAACCGTTTTACATATGCTGTTGAGTTGCAACAACAGCTTCGATCAACTCGGAGAACATCTGTGAATGTTTCTACGATAAGAAGAAGGTTACACGAAAAGAGTTTAACAGCCCATAGACTTGCTAAAGGTCCAAAACTTACTGCACAGCATCGCAGAGATCTCCTAGAGTTTGCTCGCAATCATTGCGAGTGGACTCTAGAACAGTGGCGGACCGTACTCTTCTCTGATGAGACGAGGGTCTGTCTCTTCTGAAATGACAGACAGGGTAACACTAGGTTTTAAGAACTTTTTTGTATTTATTAAGTTTTTTTATTAAATTTTTATTTTGCAAATTTGTACATACCCTGTCTTTTTCTTTAATTTCTCTTTCGTCTCGTTATAAAAGTAAAATTCGATTAAAATTCCTGAAAGCTAATGAAATTACCTTTCAAATGATACCCTCAAGCCACAACATTGCCTGGCCTGTTGTGTTAAAATAGTATTTAAATAATTTTTTTCGGATGTGCGATTTTTTTGACGCCGAGTGTAATATGAACCATAGTGTGCATTGGAAATGCGCTAAACAACCGTACCGTTAGAATGAAGTTCCCTGTGCGTGGGCGTTCAATGCCGCGCACCGCGCTTGCCTGTCTGCTTACCGACAGCATACGCAAAGCCCATGTCGCCTGGCTAATCATAATGCTCGTTTGTAATCACGCGAATATTAACTTTATATGATTTGCTTTATCCTATCGCTTTATACTTTTACAATTTTATATAGCTATTAACTTTTTTAGTGTGTTGTGTGGAACTATATATGCTGTGTACCTGTCTATAATAATTGAATGTTAACTTTACTGTGTGCGCTTGGACTTAATTAATTTTTACCAGACTGTGATCTATGTACATTCTATCACACACACACTATCCCGCTATAGATCTTTTTGATACATTTTGACTCCCATCATAGCTCCATACTTTGTTTTTGTATGTCACAGCCAACTAGCTTAATTAATCTTTTTACTAAGGGCGCCGTTCAACTATCGGCCTGAATGTGATAATACGACCTTGCAACTATCTTGTAATATCAGTTACAGTAGGTTAAGATTCGACTGGGGCGGCTCTTGGGGCACTATAAAGCCGCGTATGTTTATACGATATAGCACATATCCATGAAGTGTTGTATTGGAGGCGTTGGTTGAAACGCATGAGCTGAATATCGTTCAGACTAATAATTAATAGTTAAAAGGCTTGGATGTTTACTGAAAGGCTAATTAAGCTAGTTGGCTGAGACGTATACAACTTAATATAACGAGTTAATTTGAATTCAATATCAGTAGCTAATGGTAACAAGATTAGTATGAAGCAACGTCGTATGATTTCAGCAATATAAAATATTAGGATACTTAATGCAAATTAATTCACATCCAAAATATTTATATAAATATAATTTAATAACTGATAGTTTTGATAAAGCTCACGTGATCGATTTTTTAACAATTTTCTTCCAAACTCTCAAGCCGCGTATCGATTATGCGCTCCAAGAGGTCCAGCCACGTGAAATGGATACCGTCTTGGAAAGCGCGCCAAATTGTTCGTTGGAACGCTCAAAAGTGGAGCGGGCTGTTCCATCTGGTTTCGGTTTTTTAACGCGTATCAAAGTAGGGTTTAATCAGTGATAAATAAAAAAATGACGTTCAACAAATATTATGTAATAAAAGTAAGGAAATGTCCGCTGCTTTGCCCCAATGCGTGTTGGAAAACTTCACATGTCTTCGATATTTACGTATATATATTGATATTTTTTCTTATTTCTCAGACATGCAGGTTTCCTCACAATGTTTTCCTTCACCACCGTGAACGTGGTAAATCAGCACATAAAATTGCAATTAATAATTTTATTGACACTGGCGGGGATCGAACCCAGGTTGCTCGCGTACTGTGAAATACAGCATGCGCGTAGCGTCTAAGCTGTTACGGCTCCCTGAGCTATCACGGCTCTACTAATAAAATTCAAATGAAAATCAAACTAATCATTTCTTATTTACACAAACACTACACATTGAATAATGCTATTTCTAAGGATTTTATATCACTTAATTTTACTTATTTTTCCATTCCCGACGGTTGGGGTACTTTGCACCACCCATGGCTAAAGGGTTCTGAGATGGTGACATACCGATGTCAAATTAGATCCGGAGTACCTACTCAGCTTTTTAATTATTACTATTCGTCCGATCTCCGCAGAATGAGCTTAGTGTGTGTAGAAATGGTTTGCCATTTGAGCTGTATCCTATATCCTATTTCTCACATCTTCCTTCACGTGGTTACCCTTTGATATTTGGTCTGGTTCAGAACAGGAAACAGACAGAACAAAACACTCAGACGATCCTCTTTTTATTTTCTTTTATCCCACCCCTTTTTCCTATCCTAACCCAATCCAAGGTGTCAAGCGTATCATGCTGATGGATGCGGCTGTTCCACCGGGCACTAACACCGGCCATCGCTAAGACGTCCTGTGGGGCGCCAATATAATAAAGCCAAACCTTGTGGAGTAGGCTGTTGACTCCTTTAAACCGTATAAGACAAGCGGGGAGGATGGAATAATTCCCATCCAACTACACGCGTATCGTTATCCTTTCTGGTAAAAATTTTTCTAGCATGCTTTGCATGGGGATGTGTTCCAGAACGATGGACATTTGTCAAAGTTCTATTTATACCTAAGGCTGGTAGAAAGGACTACGCTTTACCAAAGCGCCTTAGACCGATAAGCCTATCTTTTTGTCTTTTTGGGACACTGGAAAAGGTTTTGAATTGATATATAAAGGATCTAGCTCTAGCTTCGAGACCCAAACATTACAACCAGCATGCTTACCGCAGAGGCAAATCTATGGAAACAACCCTGATCAGTGTTATTGAGAGCGTCGAAAAAGCACTGGAGGCTAAAGACATAGCTCTTTTTCCCTTATAAATATTGAGGGTACGTTTTACAGTATCCCACATCACATTTGATTGGGGACCTGACATTTAAAAATGTTGAACCTATAACCATCAGGTGGATGAAGTTAATGCTCTCAAACAGAAAGGCAAAAATAACGCTGTTTCAAACTTCGATGGAGGCTGAAACTATAAGAGGCTGTCCACAAAGAGGCCGAAAACATCATAAATAACTGGTGTAGGGATAACAGTTAACCAGATAATGCTGATAAAAGAGTTATAATACCCTTTACTAAAAAAAACGGTTGGACAAATTAGTCACACCAAAACTCATATGTATGTCATAAGGCAAAAATTGCTTTAGGTACGAGCAGTCTTGAGTCCCAGTATGATCTTATGGCTGTACAGTAGCATAATCCGATTTTTACCTACGCCTCTATGGTCTAGAGTAAATAGCCTAACCAAAAGACGACTGCGGACAGACTAAATAGTCTACAAAAGACTGCCTGCTTAATGGCAACTGGAGCTATGCGATCATCGCCTGGAGAGGCTCTCAATGCACTTCTATGCCTAACGCCTCTTGATCTTTATCTAGACAAGGAGGCGAAGGCTAGTTTGTATAGGATTAACGCCCAGGGTGGTCTGAGCTTGCTCTCCTAAAGATTGAAGTCCATGCTCGACTCAATCAAGGAAACACCGGTCTTAAGCATGATCTCAGATATCATGCGTCCACTATACACTTTTGACAAAAAGTATGTAGTGGAACTACCCTCCAGAGAAAACTGGCTGAATAGTCAGGTTATCTGTGAGGTCGGTGGCCTCATATGGTATACCGATGTGTCAAAATGGTCCTTAATGTAGGCTTTGGAATTCATGAGGAATGCCCTTTGCGGCGTCCTAATAATCTACACAAATTCAAACTTGGGTGTATGAATTTGGGTGGATTTTATTTTCCAGGCAGAAATTTTCGCCATACTTCAGTGTGTGGAAATCAATCTAAATAAATAAATAAATCATTTATTTTGGACCAAACCTTTACTTAGTACATTTTTGACACACCCACCAAACTGCGTAACAGTTTGTCGGCGGGATTAGCGCTAGCTTTAATACATATGGTTCAAATACGTAAGTATAATCTAATGAAAATAAAACAGTGTAAATAAAGCAAGTTTTAAATTTTAAAACAGGTATTCGACAACTTTTTTATTTATTAAGATTTATTATTTCGAATTACTAACATTTAGCCGTTGCACCTCAGGTGCACTCCTTCTGACTTTTGTCAACCATATAATTTATACAAACTCTGACAGAAGTAATTTATAACAAGTCAAGCAGAACTGCTAGCGCTGAGTTCAAACTTGAGTGAACTTGAAGCTAGTTGAAGACTGCGTGAACGCCCTGTGATGTAACAACAGGGTCGTCTTAAGATGGGTTCCGGGTCACGCGGGTATTGTAGGCAATGAACTTGCCGACAAGCTTGCACGGGAGGACATAAAGTACACAATTTGGACCCCAGCCATTTTGTGGAATCTCAAAAATCCTAGCGCGAATGACCCTTGAAACTCTTTATCACAGATCGGGTCTGACACGCCAGGCTTAAAACATTCTTAAATCTTAATCCTTAATTTTGATCGTAAATTCGCTTCAAAAGCCCTAGGAATAAGTAAAAATAAATTGCGCATTCTGAAAAGAGCCCTAACTGGACACTGTCGTGTGAAAAAGCAGACGTCTATCCTGGGACTAAGCAACTCAAAGATGTGCCGGTTCTTTTCCCTAACGGAAGAAACTCCTCTGCACATCTTAATTGGTTGCGGACCCTTAATGTGCAAACGTAACACTCATCTGGGAAACTATGTATTCTGACTAGAAGAAGAGAAATTGCTTATAGCTAGGCAACTTCTTCTATTCATTGAAAACATAGAGCTTAGAAGTAAAATATAACCATAGCAGCAATCACAAAAGATCTTTTAGGTACTGGTCTCTTTCCCTATGACCTGCATAGCTGCTAGCACATGATAAAAACGGCTTTTTATTTAATAATTTACAATGAAAAAAAAAACATTTTAATTTATTCTATTCTATTCAACATAATTACTTTAAAACAACTTGGTAGTTATTTATTTAAAGTACTTTTGTTTTAATTTACATGAGTTGATAATTATTACAGCTTATGAAAAGTCCAGTGCGAAATAAAGGCCTCCCCCCACTGATTGCCTCATGAGGGAATATTTGCCACATTGCCACTCGTAGCAGGAGGGTTGGAAACCACAGTTCTTTATAGTGCTGAGTTTTATCAGGAAGATACTGCTGCTCATCTCCTGTTTCAATTCCTTCTGTCGCCTTTAAGACATCAGGGTTATTATATGGGATAGTGGATTCTCGAGCGCTGTTATAACATGACGTGAACATGAATTGATAATGATTTCTTTGCGAACACTACACATTGAATACAACTATACTTACAGATTTTATCGCGTTTAATTTACTATTTTGACTTATTTGTAATTCCAGACCTTTCGGGTGCTTTACAGCACCCATGGTCACGGGGCGAACTGAGATGTTTGACGTCGCAATGTCATAGTTAGCCCTGCTACCTTCAGTTTTTGAATATTAATTTTCGGTCCGATCTACGCAGAACTAGCTTACAGTATCTTGAAGTCTTGCAGTGGTCTGCTTGGGTTTGGGTTTAATTTTGTTAATTATAGGATCCCAAGCACATGGCAGCACCCATCCATCTTCTCTATTGAAATTAGATTGTTTTTTAATTACAATGGCCTTGCGAATCATCCTTGGTAGGAATCAGTGTTACTTTGCGGTTTAAGATTTGTGGTTTATCAAATATGATGCAATGGTGGGGACGATCTTGAACATGTTCACAGACTGCAGACTTCCCGGAGCTTTAGTGTTTCACGTCAACTATATCACGGACAATCTATATACCTACTATTATAAGTGCGGCGTCGCGCTGAGGACGTGCTGAGAAGAATGAACTTATTTTAGCCAGCATGGTTAACTGGTTTCCCCCGAGGTGTGCTGACCCCAAAAAGTTAAAATTAAAATCAAGTAAAATATTGTGTATGACCTTATATGTTCTTTCATGCGGGTTTCGACCTATGTAAGAGAGACAACATTTACAACCTAGCTTGTACACTCCTCCATTTTGTAGAGGAATATCAGTTACTGTGTCAGATGGTAAAATTGTGAAAGTGTCGTCTACGTACCGCTAGTAGAACCGTAGAATCTTGGATTTACAGGAGCAGTAAGAAGGGCTTTCTCCTTCAAAATCCTCCATGAATATGTCGGCTACTATAAAAGACACAGGTGAGCTCATCGCCACACCATCTACTTGCTTATAGAACTCCTACTTTCACAATAGATAGCCAGACGTGAGGCAGTGTTCAAGTAATATTGCATATTCTTCAGGCATGTTATTTTCTGTTAGCTTCCTAGTTACAATTGTGACGCAGTCATTAATATGTAGGTATGTAGATAGTGACTGAACATCAAAACTAACCATAGTTTAATTGTCAGCAAGATCTTTTATCTTACTAACAAAATGGTATGAACCCTTTGTGTGTGCTCTGGTACGTCATGTCAGTGGCGACAGTATTTTTGCCAAGTGTTGTGCAGTAGTGACAGTATTTTTGCCAAGTGTAGCCGGGCTAACTATGACATTGTGACGACAAACATCTCAGTCGCCCCCCCGTGACCATGGGTGCTCTAAAGCACCCGACACGTCGGGAATCAAAAATGGATTGATAATTCAAAATATATAAATACTGTCATTATATTAAGAACGTAAGAACAGTTGAAAACGAAAGAGGGCCACCGTATTTTAAACAATTAAGCTATATATATTTTGTTGGAAAACGTCTTCGAAGACTTGAAACTGGAGCAAAATTATTAATGCTTAGGGAATGCTATCAGAATAAATTAAAAATGAAAACAAAACGTTCTAACAAATGGGCCGTGAAAGCAGCTTTTAAGTAAAAAGTGATTATTTTCCCAGAAAGAAAGATGATCCCCAAGGACGTTCCTCGTCCGGTCGCAGTTAGTGTACCTACTTTGTGTAATTTATAGCTTGCAAGCTCAGCTCTATGAGTGCTCTATTATTTCCTTCCTTTTACTTCATCTCATTGCCATTAGGTCCTTTCCTATAAAATTACCTTTTAATACATAAATTATAGATTACTCCCTATTTCCAAAAGGACATTAAGTTACTAGAGAAGGTTCAACGCAGTTTTACAAGGGTCCCTAGAGCATTGAAAAACATACCATATGAGGAAAAGCTCAATAAACTTAAACTAACGACTCTGAAAGATCGCAGAGAACGAGGAGACTTGATTGAAACATATAAAATTAAACATGGACACTTCAATCTAGAAAATTCAGGCAAAGATTTATTCCAGTACTCAAAAATCACACATCTTAGGAGACATCACTTTTTTTTGCGCCCGAAGCAATTGGAAAGGGCTACCCTTTTTGTAGGGAGGCGGAAAATGCATTAAGCATACCACGACAGCCTATCTATCGCCGCTCTATCGTGCCGTCTAGCCGGTCTATCGTAGTTATGAGGGACTCACTGCCTATCGGGGGAACCTAAGTGATACACTCTAAAAACCACCTTTGGGGACTGGCAACCAGCTGTTTAAGCTTCTTATGCCGTAAGAAGCTTAACCTCGACCATCTTGTCTTTCTCTCTTGACAGTTTATTAGGCGGGTCTGAGTGAGAGTTTCTCGGCCTGCGGACTCGATAGCGGGGGGTGGGGCT
The DNA here is from genome assembly GCA_907164705.1 of Parnassius apollo. Lineage (NCBI taxonomy): Eukaryota > Metazoa > Arthropoda > Insecta > Lepidoptera > Papilionidae > Parnassius > Parnassius apollo. The sequence goes on along the minus strand of CAJQZP010001367.1, from coordinate 7,825,599 downwards.
GCATAAGTAGCTGCCTCACGAATAAGATGATTGGAGTGCGACTCTGAGGCTTTGAAGAAGTTCTCAGAGAGTTTTTTAAGAAATTGTTGAATTGTAGGGAGCTCTAGGTCCCGATGAAGGTCGGCATTACGGACGTACCAAGGTGCGTTCGCAGCTCGACGACAGAAAAGGTTTTGAACTATTTGGAGTTCATTAATAATTTTAGGGTCGGCGTGGGCAAAATTGGGGCCCACGTAGGACATGACTGGTCGTATACAGACCTTATAAAGGGTACACTTGTTTCTGAGGGACATTTTACTGTTTCGGCCCAACATACTGTTGAGCCTACTCAGGTAAAAACGTGCGTGACGGGTTACTCTTTTGACGTGGGGCCTGAAAGTGAGCCTTGCGTCTAGAGTGACACCTAAATATTTGGCAGATGTATGCCAGGGGACAGGGGTCCCTAGTATTTGTGTATGTTTTTGAGACGGCGTCGTTTATAATCGAAGTGAACGGCGGAGCTCTTCTCCAGGTTCACATCGATGCGCCATTTTTTGAACCAAGCTCCTAGGTCATCAACTGACTTTTGGATCTTGTTCCGTATGAAGGGTAGTGAGACACCTTTGCAGTAGATGACAGTGTCGTCTGCAAAGAGGGAGAGTTGAACACCTTTCGACGGGATGGGAATGTCGTTGGTGAACAGGATGTACAGCAGAGGAGCAAGTACTGAGCCCTGAGGGACACCAGCTTTGATAGGGCGCTGTGAAGATAGCGTGCCTTCGTTTCTAAAACGAAAGGTACGATGCTTTAGATAAGAGGCCACGAGACGTACTAGACGATCGGGGAGAACTATTTTGTATAACTCATAAATAAGACCTGTATGCCAGACTCCATCAAAGGCTTTAGCTATGTCGAAAAAGACCACAATGGTCTTATGACGACGAGCATAAAAACCGCTGAGGATATATTCCACAATATGGTGAACTTGTTGCGTACATGAGTGTTTCGCTCGGAAACCGAATTGATGGGGAATGATAAGAGGGTCATCGTCTGTGAGAAACAGATGGCGTCTCATGCGAGTTTGGATGACTCTTTCGAAGAGCTTGCCCATGGCCTTGAGGAGGCTAATGGGGCGATGACTAGAGAGGAGGTTGAGAGGCTTGTCTGGCTTGGGAATACCAATCACAGTTGCCTCTTTTCACGTAGTGGAAAAGTAACTAAGGTTGAAGCAGGCGTTGAAAATAATAGATAAAAAGGTTAACGCCTGCTCAGGAAAGTGTTTTAGGGCTTGGTTGGAAATTCCATCCGCGCCCGGAGTCTTTTTGGTCTTAAGTCCTTTGATTAGGGATGAAATCTCATTATTGGACACAGAGATAGGTTCGGAGGCTGTAGGGGGTGAGTTCCGGCGGCGGACCTCATCCTCCACTGCCTGCCCATGTGCGGGGTCGACGTGTTGAGAGCTAGGAGAACATTGTGCGACAATGCTGTCTGCAAGGCACTCAGCCTTTTCCTTGTGCTCGAAGGCAACCGTACCGTCGGGACGGGAGAGAGGGGGAGTGTGGGTATATGAGTGTGGGTGGGATAGCGTCTATGTGAAGGGCTCTAGCCATCTGATAGTACGCTGTATGAGATGGAGAGATATTCTCCATGAGTTTACTCTTTTCGAGGTCTCGAAATTCAGAGAGGCGGAAACGGAGTTCTCGTTGAAGACGATTGGCCGTGCGCCTATATTCGGGGGTGGGATATTTTGCTGCTCTCCGGAAAGCAGCTTTCTTGGCTTTTAATAGGTTGCTAATATGTAGGGGAGGCCCACTATTGTTAGCAACCGGGACAACCCCTTTGTTCTCCTTAAGGGAGGATTTAATAAGGGTGGAGAGTGAGTCGACCGCGGTGTCGATTTTTTCGGGACTGTCTAAGTCCGACGATAGGGAGATGGTAGAGTCCTGTGAGTCCAGAGCTTTAGATAGGGACTCCTTGAATCCCTTCCAATTAGTGAAGGTTTTCGTGTGTGTTGGGGGAGGCGGCTGCTGGCCAAGAATGAGGGAGACCGGTCGATGATCGGATCCTAGATCGTCTAGTGTCTCGATTGCCCTGAGGTTGAGAGAAACTCCTTTGAGTAACTCAAAATCTAGTACATCGGGGGCGTGATCGGTGTTATCGGGAAAGTGAGTAACACTGAGGGGACTGTGTACGGTAATATCAAGAGACTGCGTGATATCGAGCAGTATCTTGCCACTAGGGGAGGTAGTACTACATGTCCATTCAGTCCATGCTTGGAGTTAAAATTTCCAAACATAATGACTGAATTGCCTAAAGATAAAATAGCCTCAAGTCTATTTTGAGGGGATGGATTCCTGAAGGAATGTAACAGGAGGCTATGAGGATGGACTGATGTCCAGTCATAGCTAGCCTGCATACCGTGGCTTCCATGTTGGTAAGCTGCGGAGTAGAAATGGGCGAGCAGTGAAGTGTCTTCTTGTAATAGATGGCCGTTCCGCCGCATTCGAAGAAAGAGCTTAAGCTCTGGGAGGTTATTTCGCAAACCGCGAATATTAAAGGATACAAGCGATAAACACTTAGGTTTGATACGACCGTGAGACTTTGGTAGAGCAAACTGCTCTGTCATTGTGAAGTTAAGTTAATTAAGTTAACTTACCTTACAACGAGCACAAAAGATTATGATGCTCTGCAAGAGCGAGGAAACGGTCCTGAGGGGACCTCGCAGCGCGCAATTTGCATGCTAACCAGCGATTTCTCCAACGTCGATGTTCCTAATAGCGGAATACACCGTTTTTAGGTCATCAGCCATTGAGGGCTGTGATTGTTGTGGGGCGGAGGTTGTCCGCGGTGGGTTTGCCTTTTTGGGGTCCCAGGGAAAGACTAGAGACTGCATAGGCTTAGAGAAGCCCGGAGGGGGCCGAATAATGCCCTAAGGGGGACTAGGGGGACCCTGAGAGGGCCGAGAGAAGCCCTATATGGGCTGAGAAAGGCCCTGACGGGGCCGTTGGTAGAGAGCCGGGAATGAGCGGTCATTGACCGGCGGTGGAGCTTGCCTACTGGGGCGAAGATGAGGTGCGCAAGGGCAGCCTCTGTAGTTTGCCGGGTGGCCTGTTTATTTACACAGGACACATGCGGGTGGGGATTCGGCGTCTTTGGGCCGAGGAAACTCTTTGGTGTTGTGGGGTTCAAGGAACTTAACGCACCTGGGTGGGGCGGAGCAGTTGGCCGCCACATGACCATATAGCTGGCAGCGGTGGCACTGCGCCGGGAACCCGCGCCTATGTGGGGGCTCAACCCTCACTCTCGACAGGCCACATACTGTGCGTACCTGCCGGAAGATGGCTTTTACCTCCGGCACGTTGGTTAAAATGACTAGGGCAAGAGAGAACCTCTGGCCCGTTCTGCTGTGCATTTTGTGCACGGCTTCTACGGGGAAACCTTGGGACTTAAGGTCCTTAAGGATTTCCTCGTTGGAAAATTCGAAGGGGACGCCTCGGATTGCGGCCCTGACTTTATGCTCTTAAGGAAGAGCGTACGTATGATAAGAAACTCGTTCGGCTGTGAATAGCCTGGTGAGTTGACGGAAGTCATCGATCGAATTGGGGATGATTTTAATAGTCTCCCCGAGGTTGCTGGCGTGGTCATATTTAATGCCTGCGTCGTAGAAGGTTTTCGATAATTTGGTGAATCTTGCCTTGTCTCTTAGGAAGACAGGGGGCGGGACCTGCTTCTTGGCAAGGACTAGAGCACAGCGAGAGGCTGGCTTGGTCGGAGCGGGGATGTCTAGTGACATAAGTGGGGCCGAGGCAGCGGTGGCGGGCGCGAGAGCGAGATAGCAATACCATACGGGGACGAGAGCGTGGACTGCCTGGACACGACCGCTCGAGAGCGGTGCTACAGCGGAATGTTTTGCTGGGACATCACTTCACATCACTTCGATTAACTAAAGCCGTGTCACATAATAACCCTCACACCGCGTTTTTAGCCAAATATTAGTTGAAGCATGGAACAAACTGCCATCAGAAGTGATATCTGCAAAAACTATTAACCGATTGAAAACATATTAGATAAACAACTAAAATTAGAATAATTACTCATTAGAAAATAAGATACGGGCTTATATCAATTTTTTCGATTGCTGGCCTGTTAAGTAATAATAATAATAATATATTTTGTATGACTTTTTAAAGAAATGACCAATTTCTCTCTCCTCATTTCCATTTTCACATAATCGAGAATAGATGTCGGTGCCTATGATCCATACCATCTACTTACCATCAGGTGGACTGGGTGCTCGTTTGTCACTTTTATTAGAATGTGTGTCCTTACACAAACGAGTACTTAATCCTTACTTCTATAGAATAAAAAAGTAAGCAGTAAGTTCATACAGCACCTTCTTTTAGAAACTTTTAACTGCCCAATTTTTACAAATTAACCAATAAATGTTCGCGCTTCCACTACAGATTTAATTCGTCATTATCTACTTAAGTCCCCGGTCGTTCACAGAGCCTGTTATTGAGATCAAGATTTCTAGAGCTTAATGCAATGCTTTATCCAGTGGCGAAGCTAGGGCTCCAAACTAGGGTAAGCCCAAGATATGGTTTTGTTGTTTTTAGCAGTTTAATAAAAATACACCAATCTTGAGCTGTCTCCACTCTTTAGTTTCATGTTCAGTGCTGTCAAGGACGTGTTTAACAAAGCACACAGAAAGCATACTACCGCTAGATAGATTGTATGACATATGCAATTGCACACCTTCGGTGGTTTTGAAAAGACCCGCTTGAGTTTCCTTGAGATATTTACAAACACTACAATACATAAACAAAAGAAAAGCATGAAAAAGTACAAACAAACTATGTACAAAGCTAAAAAAGGGACGTCTGACAGATCTGAAATCTCGAAATTATTTTGTTTAAGTTGTATTCATAAAAGAACAGATTACGACAGGAATTAGATAGTTATAATGAGAAGATAAAGCTTTGCTAATTTTTTACCATATTTTATGGTAATGACTATTTATTATATGATTATTCATTTTCAATTTATATTAAACCTTAGAAAATGATACTCAATTCATAATAAACCATACAAAATGATATTTGTAAACTCATATGGTAATATAAATATTAAATTAGCCGATAGCGTATTTGTGCCATCTAGCGTAATCTTTAGGTACCATCGTGAGAATCAACCAATTTTCGTTCGATAAAATGACTTTACATATAGAGTTAAGTAGATGGCGCTATTAAAATTTTATATACTGGAAATAACTACAGGGAGTATTCTTTAAAAACCTCAATACGTTCTTCTGTATTCTTTTGATTTATTACATTAAAATTAGGGCTTCACGTTAAAAAAGATTGTAACACTTATTTCCTATAAAATTAAACCTAGGTGTCTCATATTTTATGCTGCCGTTCAAAATGATATTTTTAATTCATATGGTAATATAAATATTGATTTATTAAACCTTTAAATACGCCTAACTTAATTAAACTTTAATACTAAAGAGTCCTGTACCTATATTTAAAGTATGAAGAAATTTTTATTGAATATTAAATTTAATTTTTAAAGATTTTACCTTTTCAATTAGCACTTCAACACACTTATATTCATCACAATGAACACTATTATCCTCCCATTTTCACTGAAAATCTTCGAAAAAGCATACATTTTTAACAAACACAACAAAAACAAACATAAACATTGAAATGTGAAGTGAACTTGCATACGAATGTCCCGCACCCCATTCGGTAGTCGCTAACGTACTCCTAAACAACTTCAAGACAAAGCCAGGCTTATAGCTCAATAGTAACTGCTTTATAAACATTTCGTAGTTATATTTCATTAGAGAACATTTTGCCACAGGTTAGAAAGGGAGCGATCTTCTTCTCGAAAGCCCGGTAAAAAGCCCACGCGTGCGAGGGAGACAACGAATCGCTCAATTCAACTCTCCTTATATGTATGACAGCAGTATTCCTAAGGCTACGAGGTCGAACAGAGTGCGCGGGAAATTTGAAATAGTTTGAAACAGTTTACGAGTTATTTTATTACTTAATATAATTGATTGATTCATCTTAATGAGGCAAGCCGGGCTTCTGGGCTTGTATAGAGGCTTCGCCACTGGCTTTACATACCTGAAAAAGAACAAGAACTCCTGAATAATTTCTATACTTCTGCAAGCAATAGAATTAGTTTTTGTTTTTTGAGTTTATTGTTAGGTTATGGAAGGCCCCTCCCTGCCATAATTTAGTAATCTCTAACAGCAATATGTAACCAGCAGTTTCGTACTTAGACCATTCAAGTTCGTATGGTAAGATACGTTATTTGATTAATTAGCACTGGCATTAATTTTAAGTATGCAAGTTTTCATTTAGGCTTGCAAAATTCTGTAAAATGTGAATATCATTCCATCGCATTTAATAATCTCCGCTGAAATATATTTGTTTGTTTCTTGTGATAATTATATGCATATGCATATGCATTTTTTTTCTTAGTTGAGACTCAAGTGAACTTTCTCACTTCGTTGCTTAAATTTATGACCTATTAAAATATTTAAATTGTATCCAAATATAAATAAAGATTCATTAAATTATATTGAAACTTCAATTACTCTCGCAATCAATTTGCAGTTTGTAGCATGTACATAATATACTCGTAACGCTGTGAAAACCGCTTCGGCTGCGGTCAGTGGTAGCGCATTGTCCATGACATTATATTTGCAATCGTTGTGTACAATTTCGGAATAAGTCAACAACGATAAATGAATAAAAATTAACAAATTTAATTTGAAGCGGCATTAATAATTTTAAATGTATCGAATGTGCTATGTGGTAATTCAGGTTTCGAGTAACAGCTTGAACTAAGTTTCACATTTACTTAAGTATATAAGAGATAACTGTGTAGTGGTGGTGTATTAGCGTAATATTCACCACCTCATATCGTTCCGTGGGTGTGATAAAAGTTGGGAAACGAAAACAGAAAATGGGTAGCAGCATCTTCCTGATAACAATTCAAAATTGTTTAAAAAAAACGTCTGCCAAGCATTACAACTATAGCCAAATACACCTTAGAGGCATCTGTTGGGGATGCCTATGATCAGCAATGGACTTTTTTATAGGATAGGGTGAAAAAAAATTATACAAGGCTGTAATGGATGGATGAAGTAAAAAGATGCTGTTTTAAATTTGGTAAAAAAGGATTATTAATTTATTTATTATTTATATTATATTAAATTATTAATTATAAATAAGGAGGTATTGGATAACATACATATTGTATGGGAAATAAATAATTCGCTGTTTAATACTCAGAAAGCAGTTTTGTTTGCTCAATCTTTATTATTTTTACTAGAATTTTTTTCGTATTTAGAGGTGTTTAAAAATAAATTGCACGTAAACTGGATATGTTTCAGACACGATTCGAATATGACAGACTTCTATGGTCCTCGACTAATTATAAAATAAGAGTTCCAACTCATTTCACTAGATTCTCCAAAAATCTACTTTTCAGGCTACTCTACTCTGAAATTTCTTACCCGAAAACATATGAAAAGCGCCAAGTTAATCGTAAACACCTTGTGAAATAAGACATTGTTTTATGATAAGAATGTTTTCATGTTATTATATATGTATTTTATATACGTAATTGTTATATATGGATATACAATATGACCCTTTTTGAAATAACGGCATTTTAAGTCATGACTCTAGAACTCATTTTATCTGGTGAAAAAATAAGAAAAAAATTATTCTGCTTATAGGTTTTTTACAGATGTATAATTTTTTTCATAAAAATAAAATCATAACTCGTTTAATTATGATAGATTTAAAAATTGACGCCGAAAAATAAAATAAAAAATGTGTTTTAAATACACTACGAACCTTTTAATAGAAAGGGATAAATAAAATAATATCAGACTGGTAACTTATGCAAAAATTAAACATTTTGTGGTAAAAATAAAAAAGTACGCTTTTGTCAGTTATTTCAAGTTAAAAAAAGTCGCCCATTAAAATATTTTTTATACATTTTAAGTCTATTCTATCAGCTACAAAATGATACCAAAATCTCATCTCTATGGAGATTTATTTAGGGGCTGTTGTTGATTGACAACGAGCCCCGAGGAAGTACTATGGAATACGGAAAGCAGGTAGCGCGAGGAAGGCGTTTAAGGCCATACCCCTAGCGAACGACCTTGAGCATTCGGTCTGCCGACTCTCGCTACAATATATCGCGTAAGAAATCTGCAAGACGCCACCTACTGGTACGAACGTAGTGTTATTTTTTCAATGTCAATGAACTATTTTATGGAAATAGACACGGCAGACAATGATAAACGTATTTTAATTTTCTTTATTCGGTATATTAATTGCATTATATGAGAATTATGTATTCTCATATATTATCTAATTAATAAAAATGACTATTTTGATTATTTTTAACTATATACTATACTGCTAATAACGAATTAGCTTTTTATAGTGTAAATTATAATATTTGTCGAATGCTAATTATGGATTCGAACTTTACATGCTAATGGTGCTTCATTTTTGTTATTTTCATTTACTTACATATTGAAAATATACTTGAATAGCAGGTATTATTATTTTATTTAGCTACTGAATTTTAGGATATGTTTTACCTTGAGGTCAAATATAGCTAAATAGATATTTTTACCCAATCACAATAACTAATGAGGTATTGTGATTAGTAATACTGGGTGGGTATTAATAAATAGAACAAAATAAAATATAAAATCAATTTTATTATCTTGAATGTAAGAAATTGATTACAATTTTTTTAACTTCCTTAACTTATAAACAAACAGCTGCAGCTATTAAATGAACATATGCGCATACATACGCCCACATATATAAGTGGTGGCCAATGACGGAGAGCTTCCTACCCCAGCTCTTGTAACTTGGAGATCGTCTGTTATGCGGTATGAGGTCATACGGGGACGAGCGATTGACCGGAGCTGGTTGGAGCTTCTCAATCACTGTGTACAGTTCTTCACAGTTGACAGTCTTACAGTCAAAATTTTATTTTCTATGGAAACACTTACTTACTTACTTATCCTCACGCACAATCCCTAACGGGGTAGCCAGAGAGAACAGATCGCCAAGTGTCACGATCCTTACATACCTCTTTCGCTTCTTTCAGGTCCATTAACTTCTTCATACATGCACGTCTAGGTATCCGAGTTCTCTTGACCTTCCCCTCTTCGAGTAATTTGCTCACATGGTCTTCGAAAGTTAGTCTCGGTCTACCTCGACACCTTTTAATATTTACTTTCGCTCTATATATTTTCTTCACCATTCGGTCTTCACTCATTCGCTCAACGTGCCCAAACCATTGGAGTACGCCCCTATCAATTTTTGTGATAAGGTCATCTTTCAATCCTGCCATATTGCGAATCTCTTCGTTTCGCTTTCGATCGGCTATGGTAACGCCACACATTTTACGAAGAGATCGCATCTCCACTGCTTCTTCTGGCATACCCACGTTTCGCTGCCATATAACAAAGTCGGTACCAATACTGCGTTATGTATTGTAAGGCGTGCACTCTTCACCACGCCTTGCCTTTTGACTAATGCATTCAGGGCACCATTGACTTTGTTTCCGGCAGCGACGCGCCTATCCACATCTAAATCACATCTTCCATCCCGGCTGAAAGCACTACCCAAGTATACAATTTCATTTACCTGTTCTAGACGTTCCTGATTTACCCATATTTCACATTTCGTTCTCTCTTCGTCCTTTTCAAATACCAGAACCTTAGTTTTATTAGCATTCAAACGGAGACCTTTAATTTCACATTCCTCTTTCATACACGTAACTAATGCCTGCAGTTCTGCTTCTGATGGTGGAATAAGCATTGCATCATCAGCATACAGCAGACAATTTACTTTAATGTCACCCAATTTCACACCCAAACAGCTATTTTTCAGCTTCTGTAAACAGCTGTCGAGATACAGTATGAACAGCTAGGAAGACACGACACAACCCTGTTTTACGCCCGCTTGGACGCTGAACATGGGTGACAGGTCATGCCCTACCCGCACACAGGCTTTACAGTCATAGTAAAGTGACTGCACAGCCCTTAACAATCGACCATCCACACCATATCCCGGCAACAGTTCCCACATTTTCTTCCTTATAATCTTATCAAATGCTTTCTCCAGATCCATAAAAGCACAGAAAATCCTCTGGTTAACACTCAGAGGCTTTTCCGTGATCATGCGGAGAGAAAACATTTGATCCGTGCATCTTCTTCCAGGTCTAAATCTGCATTGTGCCTCCCATAAGAATCTTTCCGATTTCTCTTGCATCCTACGTGTCAAAACCTTCGAGTAAACTTTACTTGCTAAACTGGTCAAGCTGATCGCCCGATAGCACCCGCAGTCAAAATGTGAACCTTTACCTTTATATAAAGGCACAATGACCGCGGATCGCCAATCATCCGGGACATCTCCCGTCCACCAGCACAAGTTGCACAGCAGACGAAAGCTGTCCCAGACGCGAGGCCCACCGTACTTGACCATTTCAGCAGTAACTCTATCTAGTCCCGCAGCCTTACCACATTTCAAACTTCGAATCGCACGTTCAATCTCTTTCATGCTGATGACCTCAGTGTCATCGAGGTCCGTGTCTGGCGTGCCAGTCATGGCGTTACCCCCGGATCCTTCACTAAGATCATGACACGCATACATTTCTCTATAAAATTCACTCCATCGCTGCATGACGTCCGATTTTTCTGAGAGGACGTCATTGGTTCTCGAAAGCACTTTGTTCATTCTTAAGGCTGTCGCACCACTCCGGGACCTTCCAACCTCTTTCCAGAAGAGTTTGGAGTTTTCCTTAAAGTTGTGCGACAACCTCTCGTCCGCTTCTATTCTACACCTTTCACGTACTTCCTCAATCAATGTTTTCGCATGAACTTTCTGCAGCTTATATCTTTCTTTCATCTTCTATTACTATTAGAGGCCAAGTAGTCTAACCATTCTATGGAAGCACTTTCCTATTTTTCACTAATATTTTGCATTTTCCCATTTTTTCAATAATTCGGTATAATATATATGCATATATATATATATATTTTACTATTACAAATTTTTGGTTACATAATTGGCATTTAAACGTAAATTTTGACTCTAAGCCTTTTGTGTTTCTCCGATAAGTTGTAGTTCGGTGAAGCTGCAATCTAATGGACCATGATTTGAAATTTTTATGAGAAGTGGCTGAAAATTATTATTATTCTTATTATGTTTTCATAACTGCCTTCTTCAACCTCACAAGATATTTGTAACTGCAAAAAAGAAAACTACGTATAAGTAAATCAGTAGTATAGCGTTATGTATGATTCAGACTAAATAAAGGTTCTTAAAAATAGACGTAGATAAAGAAATTGCATAAAAATTACTTAAATAAAAATGCAATAAACTTGTTAATTTTATAGGTAGTAACATATTAAAATAATAAGTTTTTTTAGGATATTTATGTACAACATAAAGGTTATATTATGTTCTAACTACGTTCACGCTTGCGCATATAAAACCGCGGAATTTTACTAGTTTTATTATCAAAATAATAATTGACAACCCTACCCTAAGTTTACCTTGATTTTACCAACTCAAACTCGTTTTAGAAGATCAAAACATAGAGAGAAAGATAGTAGACTATTTTTTATTTAATATGGTTCACCAAATCCGTAAAAATAGTTTAAAATACTCATACAATAAAATTTTGAAGTGCAGGTAAAATATCTGCGACCAACATTTCCACAATTATGACGTTCACAGACGTTTCACAACCTTTTGCCAGAACCAAAAGTAAGCGCTGGCATGCGACAAAAATCGTACCATAAATAAAATGAAGTCTCTAGCTCGAGGGGAGAGGAGTCGTGGTTGCTCAGATGGTTAGCGCTCGCTGAAATTTTCACAGTGCGCGAGAAAACCGGGTTCGATCCCCGCCGGCACCAATGAAATTGTAATTGCAATTTCAAGTGTTGATTTACCACGTGCTCAGCGATGAAGGGAAACATTGTGAGGAAACCTGCATGTCTGAAAAATAAGAAAAAAAATATTTCGAAGACATGCGAAGTTCGCCAACATGCATTGGGGCAGCGCGGTGGACAATTCCTTGCCCTAGGACCCTTTCAGAAATGAGCGGAGGCCTGTGCCCAGGAGTGGGATGTATACAGGCTATAACTTTAGGTTTAACTTTAACTCTAGCTCGAATAGCCTACTAATGAAATTCAAATGATCGGTTTAGGCAAAGTAAGGCTAGGTAAGTCAAATTAGGGCATTTTACAGTACTTAAGGTTAAGGTAAGGAAAAGGTTCATATTATTTATAGTATGGTAACCACAAAAAATATCACATCAAGTTTCATAAATTCTGGTTATAATTTCATAACTTTATGGACTCAAAAGTGCGCCCGACTTACCCATTATCATTTTCAATTATTGGTAAACTTGAATAAATATTTTTCTTCTTCTCCTAATATAAAAATATACACGCAGGAATTTAACGGAATAAAAGTAAGTAAACTTTGCATAATACATCAAATTACTTACAGAATTTCATTAATCTTTAGAGCATTTTGACGTCGTTGACGTTTATTCTTCTTGAATTTGGGCATTTGCACTAATCACACAATAACACAATTTTAGCGTCTTTTTGTAGTAAAAAACACGTAAGCACATCGGTTGGTAGGTACTCAAATAATATTATATTTGCGGCAAAATACGGAACGTCGACGACGACGACGAGCGACACAGCTACTCGTACGAACGCATACAGCGTAATGTCGCCCGCACTCTACGCACGCCCCTTTATCATAGAATTCACACAATTTAAATTAAAAAAGAAAAACGAACTTAAAAAATTAAATAAGACGTGGAGAATATAGATTTTTAAATTATCTATCTATTAGTGTAATCTTCAAATGATTAGAGCGTTGCGTATAGCAACAGATGCATGTATTCAAGAATTTTAGTCATTTTTTAAAAGTTGATTTTAAATGTATTTATAGCATATAAAAACAAATTAGAACGTGGAGTGTGATGATAAGATATCGAACATTAATAATGTGCTTTTAAATATTGTTTATTTTTCGTAACTAATGAGATAATAGAGTCTGAAAAACGCACTTTCGCAACATTTTGGTTAAAGATACACCTTAAGTTACCAATCTGTTATCATGTTATTTATAATTTACTATTAAAAAGGTTCACAGTGCATTCAAAACACTTTTTTAATTTTTTTCAGCATCAATTTTTTAAACAATCTTAATTAAACAAATAATAATTTTATTTTTATGAATTTTTTTTAAAATAGTTGTAAAAAAATCTGTAAGCAGAATAGTGTTTTATTATTTTTTCATCAGATAAAATAAGCTCTAGTTTTATGACTTAAAATCCCGTTATTTCAAAAAGGGTCATATGGTATAATGTGTATGAGTATATATTAGTATTATGGTTTGAATTGATCTAAAAATATTTTATTTTCATTATTTTAAACATCATAAAGCAAGTTTACATCCACCATAATAGCTCACCAGGATACGAGTCGACTGGCAAAGAATACCGACAGGCATTAAGTCCACCTTAGTTGTAAGGTGTTACAATGAAAAATAAATAAATAAATAAAATATGTTGTCTGAAGGGCCAAACGCCTAACCACTGCTAACTAGCCATTAATTCGCGTTTATTAAATCATAGAATAAACGATTTCTATATAGTTTACAAATTATTGTTGTTCAATTGTAGATTAAGAGACTTGGTTGTTTTGTGATGCGACACACGCAGATAAACAGATAAGTAGCACAATTTTTAATAATTTTTTTGTGATAAAATTGGTAATTATAAAAATTTCAATCCAATAAATATGTATGTTTTATTATACAGGGTTATTTTGCAATAACCGGCCAAATTTGCAGAGGATGTTCAGAATTAGTAATATAGGCAATTGATAAAAAAAATGAATTAATAAGAGATCTCAAGCAATCGGTTTTTTTATCCTTTTGAATTCAAAATGTATGGTAATGCATTGTTTTAGCTGATTTTACTGCGCACCCATACATTTATAAGGGTCAATCGGTAGGCAAAAGCGTTGTTGCCATGCACATTTAATTACGGGCTATTTCAAATAGAAGTAGAAGCCTTATTTACTCGTATTTTCAAAAACTACAATAACGGTATGTCATTATTTATATAACTTAACTATAAGATTTGGCTACTCTTTGAAAAATAACCCTGTAATTCATGTTATGTAAAGGTATTATAGGAAATATTGTAGTACTAACTATTGATACACAAAATCACGTCAAAAAGTCAATATCTCTTATTACGTCTAGCTCCTTAAATGAAACTAACAACGTTAACTATTAGCAATTCAGTGAAAGATTATATAATTAAGCGACAGTAGCCTAATGGCAGGGCGCGGACCGCTAACTCAAAAGGTCGTGGGTTCGAATCCACCATTCGACTACTGCCGTGAACCACTCCTAACACAAGCATATTCAGCTTACTAGGAGTGGTTAAAGGGAATATTAGTAATGTTAATTAATAGGATTACTAATATTCTTTAAAAAAAAGATTATTAGCAGCTTTCTCATCGGCTTGGTTAGTGAATTTCTAGTTATTATATTATAATTGTACACTGAAACCACATAATGTATTTTGTCTCAATCAGAATGTCTAGTTTAAAAATTATGTTAAAATCTATCCTGTTGTCTAAAATTGTATTGTTTTATTGATTTTATAGTAATTGTAATTTTAAAATTTCTATTGGATAATACCTTATTAAAAAGTTCTAAAATATCTTATTTTTTTTTAATAAGATGTCAAAGGTTTTCTATTAATTTCATATCAGGTGATTTGAAATGGTCAGTACTGCAGAACGGCAACTTCATATGTGGGCTCCAGACTCCTGTGTGATTCACGGCGTGAATTCACGCCGTAATTTTGCCGCAAAGTCGTCGCGAAAAACACATCCCTCCACATTCGCAATCGTTGTCGTTCACAGTTTAGTTCGCGCGCTCGTCGAGAATGGACGCTGAAATAAGCACTGCTATCGCCGTGACGCTACGCGCTTTGGCTCACGACAATTACGTGTATATAAAAGATAAAAAACCGTATTTGTAGTTTTTTTTTTAAATTATCGCTTTCTCCTAGAAAAACATCGATCATGTCAAAGGCAATCCAAATGGGCTTGTAAATTTTGTCGCTGCTTGCTCCAGAATTCCTTTCAGAATCCTTCACTTTTTTCTTATAATTTCTATAACTGGACATTAGACTTTCTTTTCAATCAGTCACTTCTACGCTTTTCGTGGCAGAGCCACGCTGCAGTTATATTAGTAGTATAGTTGTAGCACGAATGGGTCGGCCCGACCGGGGAAGGACCATGCTCTCACAGAATACCAACGTAAAATAGTAGCTTAATGCTGCTGTGTTTCGCATGGTGAGCGTAGAGAACCGGAGACCCTTTTTACTGGAAACGAGGCATTCCATCGTAGTCCTCACGGGTGACAACGCATCTGCATTTTAATTCGCAATCGAGGATAGATGTAGATGTCTATGGGCCACAACATCCACATACCATCAGGTAGACTTTGTCTTTTTCATATCCTATAAAATAAAATAAAATATTTCCTTTCGTATTCATGCGTCATGCACTTTCATTTTATTTCTATGATCTTTGTGTTTAGCATCCCATAAAATGGGTTCGGCATGATAACACTCGATCAATAAGAGTTCCTGCTCGTTCGTCCAACTGACGCTCATTTTGACGCACCGTCCTATGTAAAAAAATACAAATAAGCACAACCTCACAGCAATAAGTCTCGCGCGTTACTGTTTTCACGAGCGAGTGTGGATGCGCTTGCGTTCACGGCAGGTTCACACCAGGCCTGTGACAGCTTAGTTCCATTCTACGCAACTTGGCGCTACCGTCGCAATTTGTTCTCTGTCTACGGACGCCATTTTGAGACGCCATATTGTGTTAATGTCAAATCATATTGTCAAAAATCAAAATTATCGATATTGATTGCCGCCATTATTTATCCAAATTTTCCTCAATTATTACAATATTCTGTTTTTGTGTTGCTCGTGTGAACATTGCATATACCATCATAATGGTATGCGAAAACTGTTGTATTGGCAAAGAGTATAATAAGTATATACAGGAAGGTATACAGGTATATGTGTATTGGTGGTTGCAATAAAACACGTGAAACGCACGCACCGGCTTTTCAGGAACTCTAGGAACGATAATTTAAGAAACTTGTGGATGTCTTTCATAGTGCCGACAAATCCCCAGCTCATTGTACTTTCCAAAGAACAGTTACTTAACAAACGTGTCTGTGAAAAACATTTTGATATATTTCAGTTCGACAATGAAGGCAGAAGACTTTGATACTCTTACTCGTCCTTGCTTACTGACAATGAAATAGCTCATGGTGTGCCTCTGACTACAACAGGTGAGTCATTTTATTACTTTCAACCATGGTACTTAAAGGAGAAGGACACGTCTCTATACATTCTTGAGCCCAAGTATTAAGATAAAAGTACGACCATTTGTAAGCATATACTATATAGACAATTCATAGCTGAAAATCTCGCAAGATTTGTCAATGTAGGAACTGAGTTATTGTAGAATAAGTAAAAGTGAGATTATCTATTGGCTGCACTGTAACAGGTGATTTTGCACTATTTTTACACAGTTACAGGCTATTTTTCACTATAATTACTTAAATATATTATAAATGTAGGATCAGTAAAAAATCACCAAAAAAGCTGTGGTTGATAATGAAACGATATGGTGAAACGATTAATGAAAGTTAATACAAGAACAACTAAGTGAAGTGAATATTAGGAATTCTGATCTTATAGATGTGCCAACTTGGAAAAATTACGAATTGATTTAACTCGAGTCGAAATTCACGCAACTCGAGTTAGCAGTACGAATCAGAGTAAATGATTTGTTAGAAATTACTTTTTTATAAATTTGTTTTTCTATCTAGCTCTTTGGTGGGTTGAGATAATTATAATTACCTTTTTATACCTATTAAAACTTATGTAGGATTGATATAAAAAGATATATTTAGTATATTTTTGGTTTAATCTTAGTTATAGTAAGTACTTGTATTTAACAACAAAACTAGCTATATAGCAGTCTTCATGAAATAATATTAGTCTAGCTTTAAGATGTAGGTACATAAGCTATTAATAGTTTAATTACAAAAGGTTGAAGTCAAAATATTCTTAAATAAGTTCAATATATTTATTGTGAGTTAAGTGTTACATTTGGCATTAATTTAAAGTATGATTACACTATATTGATCATAATTAATCAAAATTATAAAGGGAATTAAATTACACAACTAGCTATAATAAAATTCTAAATAACAAATTGTTTATACCAGTAATATACCTGCAGCATGGCTCTACCACATACAATTGCCATATAACTTAGTTATATGATAATATAGATCACTTTTAATTACGATTATACTAAACTGTTATTAAAAGTAGCCATACAGCATTAATACATACAATACAGAAGTATAACATTATATATTTATTCTTTAATTTTGGGTTTATGTATAAGAACATTCAAGAAGTGAGCCGTGGTAGCTCAGTGGTTAACGCTCGCTGTAAATATAACAGAACGCGAGTAACCCGGGTTCGATCCCCGCGGGCACCAATGAAATTGTTAATTGCAATTTTAAGTGCTGATTTACCACATGCTCGGCGGTGAAGAATATAAAATTCACAAATATTGTTTGTTTTCAGGAATAGAAATCTAATGCTGATGTGGTGTGACAAATGTTGCCAGAAGATAACAAAATGTACACATTGGCATAAAGGTATGATAAATTCAGTTTATTCTTAGATATAATTAGGTAAGATAAGATAACATATCCATTATATCTATATTCAGCATATCTATCCTCAAATCATGATAAGAGTTCTTTGTTCTTCATCTAATCTAAAGGTTACAGTTCCACTACACTTCAATGGTTTTATCAACAACTCCTTTAGTATTAAGGTTACACTTATTTGGAACTCCGTGCCTGAAGACATTGAGAAAGCTCCTGATAATAGATGTATACCATGTTAATATTTATATGTTTTTTATTTCTTATTTACTGCATCTACCACTTTATTTTCACCACACCATCGGTTGACTGATAAAAAATGCCAACTGCCATGAAGCCACCCTTTGTTACCTTAATGTAAATAATATATAGTTTATGATTATCATTAAGTCATAAAATATGTATATTGGACTTTATTTTTATTTATTTCTTTCAGGTTATGTGGTGTAGAAAATGAAATTAAAGAAGAGAAGATGTTTTTTTTTTAATTTTTGTAAAGAATGGCCAGGTGGTACCCCAGATGAAAAATAAATAGCATTGCTTCTAATAAAAAATAACTTGAAAAGTAAAATATTAAGCACTTAAATTATTCCTGTAGTTTAATTTGCTTTATTTAATGAATTATAAATATTGCTCTGTTTCTCGTCAAATTGTACTTATTTATGTAAAATGTTATGCACAATTTTCTAATTTGTTTATATAACTTAATGTGCCTTTAATTTAATCCTAAGATTACGTTTGTATGTATATGATGTTGGTGTGCTTGAATAAAAAATAAATAAGTTAGATGTATTATAATTGTTTCATTAAGTATTATTATTCCCGTATAATGCACTTATGTCGATATCGATAAAATAAGAACACCACTAAACATCGATATCGATAATTTGAAGGATGTGTGCTTGCAATCCCTAAGCTATACATAGCTATACTAAATTGTATAGTCATTACTCATCTGTCAAATTGGGCGACTGCAGCGCCAAAACGCGTAGTTGGGAAACTTGACTAAAAGTCACTGTCGTATCTGTAGCTTGCTACATATTTATTTATCTATGGTTCACACCTCGTAAACCCTTTGAAGCAGGCACAAAATACCGACACTGAACGGGAAACAGGGCGTGAAAAGGCGCGAAGCCCGTGAACGGGCGCGAAAGCCATCTACATTCGCGGTTCACGCCTTTCACAGGTGTCCACGGCGTGAATGTGGAGGGCGCTATAAATAAATACCTATTATAAGGAGAAAGGAATTTGAACTAAATATGAAAAAAAATTGTCAGCAGCTTTCATCAGTAAATAGCATCACTGGAGTTTGAGATAAGAAGTAACACGATAAAGACATTTTCGGTCACCGCGAATGTGTGCCCGAGGCAATAGTGCAGTTAGGTGTCGCATCAGTACATTTCTTTAACATTTCTTTCTTACTGTGATATCGAGTAAAAAGTTTCAGAATGGTTTTTAGGGAGGAGAAATGTCTGACGTATCATATAAATATTTTTAAATTTTAATTTTTTGACGTCTGCAGTTCTAACGGCGTTGTTTTTATTTTATTTTCAAGTATCAAAAATTCATTATTACATTAATTTTTTTAAAAATTATATTTTATGATGTAATTTTATTTATTTTTCCGAAAATTGCGACCGCAACATAAGTATTTTTCTTTCACGCAGTGACTCAAAACTAATTTTTCCCGCTACAAGTAAGACACCGAATTAGTTATGTCCTGAGCAAACTCCTATTAGTCTCTAACATTTGAGATAATTAATAAAAATAAAGTTTAAGCAGGAATTTTATTTTACGTGGGATAGCCGACTGGCCGTCCGCGTTCCTAAGTATCCAGTCCCATTCTTTCGAGATGGTCTAGAGAACCAAGTCTGTGCTTCTGAACCAAGGCCATTATCTCGCTAATGATGTTCGGCTCGGCTGTCAGTTTTTTGATTTCCTAATTTTTCTCTGTATTCATGTTGCGCCTTCCCTCTTCTGGTTCTAGGATATTTCTTCTTTCGCACATGTCACTTTTCTTGATTCACGTCAACTATACATCATTCGTAACTTTTGATCTGAGAAAATTGAACTCTTAATAAAAAACAATGCCGACTTGAAAGTACTATGAAGAAAAAAATACCTACATTATCAAAAGGTTATGAGGTCGGTGCGAGGATATAGTATTTTTTTTTATATAAGAGGGGGCAACGAGCCTGCGGCTCACCTAACGGTAAGTGACTACCGCCGCCCATGAACAACCGCAACACCAGGGGAACCTACAAGAATTCGTGGTCCGGCTGGCGCGCGGTATGTTTGACCGCGCCGACAACGGGCCACATGAACATCTCAACGCACCGTTGCACTCACGGCCGCCGGACGGGCGACCCTATCCAAGAGAATTCCTCCCTATATAGATTAGGGAGTCGAGTAAACCCCACAATGCCGCAAAAAGGCCAACCTCGACAAATAAATTGTGCTTAAACACAATTCTTAGGACAACCTCCTTTAATGATAAATTTACCCGACTGCGACAAAAGTCGCTAATATAATACGCCTTACCATCAAGGCGCCCAGGACCGGCACACTGTAGTGTGCCGTGAGGAATGGCCGGGTAAAGGGGGAGGCCCGAGGCCCGAGACCTGCATGGTACTATGCCTTGCAGAAGACAACAACGACGACCAGGGGAGTTGCAGGTGCATTATCGGCCTTTTAGAAAGGAGTTGGAACCTGCATATGTGTAAATTATTTGATTCTTTACCTATACATTTTTTATAAAAATAAAATGTTATGACTATTTTGAGTAGACTAAGGAATATCACTTGGTAAGGGTAACAACTTAAAACAGGTAAAAAATATATATTCACTCGCGTGAGCGTTAATTCATAAACATTATCTCTGCTTTGTGCTAAAATCAGCAAATGGATCACTGGTGGAGTCATCTTGGTATATGTGTTTAATGTGTTTCTATGTCTGCCTGTTGCAGGAATTTCTTCAGACTCTATTTAATATAGAAGTAGTGTTGCAGTTGTTCGTGGGCGGCGGTCGACACTTTCCATCAATCGAGCCGCATGCTCGTTTGCCCGCACTCCTATAAAAACAATAATAATAGAATATTGAAATTTGACTACTCCTCTCCTCGATTAAGAATAAAAATGCAGAAACAACCTCAGACGACTAAGATGCAATGGTGAAAGACGACTTATCTATCGATTTCTACTCGAAAAAAAAAAAATGTTTCCACAAATTATTATTCAAACGCAAAAGCATAATACAATACGAAGAAATATTTTCAAAAATATTTAAAATGGTCAAAGTGGTGCCCTTTAGCGAGCTAACACTATAAAACCTATATAAGAACCATCGCCGATGGGTCACAAACCTTTTACAGAAAACTGTATCAAAATCGGTAAAACCGTTTTGGAGATAAATGATAATATTTGTTTGCACAAACAATTAACCTTTCACCGCATTCTAAACGTATGTACCTTCTCCGTTCTGCCACGGGTAAAAACGGTAAGTGAGAAGAACCTTCTTGGTAACTCAACATACGCATACACAATATATACACATACATCTAACTATAAATAACTCTTCACCGCTCCATTAGAAGACATTTTACAGCTACTAGATTGAAAAGAATACGGATTTAACAAAAATGGCGAGTTTTCTATTGAAATTAGGATATTTTTTGATTTCAATAGCCTCGCGAATCATCCTTAGAAAGAATCAGTGTACTTTAGCGAGGATTTGTGGTCTATCAAATCTGATGTAGTGACGTGGGCGATCACGTACGTGTACACAAACTACAGACTTCCCGGAGTAAAGATGGCTAGGTGCTACCATCTGCTCGGGATCCTATAATTAATAAAATTAAATTTCAATCTAAGTATACAACTGCAAGAATTCAAAATACAACTTATAGTATTACTGTGAGATCGCACCAAAAATTAATAATTTTAATCTGGAGGTAGCCGTGGTTAACTGTGACATTGGGACGATGAACACCTCGGTCTTTGTCGCGACCATGAGTGCTGTAAAAGTCTCTCAACAAGCTATAAGGCTATGCTCAGAGTTTCTCTGCGTGATAGACTCAGAAATGAGAATATCCGCAGTGGAACCAGAAAAGTTGATATAACCCAACTGATAAATAAGCGGAAGTCGCAATGGGCCAGCCATATAGCTCGAAGAACCAAAAACGTCTAAGGAAGAAATGTTCTCGAGTGGCAGCTTCGTACCAGTTAGGGAAGTGTAGGGCGACCCGCTATTAGTTGAAGTGACTATCTGGTAGGAGATGCAGGAATCCGATGCATGCAAGTGGATCAGGACCGTGCTTTGTGGCATTCCTTGGGACAAGCCTGTTTTCAGCAGTGAAACTGTGAAGGGCTGCAATAATGATTAAAAAAATATTAAGACATTTAACATTACCAGCATTTTGATAAATTAAAACATAAAAGTTATATTTACCTTCAAATATATTAAACAAATGTCATTGAACTGAATTTTTTTATATATATTTGAATGTACAATTTTAGTGATTTTTGGAATTGTTTATTAATTTTTTATCGCAATATTTTTTATTATTACTATTTTTATACAATATTTTTCAATAATTTAAGAGCTCAAAAAATTATAATGCCAACCAAGAATAAACAACAACCGAAGTCTAAATGTATATGTATATTTTGTATGAATATAGATATAAATATACACTACATAACTTAACTAACAATTTAGCTGTAACGGAAATTATTCTTGGTAAATTAAAAAAGATTTAAAAAAATTTAAACTTGAACTATTAAATTTTCAATTTTAATTCATATTTTTTTCTTTCCTGTAAGTTTCTAAGTTAGTTTAACAATTGTGAGTTGCGAAACTGAAAAGAATGTGACAACGACTGACGTTGAACAAAAACTTCATTGTCTGATCCATTTCAAATAGGACAATGGGATGAAAGTATGATCTACAATTTGGACGAACTTTTAGCCAGTACTGCACCGTAATACTTCGGAAGTGAATTTGTCGCTCGCTTTAGCAGAGATAGGGATAGAACGATATTACATAAGTATCGATACGTTTACTTGCCAGTTATGTCGTAACAAAGTATCGATAACTACTTGGGATGAAACGGAAAGTTTCAATATTTATTTGTTATTAATATTAAACACTAATACCCAGTAAATTAATATTAAAAATCTGAAGATAGCCGGACTAACTATCACATTGGGATGTCAAAATCTTAATCCCCCCGTGACCATTGGTGCTGTAAAGCACCCGAAACGTCGAGATTTAAAAATAAGTCAAAACAAGTTAAAATAAGTAAATTAAACGCAATATAACCCGTTAATATGGTTTTATTCAATGTTTATTGGTATTGATATTTTTGTCAGTCATCATCATCATCTTTGCAGCCCTTCACAAGTCCACTGCTGAACATAGGCCTCCCGCAAGGAATGCCAAAAAGCACGGTCCTGAGCCACCTGCATCCATCGACTTCCTTACCAGGTCGTCACTCTATCTAGTGGGGGGTCGCCCTACACTTTGCCTACCAGTACGAGGCTGCCACTTAAGAACGTTTTTTCCCCAACGGTTGTCGGTTCTTCGAGCTATATGGCCAGCTCATCGCCACTTCAGCTTACTAATCCGTTGGGATGTCAGTCACTCTGGTTCTACTGCGGATATCCTCATTTCTAATTTTATCACGCAGAGAAACCTTGAGTATAGCCCTCTCCATAGCTTGCTGAGCGACTTTAAGCGTCCTCATACGGCCAGCAGTGAAGGACCACGTCTCAGTTCAGGTTGGGTCAGGTGGTTAGGTTATTTAAACCAGTTCCCATTGTTACAAGTTCTATTTTTCTTGTTTTGCAGTAGATTTTTAAAAAAGGTTTAATTATTGTTATTTTACATCAACAATTTAAAGTTTATGTAAGATAGTGTCAGAAATATTAGCGTAAAAATTTTACTACGTTATAACTCCATATTTTTTTATAGAAGAGGGGGCAAACGAACATACGGTTCACCTGATGTTGAGTGACTACCGCCGCTCATGAACATCCACAACACCAGGGGAATTACAGGTGCGTGGCCGACCCTTTAAAAAGGAGTAAGCTTTTTTCTTGAAGGTCCCTAGGTTGTATCGATCACTCGTATAAAATTTGTATATTATGTATGTATAGTATATTTGTCAAGTCAAGAAGTCTTGTCAAGAATTTTCAATTTATGATTATATCAATACTTCAACAAAACCAAGAAGACACAATCTCAAATTTTTATGTATGTTATTACTCTAAGTCTAAGAAAACAACAGAAATAGTAAGAAAATATAAATAAAATTATGATCCAAACATAAACGAAACGTACTGTTTAGTATGATAGGAAGTTTTCAATTTTGCGTCGTTAATACACGTAGTGGCGATCAGCAGTGTCAGGGAGAATGGATGGAGGTTTAAATCTGAATAATTGAAAGTATGGGAAACCAATTTAACTAAAATGTATCCAAACAAAAATTAAGAATATATCACAAAAGCAGAAGCTGACAACGATGACGAAATCGGAAAATATTCTTTATATTTGGTGAGAATTACCTTGAGCTAAGGTTTTGAATAGAAGTATCTTGAGAATATTCGTGCATTGTAGATAGAAATTATTGATTCAAGGTGAGAATGTATTATAACTGATTCAATGGCTTTTTATTTAACATTGGATGCGGGAAAGCCGCGTCGAATAAGTGTTTATATATAAGCGTAAATACGCTATTCATGTACGATGTAAAATTTTTATCTCCTTTTCATTTTTATCTTATAAAGCCATCTTATATTACAGTTTCTAAAATCCTCTATACTTTTGTATCACAGTATTTCAAAAAAAATTGTATTTTTTATGAATTCACGTGAAACCGCATGGCAGGGCCTAGATCGCTTGTTAACTACGTCTCGGGTTTTAGGTTAGAATCATAGCTTGAGTCAAAATTTGAGTAAAATCAAAAATAGCTTGCTTTTAAATTTCCAGAGATCTGTTGAGTTGCGACTACTTCACTATATAATTGATATATCAATATTTGGTAGCTTCAGATTGTCCTGAAATTATCGTTATGAAATAGTCTAAGACCACGACACGATTTATTTACCACCATAGAATACTGTAATAATGTTTTACAATACTGTTGCGCGCCTAAGTTGACGTCATTTTGTGTCAGGGACGAGAGCGGGGGGGGGGACTCTCCAGAAAATGACATCACTAATCTTTCAACCGACAGCGCCATCTAGTGTCGAAACGAAGAACTAAGCTTCTAGAAGCCGACACTCGAACTTTCGACGCCTTGCGCGTTTTTACTTGAATGTTCTGGATGTTTCGGTGCTAATGTGTATTTATAGGCGCTGCAAGGTGCGATCGGGGAAGTATTGAATTCGGCGAGACAAGCGAAGCTTCGGAGCGGAATAAAGTGAATTAGTGTGATTAATTATTAGTCTTTTAAGTTTTAATTAGTGTAAAGTGAATTAAAGAATTAATTTTGGTAATTCTATCGGCAATTCTTATTGTCACGAACCTCAAGCTCGTAACAATTGGTGTCAGAAGTGGGATAAAATCATGCCGATTTTATCTAAAGAGGAAACGGAGGGTGTCCGTACCCGAAGTCAACGCCAGCAGGAGACGGACCAAAGAAGATTTGGTGGTGCAACGCCGCAGACGTCGGAGGGCCAGCCGCCGGCTGCAGGCACGTCAGTAGCTCCTACATCTGAAGCACCTGATTTAGGTGCTCTGATGGTGATGCTGCAGGAGCGCAGGCTCGCCGACAGGAGGAACAGGCCCGCCGTTTGGAAGAGCAGCTGCGGGACGGACAAGATGAACAGGCCCGTCGGTTGGAAGAGTAGATGCTCCTCATGAAGGATCTTCACGCTACCTTCGGGAAGGAGATCAAGGAGGTGAAGGATAGGGTTGCTCAGCATGACAACCGCCTGTCAGAAGCTGAAACCCAAATCGCGAAAGCTTAAACCCGAATCGAGAAAACTGAAACCCGAATCAACCAAGTGAACAATTGGGTTGACAACGTGATGGCTGACGTGAAGAAAAGGCTGGACGACCTCAAACTGGGGGATTGAATTACAGCTCCCGTAGTAGCTACATTCGTACGTGGTTCAAAGTGCCGCCGTTCGACGGGACTTCTTTCTGGTCAGCTTACAAAATCCAGTTTGAAGCCGTTATGAAGGCGAACGGCTGGAATAAAAGTCAGGTCACGACTGCTCTCACACTAGGCCTGCGTCACAAGGCCTTAGCTGTTCTGGAAGCTCTCGGTGAGGAAGTTACTTATGAGCAGCTCCTTGAGGCATTGGAGGCGAGATATGGCGACGCTCACCTGGAACACGTCTTTCGTGCGCAGCTCAAAGATCGCGTGTAGCACATCATTGATTACCTACAGCAGTGGGCTCTAGAGGTGGAGAAGGTGGTGTGAAAAGCATACAGATCTGTACCTGCGCTCATTGAAGGGAACCTGGTGCAGATATTCATCGACAGCATCTGCGACCTTGAAGTCAGAGCTGCTGTGAGGCTGGGGCACCACGAAACGCTTAAGGATACCTTGGCCCATGCACTGGAGGTGGAAGCCGTGCGAGAGGATCATCGTTCCCATCGCGTCAGGGAGGTTGCAGCAGCTACGGTTCGCGACCGCAATAAAGGATATAGCCCTAGGTGCTATGGCTGTGGGGAAAGGGCCATCTTCAATCCAGCTGCCCTAAGCGAACCGTAGAAAGGGAAGGTGAACGATATCAGGAGGGTGGTGCGGCTAACAGCGCCGCCTAGCAGCAGCAGGGAAACGAGTAAAAGCCAGAACTGCGGGGCGGGTGCTGGTTGATGTTAAAAGAGCCCCAAGGATCCCGATCTCACAAACCCATGATGGGAACAGTCTGATCATCAAGGGAGAGGTCAACGGAATGCCGTGTAAACTGACCATAGATACTGGAGCCTCTCGTACGGTTGTTAGTTCCCAACTTATAAGTCCGTTCCTTGGGGACTCCGCATACAACCGAGAACGATTATTTGGTCCACCGGTCAGCGTATACCCGTCCGTGGAGAGAAAAAGATGGAGTTGAAGCTAGGTAACATGATCTACCTGCATAATGTCATCGTGGCTGATATAATGGACGACTGCATCCTGGGCCTAGACTTCATGAGGAAGAATTGTTGTGCGATTGACGTTAAGCAAGGTGTTTTGAAGTGTGGGCAAGAGGAACTTTTTGTGGAAGGGGCGTTACCAGGGAACGTGTACAATCTTTAGAAGATTGTTCTTTCGCCGAGATCGGAAACGATTGTGCCGGTTAGTCTTCCTCGGAATCCTGGACAACCTCATCGTTGTGTACTCGTGGAAAGGTTAGACAATGACCTTCCATGGAAAGTGGCTCGAACCTTGGTCAGGACCACTAACATCTCAGGAGTACGTGTGCTGAACATTTGTGACCAGGAACAGATTATAGAAAAAGGCACACTGGTTGGTACTTGCGAGGAAGTGGATTGGCTACGTCGGTGCCAATATCTATCGACTGGGGACCCACAGCAAGGATGCACAAACGAGAGTGAGCACACTTTTAGAAGACTGTCGCAGCGTTCTCTCCCCGAATGAAATGGTCAAGGCAAAGAAGTTGTTACTCAAGCACGCTTATTCTCATCACGATGAGGGGCGTCGGCGGAGAGGGGGAAGGTGAGGGGGGGGGGTGGTGGGGGGGGGTGTGATTGGATCCCCAAGTGGGTGTGGGGGTGGGGTGGGGTAGTTGTTCGCGGGGGGGGGAGGTTTGCTGGTATGCAAGGAAATTGACCTAAGGGGGAGTTTGGTTGTTTACTGCCGTTTGGGTTGTGCAATGCTCCAGCAACGTTTGAAAAGCTGATGGAACTTGTACTTACCGGGATAATTGGCGATGCCTGTCTGGGCTACTTGGATGACATCATCATCGTGGGCCGTACGTTTGAGGAACACCTTCAAAACCTGGAACGCGTGCTCATGAATATTCAGAGTGCCAACCTCAAGTTGAGTCCGAAGAAATGTTCACTATTCAAATGGCAAGTCAACTTTTTGGGGTATGTAGTGTCGGAAGAAGGTATCCGCACGGATCCAGAGAAAATTGCAGCTGTCAAGGATCGGCTGGTTCCAAAAGACAAGACGCAGGTTAGAGCATTTTTGGGTTTGTGCTCCTATTACCGGCGATTTGTGAAGAACTTTGCAGATATAGCCAAACCTCTGCATAAGCTAACCGAGGAGAAGCGACATTTCTGCTGGGATGAAAGTTGCAATATCACATTACAGGAGCTCAAGGACCGTCTGTGCGAAACACCTATTTTGGGATACCCTGATGCAAGCAAAGAATTTATAGTTGACCTGTGTCAACTTGCCAGTGCAACGCAAGTGATATAGGACTTGGCGGTGTGTTGTCTCAGCGTAATGGTGACCAAGAGGTCGCGATAGCGTACTTCAGCAAGTCGTTGTCAAAACCGGAAAGGAACTATTGTGTCACAAGAGGCGAATTGCTAGCTGTGGTAAAGTCGTTGCAGCATTTTAGCAAATATCTTCTGGGGCGAAAATTTCACTTACGAACTGACCATGCTGCACTAAAATGGCTATTGCAGTTTAAAAATCCAGAAGGAAAAGTTGCTAGGTGGATTGAACTACTGCAGGAATACGACTTTGAGATCGAACATCGTAGCGGGAAATCTCATGGCAACGCAGATGCATTGTCAAGAAGACCTTGTCCTGAAGATTGCATACATTGTACTAGGCAAGAGAGTAAGGAAGTTGTATCCGTGAGGATGCTCAGGGTAGACCACCTCAGCAACGAGTGGAAGGACAGCTTACAACGTGCACAGCAGGAAGATCCGGACATCAAGCCGATTCTGGAATGGATGAAGGCCAGTGCTCCCAAGCCCAAGTGGAGCGACGTCTCAGCGATGAGTTCGACCACTAAAAGCTATTGGGCCCAGTGGGACATCTTGCTGCTTCAGGATGGAGTTCTGTGCCGTAAATGGGAAAATGTTCGGGGAGACAGCTGTCATTTGCAAATGGTTGTCCCTAAAGCTAAAGTACCGGATGTTCTACAGCTGTACCATAATGATTATTCAGGAAGCCATCTGGGAGTTAAACGAACTCTACTGAAGATCCGAGAACGGTTTTACTGGGTCCACTGTCGAAACGATGTCGAGGACTGTTGTCCCCGGTGGGCAAATGTACAAGTTGTGTGGCTGTAAAAGGACCTCAGACTCGTAGTAGAGGTGCATTGAAGTTGTACAATGTTGGTGCACCATGGGAGAGAATAGCCATTGACGTGGCGGGGCCGTTTCCGGAGAGTGAAAGCGGTAACAAGTATTTCATGGTTGTGATGGATTACTTCACTAAGTGGCCAGAAGTCTTCGCCATTCCAAATCAAGCAGCTTCAACAGTTGCAGATAAACTAGTTCATGAAGTCTTCTGTCGTTTTGGAGTACCTTTAGAGATTCACAGCGATCAAGGAAGGAATTTTGAGTCTCAAATATTCCAAGAAACTTGCCGAGTTATAGGTACTCATAAAACAGACATTGGAGAGGTACCTAGCAAAAGTTGTAGACAATCCGCAACCAGATTGGGACAAGCACATACAACCGTTTTTGTTGTCATATCGAAGCGTTGTTCACGAAAGTACAGCAGTGACACCAGCTTTCGCAAACTTTGGAAGAGAATACGCTGTCTGCAGACCTGATCACCGGGATACCACCTGATGCCCCACGCAGTATAACCGATTATGCAAATGACTTGCGGAATAAAATGAATGACATTTATGAGCACGTCAGACAATCGGGCCAGCAAATGTCTGAGAAGATGAAAACCCGGTATGACCGCAAAATAAACAATAAAGGGTTCGACGAAGGTTCACTAGTGTGGTTGCACAATCCAGTCCGCAGCAAAGGGAAATCTCCTAAGCTTCAAGCTAAATGGGACGGCCCGTACCGGATTGTAACCAGGATCAACGATGTAACCTACCGGATACAGAAAGGCGCAAGAGGGACTCCTAAGATCGTCCATGTGGATCGCTTGGCGCGTTATTATGGGGCCGATAATGCTCGGGACGAGCATGTCTTAGGAGGGGACAGTGTTGCGCGCCTAAGTTGACGTCATGTTGTGTCAGGGACGAGAGCGGGGGGGACTTTCCAGAAAATGACATCACTAATCTTTCAACCGACAGCGCCATCTAGTGTCGAAACGAAGAACTAAGCTTCTAGAAGCTGACACTCGAAATTTCGACGCCTTGCGCGTATTTACTTGAATGTTCTGGATGTTTCGGTGCTAATGTGTATTTATAGGCGCTGCAAGGTGCGATCGGGGAAGTATTGAATTTGGCGAGACAAGCGAAGCTTCGGAGCGGAATAAAGTGAATTAGTGTGATTAATTATTAGTCTTTTAAGTTTTAGTTAGTGTAAAGTGAATTTAAGTGTTAATTTTGGTAATTCTATAGGCAATTTATATTGTCACGAACCTCTAGCTCGTAACAATACTCTATGTTCACCACCATAAGATGAATATGAAACAATACAACATGAAATTAATTTTGCATTTACATTAATAATAGTGATCGCCCAGTGATCAAAATTCGATTGTCATATATAAATAATTTAAGCAAGCTTATATTTATCTTTTAATTGCACATACAAAACATTCATACTTATAAACGATAAGATTAATGACTCGTAAAGAATAATGCGTAACGTAACAGAACATAGTTCAAGGATTTGATATTATTTACCTTTAGATAGTAGAACATTTTTTGACCATATTAACAATATTGTTTTCGAATCTTAGATGGCTGTCGGAGGTTAAGCCGAGGTTTTTGACTTCATTCAGGTGCATCATATGTTTACCATGAATCTCGCGGATCTGAACTAAATAATATTTTACATTTTTAATAAATTTATTTGTGTCTTCGTGCCCATG
This sequence comes from Parnassius apollo, assembly GCA_907164705.1. Lineage (NCBI taxonomy): Eukaryota > Metazoa > Arthropoda > Insecta > Lepidoptera > Papilionidae > Parnassius > Parnassius apollo. The sequence continues at coordinate 7,794,816 of CAJQZP010001367.1, read as the reverse complement.
ACCATTTTGAATTTGAAGGGTTTAAGACAAAATCATTTCAAATTGAACAGTCAGCAATTCTGTCCAAATTCATGTTTATAATTAAGTCATGTTACAGCTTCTGATAACTTATCTAGTGAGTCTGACACATACACGTGCACATCTTCATTGCAGTGGTATATAAAATGCTTTATATCTTTGATAAGATGAGCACTGTAAATAATAAAAGAAGTGAAACAAGTATCGAAAACCGAGAAACAACACGACTAATGATAATGAGCTTAGAATGTCAGTCTACGTTTAGTAGAACCATCACTTTTTACTTATTTTACGGACTGGTTACGGTTACTCAAGTAACTTACATGACATGGCAGATTTTCGGTCCAACTATAATATGACAGTTAAGCAAGAAAAAGGCGAATATTTGGACAGTGAAAATCGTTGGAAAAGTATCATAGCCAAAGAATTGTACTATGACCGGAATCTTGATCAGCTATTACGTTGTCTTTAAGTTATCTGTACGCGGTGTAAGCAGTTTTGCAAGGAATGGCAAAATAATTAAGGGCCTAAGGTCTTTTAGCTAGATCGGTTTTTTTTTGGGTTTTGAGGTCACTACTCCTTCCACTTATCAGGATCAACGACTGTTCTAATTTACGTATTAGTTATAGTCTTGATTGTATCCTCAGTACAAGAAAGTAAGAATAAAATCATATCTCTGATTATTCTATCGTGTCCAACATCATTCGGTTTTATGGATATTAATTAGATAGTTGAGGGTATTACGGTCACCTTAAGTTTTGCCGCCCTATAACCCCAAAACTAAGAGGACAGAGATAAAAACACAGTCGTATATTGTAACTAAAATATATTTAGAATAAAAAAAACAAAAGCTTGGCAATTATCAGGAACATTTAAAAAAAAATTCATCTTAAAAATAAATTACAACACTACATCGTACTAAAATCGACTAAAACATATTATATCAACTGTGAAAATAGTGTTATATATAGAATTTACCTTTATTATTTGATTGACCGATGAAAAGCATAGCCATCTAAACAAACTGTTTGCGATGAACAAAAGAAAGATATCGTAGATCTTCTAAAAGACTTATTCGATTGAATTTACAATTTTATTAATCATATTATTTCTTGGTATTGTGCTTGTGTCTTGGTTGTTCGGAAGTTAGAATGAGAATGTGAGAACGAATGTGAGTGTCGGGTGTGGGGAATGACGTGGTGAGTATTTGTGTAGTGTGATTGGTTGAATGTACGGTTGGTGTATGTATGACTATACAATAACGTAATATTAAGCGCCTTATAAGAAATGCAACATGGTCGAATGTCAACTATTTGGCGTCGACACAAACAAACCTTTTGTAGTTTTTAAGTTATAAGAAAGTAACCAGATTAACCGGATGACCCCTTTTCGGTAATACCCTCACATACTATAATTAGAAATATCTCTTGTTCCCACGGTAGCTAATTTAAATAACACTGTATTAAGTTTATCACGTTCAAAGAATAATAAAATAGAATAGATTAATAGAATAGAATATATATTTTTTTCAATATAGATTACAAGTAATTCTTATTGAAAGTCAATATTTTACTTTAACACTGGTTCGAAAAAAAACCTCTGTCCTGGGAAGAACCAGCAAGAAACCCAGCGGACCTTTTTTTAAATAAATCTTACAATGTCAAGGGTCACAAAATATTTACAAAATTTATTTTAGAAACTGCTTTGAAGCGACCACCTCATTCCCAGGGGTTATTATCAACCATGTATTCATTTATATCATATTAACCCTTTTTATACAGTTTATATATAATATATATATATATATATATATATATATATATATATATATATATATATATATATATATATATATATATATATATATATATCTGGGATATATATATAAGATAATACTACTTTGAGTCGAGAAACGAGACAGTTTGTTTAAGAGATATTGTGAAGAAAGATATATAGAAAATGTGGCGAATGTGGATGGCTGCAAAGGATGTGAGATTAGACTAAGACATTGGTCCGTATGGGTAGACAAGCAGCAACGGTGCAAGTTTTATAAATGTGGTAGGATTTTGTCAAAAATGTGATGTTTCTGTGTGCGACACAAAAAATATTTCTACAAATATCATAATTAACTTTTATATTCAAATAAATTAGTAAAAAAAATCATTATACACTGTCCATACTTCAAAATACTTTGATAATGCGCAATGTAGTTGGAAAATAACAACATGTTTTTTTGTAAAAAAAAATATAAATATTATAATATATAATACTTTTTTTATCAAATATTTTTCAGGTACATAATGTTTAATCTTTTTCAAATCTGAATATATTCCATTATTTTTGATATAAAATTAAAACATGCTTCAAACCACCGAAGAAGATTAGTCAATTTTTACCACCAGTCTGGTGTAATATCCATCTCCAAGATGCAAGAGTACAAGCTTGATTGTGAATGTGGTCTCTCTAACATAGTACAAACTAAAAGACCAATAAAAATAAAGAACGCATAGCTGATGTCAAAACGCTCCAGGAAGTCTGCAGTCTGTGAACACGTAAAGGGTTACCCCCTACGTAGATCGTAGTGATCGTAATTTTTCGTCGCGAGCGCTCCGCGTGCTGACGTGTGTTAGATATTATTACTTATCGGAGTTTGTGTTCTTACGCGTGTCGAAAAAAATATGGTGCAGTGCAAAAAATGTTAACTGTTTTTATCAATAGCTAAGGACGAGTTATTAAAATGTAAAGGTGGATGTGAAAGTGTGTATCGTAAGAAATGTGTGCAGAAACTCAAAGCAATTCCTGCAAACCGAAGTATGTGAGGAGTGTCAAAAGTCGAGCTCTAAAATACAATAACGAATCATCGACATAGATCAGCACAACATTACAGTAGAATCACTATTAGAAGAGGTGAACAATAAATTGAAGGTGATATTCCAGGTCGAAAAAAAACTTGAGGAACTTGTGGAGACAGTAGATTTTTATGCTGAGCAGTACCAAGAAATGCTGGAATTCAAAAAGACTGCGGAAAATAAAATAAAAGCGTTAGAACAAAAGATCGTATACCTTGAGGAATCCAATGCTGCATTAGAGGAGAGAGTTAGAAGAGCTATTAGAAGAGAGAGCTTGGAGAAGAAGGAAAAAGAAAAAAATGTTGAAATTGCATGCCTAATGAAGAACAAAGATAATGAAAATATAAAAGAGGTAGTCAAAGATGTTGCCATAAAGCTTAGTTTGAACCCAGAAGATATAGAAAGTGTCGAAAGAATGAGCCCACCAACCACAACAAAGACGAGGATAGAACGACCAAGCCCAGTTATAGTGAAGCTGCGGTCAAAGCAAGCTCGAGATCAATGGATGCAAAAAAGAAGAGTTCAACTAACCAATGGCGATGTATATGGCAACGACAACAACATGCGTATATAAATGTAAATAAATGAAGATTTAACCAAAGAGACCAGAGTACTATTCTGGGAAGCCAGGAATCAATTAAAGCAATTATATAAATTCATATGGACTCAAAACTCTAATATATTAGTCAAGAAAAGCGAGAAGGAAAAAAATATTCGTATAAGAACAGAAAGCGATATTAAAATCTTGCGCGAAAAACATAATAAGAACGAAAACTAATTTAAGTTCTATATGCACCGCGTAACACACTATGTGATTTCAAGAAATTTAAAATTCGATAACCAAGACAGTGAATTGGATTTAAATGACATTGAATACGCTAGATATCAGGATATAAACACCTGGTCTCAACAATTCTCGAATATTAATATAAATATAATTCATCTGAACATACGTTATGTACGAACACAATGCAACCAACTTCTTGTTTTATTGTGCCACTGTATAACAAAAAGAACGCTAAATGTCATCATTCTCACAGAAGTAAACATAAAAAGCGAAGATGTATCACTATATAAGATCCCTGGTTATGTGGTGTATTCTAACACTAAGGAGACAAGAAGAGGCGGTGTGATACTCATATTCGTGAGAGATGACTTATATTTTACCACAGAAAAACCACAAATACCAATAAAAGCAACAGAGATAGTTCACGGAAAACTAAAAACTGGAAGTAAAACTACACATATATTGGCTATATACAGACCACCAAACTCAAATAAGTTAGTTTTTATCACAGAACTGTATACCATACTGAAAAATATCCCATCCTCAGAAGAAATAATTTTAATTGGAGATATCAACATTGATATATCGCAAGGTGCAAATACGAGTTTATGTGCCTACAAAAACATGTTGTGTGAAAACGGCCTACAAAGTGCAATACCTACGTCAGAGATAACGCGCGAAGCGATCGTGGATGGCCGAGTGAATTCCTCGAATATTGACCACGTGTGCGTACGGGCGAGCCGCGGACGGCTGCAAGACGCGTGCGCGCACTTGCTAACTTGTACCGTATTGGATCACTATATGGTTGGAATTAGCATAAAAATAACTGGTAATGTATCCAACATTAATAATAATTGTAAATAACAAACCATATTAGACGAAAAAATGGTATGCAATAGTTTAAAAACAATTGATTGGTCTGATGTCATGGAAACGAGTTGTCCTAACTTATTGTATGAAAAATTACACAGGGTTTTTATAGATATATATGATAAGTGTAAGTTACAGAAAACACCAAAGAAAAGGAGAATTACGCAACCATGGGTTAATAACGAACTATGTAAAAAGATAGAACGTAGGGACTTATTGTTCAGGGTTTGGAAATAATCCCCTAAGAATCTGAGTAAAAGACTAATGTATACGAGATATAGAAATAAGGTTAATAAATACAGGCAGAAGCTAAGAATAAATACAGGCAGAATGAGATACAAAAATTAAAAAATGATTTTAGAAAAATATGGTGTAACATAAATAAATGGATAGGCAGGCCTAAACCAGGTTTAGATGACGTTATTTTAAAATATTTATGCCAAACTAGCAGTGTGTATAATATTTGCAATAAGTTCTCTGAAACGTTCACAGGAGAAGTACAGAAAATAAAGCATAACTGTGATAATATTTTTTTTTGGATAGAATTTCATATGTAAAACCAAGTGATAAGTCTTTTTACTTTAAGAAGGTAGGAGCGTATACGATAGAAAAATATATAAATAATTTAATTTTTAATAAAGCACCGGGTTTAGACAAAATTACAGTACAAGATATAAAGCAGGTAAAGAAAGAAAGAAGCCCAGTATTAGCTAAATTTATAAATATGAGTGTGGGTGGGGGAGTTTACCCGGATATATTAAAAAAAGCAATAATACGACCAATATATAAACAGGGGAGCCACACGGACTATAGTAACTATAGACCAATTGCTATATTATCGGTAATAAATAAAATAGTAGAAAAAGTAATAGTGAATCAGATAAGTTGTTACTTTTTAAGTTGTTAAGTTGTTACAGATACGCAGCACGGGTTCCGTCGCGGACGCAGCACGGACACTGCGCTTGCGCAATTCATCGACTATATCAACAACAATCTCAATGAGGGTAAGTTTGTCACTGCTCTTTTTATTGATTATAAAAAGGCATTCGACACCCTGGAACACGAGGTACTACTGCGTGCGATGGATGAATGTGGTATCAGAGGTACCATCAACCGATGGTTTAAATGCTATTTGCAAAATAGATCCTTATGTACATTGATAGACGGAGTAACACGGGACGATGTAAGCGTGAGTCTTGGAGTACCAACCGGATCGGTTTTCGGTCCAGTTGGGTACATTATGCATGTTAATAGTGTCATTAATGTGATAAAGCATTGTAAAACGGTTATGTATGCAGACGACATGTGCCTAATGTACTCAACCAACAACACGAGTGATGCACACAAATACATACAGGAGGACTTAGAAAACATAATTAAATGGGCACATGACAACGGTATAATTATAAATTTATCCAAAACAAAGGCTATGTATATAAGTTCACCCCACAGTAACGTCTTTAAGCAAGGTAAATAAAACATAAATATAATTGGTCATACATACGAGTGTCTACACCTCAATAAAGCTGGCTGCCAGTGCACAAACATAGATGTAGTAGATAAATACCGATACTTAGGACTAACAGTAGATAGTAATATGAACTGGAAACTGCACGTCAATGGCGTGTGTAATAAATTGCAATCAATACTGGGTAGATTCTTTCACCTAAGCAATTTCATGAATCGAAAAGTCTTGTACGTACTGTAATATGCACTGGCTGACTCGGTAATCAATTATGGATTGAGCAGTTATGGGCTAACATTCAAAACACAGTTAGATCTTATAAAACATTTACAGATTAGACTACTTAAGTATTTAGTAAGTAAAAAAGTAAAATTACAGTGTAAAACAAATTATGACAAATTATTTAATATATGTAAAATGCTTCCAGTGCATGAAAAGGTAGATTACCTAATTGCTTTAGAACAATATAAAATAAATAAATTTAAACAACCTATAACGTATAAATATCGTACCAGGCAAGTTGAGAAGGGTAAATATGTGATACCACATATAAGAAACTATTATGGTAAGAGAACTAGGCAATATTTAACTCCGCTAATATTTAATAGAATAGATTTTATAAGAGATACGTTCAAAGATATAAGCACTGTAACATTAAAGAAAAGACTGAAAAATACATTCCTATGAAAAGTATAATGTACTACCTATAATAAGTATTAATTAAAGATAGAGATATTTATTGTAATAAATATACCTAAGATTAGTATGTATGTAACAAAAATACATATTAATGTATAACAAAAGAGCGCCATTATCGCCAACAAACTGTTGCACAGTTTGGTGATGTTTATTATTATTTTAAATGCGTGTATTTTATATTAATAAAGATTAAAAAAAAAGATTTGATAAGGATAGGTTCACACGGCGCGTTGCACCAGCATTGTGTTTACGTAGCGCTGTCACTGCGTCGTTTTACATACAAATGAACTCACTCTAAATCACAAATCCTCGCAAAAAATACTAATTCTATCCAAAAATGATTTACAAGGCTATGGAATTCAAAAAACGTCACGAATTGGCTAAGTGCTACCATATACTTGGAATCCTATAATTAATAAAATTAAATCTCAATCCAAACATACAACTGCAAGATTTCAAGATACTATAAGTTTATACTGCGTAGATCGGACAATAAATTAATTATTTTAATCTTGACGTAGCAGTGGTTAAATATGATATTGAGACGTCGAACAAGTCAGTCGCACCTTGACCATGAGTGCTGCAAAGTGCTAGAAACGTCGGGAATATAAATTAATATAACGCGATAAAATCCGTAAAAGCTAGTTTTATTTAATGTATTGTGCTATCGTGAACATAAAATATCATGAATATTTTATTTGTTTTGATTACAAATGTGTTAAGTGTTGTTTACATATTTATTATTAAAAAAAGTGTGTTACCAAATGCAGTTTGTTGTTTTAAATTCGTATAGCTTCTGTTTCTTTTTCAATTCCAACCACGTCACAATAGAATAACTATAGAAATAACTTTTATTTTATATTTCTGTTTCAAAGTAAAATAATGTGAGACGTTTAACAAAAAACAATAATTTATTAAAGGTGTACTATCTAAGTACCATTAGGGCTAACCACGGCCGAGTGGTTACAACCTTGTAATTAATGATAGAGTGAAAATAATAAATTATAAACTGGAATGTAAAATTCGCAACATCAATTTAAACTTTATTAATCCTTTTTATCAGCTTCTGAAAATAGGACTCTTTAAGAATGTTTCAATTGTCATGTATCATCATCAACATCATCATCGTTATCATTGAAATACGAGTTATTAATCACCATATAAGGATATGGGATGGCCATGTCTGAATCATCTTTTGTGTATCTTAAAATTTAATTAAGGAAATGCCAGGAAAACTTTTCTGCTATCCTAAATTAAAAGTAAAAAATCCTAAGTTAAAAATCGAGGAAGATGTAGAAGTCTATGGGCCGCAGCATCCACTTACCATTAGGTAGCTATATGTAATCGTTTGTCAGTCCTAATTCTATAAATATACTCTTCTAACAACAGTAACCCAGTAGTGCTTAGCGAAATTAAATATATTTAGGAACCTAGGCGCAACCAAACGAGAGTATATTGTCCAAATCTCGATTTATCAATACGACTTGATCGGGCTATAGGATGCCAGTTTTAAATCCGCAACGAATAGACCACAAAATGGTGGGACCAAAATGGTGGTAGGGCGAATAGGTTGCTTTTTCAAATCCGGAACGATAGAACACAAAATGGTTGACTCACAGGGTCCCGAGTTCGATTCCGGGAATAATAACCCTAAAATTATTGGTATGCGAATAATGAAAGGTATTGCGGGTTGAACAAATAGGTGAACTGTATCAGCGTTGTTCGTTATATTCCAAACAACATAGTGGATGTGGCACGTGATAGTCTTTGGACAAATATTCTTGCTACAATTTAATTCACTATATTAGCCGGCACGACAGTAGCATGAGCTGCTGTGGGAAAAAAGAACAACAAATAAAGATAAGCACAGGCTTACCTGGGGTTTCTGCTTTTTTATTTTTAATTATCAAAAGTATTAAAAAAAGAATACTAGAAAAACAGAAAATAAGTACTACAGAAAAATAGTTCAAGCTTGCAGCATTGGAGCAATTTTTGTAAGCAACTTTGCATACTCCATACATATGAACTTCTCAGAAGTGATACAAGTGTACCTAGTCTTTCTTTCTTTAGATATATAAGATAAGGGTTACTAAGATCACACAGTCCACCTAATGGCAAGTGGTTACTGCGGCCCATAGACATCTATATATATATTATACCTCGATTACGAATCAAAATACAGAAGCGTTGTCACCCGTGAGGACTATGATAGAATGCCTCGTTTCAAGTAAAAAGGGTCTCCGATTCTCTACACTCACCATACGAAACACTGGTATTTTGTATGAGCGTGGTCCTTCCCCGGTCGAGCCAACCCATTCGTGCTACCACTATATCAGTAATATAGCTGCAGTATGGCTCTACAACGTATAAAAAGCCAGTGCTAACAACGTCGAATCAAGTTTTGTAGTGTTGTAGGAATACTTGAAGTTTCACCAAGGTGGTCTGAAATCCGTTTCCATACCCCTGAAAGCAGAGATGGGATATCTTTTTGCGAGCGCAAATGATTTTGAACAAAATTCAAGCTTAGTGATCTAATGAGATCTCCTCTTTTTGGACTTGATAAACGTTTATTGCTCCCATTTTCAGCATTGAAAAGAAAACCACAATGGGCAAACGTTTATTAATTCTTGACACATTGTAATTAACGCATAATTATTAAGCGTTATAATTTTATTCTGTCCGTCTGTCTTAATTATACATTTTCTGAGATCCAAAACGAAGAAGTAGTGCTCTATAACTGGTCAAAAAGAAAACATGGTAGATATTCATTTAGCATGTAGTATCTTCATCAGATTCATAAAGCATTTATATGGTAAAAAGAACACAAACTTAAAAATCAAAATTTAGTAAATAACTCTGATATATTTAAAGGTCCTTTGCTACATGTTTTTTTGATGCATTAAATTTCTTTTACTTTTTACTATCCATCGTGTAGTGGCGGTGTAAGAATATCCACCAACAATTATCGTTCCGTGAGTGATAAAGGAGGCGAAATAGAGAAACAAACTAGGATATAGGCAGCAGCGTCTTCTTAATTACATCTAAAAAGCTGCGATTGGCAACCCTCCTGCCAAGCGAAGCAACTGTAACAAATTTCCCCCTCTGAGGAAATCTGTGCGAGAGGCCCATGTTTATCAGTGGAGTTTAAAGGCTGAAATGGAAATGTTAACTAACTTTACAAAATATAAAACAAACCTTTAATTCCTTCGGTTAACTTATAACAAACACTGCATGCAGCTTTTAAACTTTACGAAGGTATAATCTGTAACCTTACACGTGTCTCAAAGGTAGGTTGGTAATTTATTTAAAATATGTTGTTTCAACAGTTCCTGTAAGTAGCAAACCTACACGTAAAAAGTCTGTAGGGATAGGTATGACTCTCTACCTATTGCTGACTGCATAGCAGCAGTCTATACTTGAAATAAATTTCGAATGGCATTTAGAATATGCTTCAGGTACATTTCATCGAAAAAGTTTGCCTTTTTAATAAGAAAAGCTCCGTCATCAAATTGTAGTATATACGTAGTTGATAAAGATTTTTAAAGAATGAGGGTGACAAACGAGCACACTGTCCATACATTTTTCCGTGATTAAGAATCAAAATGCAGATGCGTTGTTACAGATCTGAGGACTAAGATGGATGTTTCGTTTTTAGTAAAAAGGGTCGCCGATTCTCTACACTCACCATACGAAACAGTATTAGACTCATTCTCGTCGTCAGCCGACCCAATCGTGCTACAACTATAAAATAACTGCAGCATGGCTCTCTACCAATAACATATTTTGATGGAAAGAAGCATTGACAAGCCGCATAAGTTAGTAGTTATAGGAACAGATTGGCATCTTGCACAAAATTTTGGTTTATTGTTCTTTTATCTGCTGGTTGTGATTTTTTATAAAACTGTTTGTCGGTTAGCTATAAAGTTCTAAATAAATAAATTGAAATAAAACTACCCGATGAAACCATCTAAAGCTATTTTTATTGCAATTGACGAAGTCGGGCGGGCCTTATTCATGATTGAAAGTGTACATTGCGATAGTGAGTGTGTCTGACGAAGTGATCATTTGCGAACATGTTGTGGCTAACAATAACTAGAGTTAACGCACTCTATCCGAATCGACCGCGTCGCCCACGCCGATTCCGTTGACGTTATCCCAACCCAATTCATCTACGATTTCTGGGGTTCTTCCAGATTTGAACAATTTTACGACGGCAGGTGTGCGGGGTTTCATACGATTTCATAGTTCACCTTATCGCACACTTTGACATGTTTAGAGATGCGTGTTTTCATTGTGGTAAACACAAGGAAAGCCCGCTCGACTTTTATTAATAACATGTGTGAATTGAGACAAATAAAAAGTTTATTATTATTATAATAAAGTGGAATCATAAAACAATTATTTTATAAACAATATTCCTTACGTTAATTAGTATATTATTAGTTAATGAATTTTAAAATTAGTCTAGACGTAACAAATTTAAATTGTTTTCACAAAATCAATATTCATTAAAATATATTATTAATTAATGATTAATTACATACATATTTTTAGAATTCAACACAATTTTAATGATAAATAATGCACCCTTCGCAAATAAGGTCAGTGAATTGAAAAATTGATATAGAGGGTTGAATGATTTCGGAGATCGGAAGGAGGAACAAATAAAAATCTTTTTAGCGGGAAATAACGATTCTCTATGATAAAATTTGCATGTTCATTGTTTACATTAATAATTGAAAAAAAAAATTGGTTGTAATTGCGTCTCATTTTCTCTCACTTTTATTTTTGATTGGTCTGCTTGGTATTCTATGATAATTCCAATTCACTTTGTAGTTAATTACAAAAATGTTTCCCCTGTATCAAGGAGTAGGCTTTTCTCCTGTATCAAGGAGGCGTTTCACATACATAAATTGTACAAAAACACACACTAAGACCTGGAAAATTTATTTGTTTAACCCGCGGCTATATGGTGCCGTGACCAAAAGTTTTGTTTTGTTTCTTGTTTTATGTCTTTAGTTTTCTTATTTGTGAAGCAAATGTATGCAAAATGAAAAAGGTATGAGTTTTTAATGGGTAGTTTTTAATTCTTTATTACTAAATTTTAAGATCTTAAAATTAATTATGTCTAAATAATACACGTTAACTTTTCATTGAAGTTTTTTTTTCATATTTTATATTGTTATCAGATAGATGCCGCTCTGCCCATCTCATTTGTCTCCGTCATCTCTTATGACAAAACAGGAATCTATTGCGCCTCCACATTACGGCGAATTTAACATAAAACTTGCAATGACGAAAATTTAAGCTACGTGTGCGTGATCCTACGCGTGTTATAATGTATTTAAATATATGTATGTAATATGTAGATTTGCCGTGTTAGCAAATACGCACGCTCCTTAAATTCAATAGCACTCAAGTAAACCAAGCTCAATAACCGCCGACAACAGTGAAGTAGTTAATTAGAATTAAAACACAAGATACAGTTCGGTAAGCGAATTGTGGGGCGGTATCCCACTAGGTGGAAAGATGAACTGGTAAGTGATGCAGTAAATCAATGTATGCAGGTGGCTTTGGACCATTCTTTGTAGCATCCTTTGAGAGAGGCTTCTGTTCAGCAGTGGACTTGGGAAGAGCTGCATTGATGATAATTATGGGATTCATCAATGCAGTGGATAAGCGTTTCGCTGCGACTGTGCGGGATAGCAAATTCAAATCCTGCTCTCGTTCGAAGCAAGTGTTTATATGACCAATGAATAATTGTTCGATTCGGCATGCAATACTGTCCCGCTCTGCAGGGACCGCCAAGTTTTCTGTAGACCAATAACCAGCGTTCCCTTCCAAGTGACTACAAAACTGCACGTCATTCGATATGAGAAATGCGATGCTTGCTAAGGAAATAAGAAGGGAGTGCCCTGAATTTGAGAAGATACGAGAAAGGTTATTTTTACCGGTAAACGCACACACTTGTGTCTTCTGGTGAATGAATTGGACTAGATTTAGTTATCCCCAGTTTGAAACTTGCCTGTTTGTAATTTTTTACTATATTTTAATACAAAGTGTATCCAACTAGGGTATCAAACTTTCTAAATTTGCATTTATGGTTTCTGTTGTAACTTGTTGACAAAGGAGTATGAAAAAATGCGTTTTTTGTCACAAAATCGTTTTTCATGAAACTTAGCGTAAACAGTGCATTATGATATAACTGCGCATGAAGAGACGGCAAGACTGTAATTAATGACCTGAGCAATAATTTTAGGTTTGGTCACTTTGTAGAGAAAAGTTTGATGTGATAATTGAGCTTTGGGGACAGACCATAAATTTTATAACCAGGAATTGCGAGTGATGATAGTAAACGCCGATCCATTTTTTAATAAAATAGTACATACATGAACACTCACGCCTGTCACCTAGAGGAGTAGAGACTACGGACTTCCATTTGGCACGATCCTGATGTACCTCTTTCGCCTCCTTTCCATCCATATATCTACGAGGATACTCCTAATGTGGGCCATTTTCAAAATATCGCCAATTTGATCGATAAACTTTCTTCTAGGGCGTCCATTCCCGACTCTGCCGTTCACATCTGCCATATAAATTTGCTTTGTCACTCTTTTCTCATTTATTCTTTCTACATGACCAAACCACCGAAGAATTTCTTTCTTAATCCTGGTCACAACATCATCTTGCATACCACATTTATCTCCTATCATGCAATTTCTCACCCTGTCATTCAGATTCAAACCTAGCATACTCCTTAGAGACCGCATTTCTAGAGCATTTATTCTACTTTCGTGCTTCTTCTGCCACATCCAACTTTCACTACCATACATTAAAGTAGGGAATAACACAGAATTATGAATTACCATACGTGCCTTTTTTGACACATTGTGATTCTTCATAATAGAGTGTAGTGCCCCATTCACTCTATTCCCAGCATTCACTCGTCGTTCTATATCCTTATCATATCTACCATCCCTACTAAATATACATCCCAAATACACGAACTCATCCACTTGCTCAATTAACTGTCCTTCTATTCTTATTTGACATACCGTTTTGCTGTCTTCTCTTTCAAAAACCATCACTTTCATCTTACTTGCGTCCACTTTCATTCCCCTTTTTTTAATGCCCAGTTCATTAATGTAACCATCATTTGAAACTCAGCCGCCGACGACGCATATATGACTTGATCATCGGCGTACAAAAGACATTTGACGGTTAACTCACTCATTCTTAACCTGTCCATAAATAGGTTGAACAGCCAAGGGGAAGCTACACAACCCTGTCTGACACCTTTTTGGATGCCAAACCAGTCACAGTAGACCCCGTTGATCATGACACAAGCACTAGAGTCCCTATAAAGAGACCTTAATGCCTGTATCAAACCAGCGCTTAACCCATACGAGTTCGGTATTTGCCATAACATAAGCCTTTTCCAAGTCCATGAACGCACAAAAAAACTTTCTAGTTTTTGGCCCAAAACTATTCCGCAATCATGCGCAGGGAAAAGACTTGATCTGTTCTGTAATAAAATAAATTCGTAGCAATAGAAAAATTTCTACTCCTGAAATGATTGATCTGTATTAAGAAGGAATCACATAAATATATTGCAATGTGTCACAAATAGAAACAGAAACTGTTTTATTCAATGTAGATTATAAACAATACTTATTGAAAGTCGAAAGTCAATTTTTTCATTTACCACTGGTTCGCAAAAAAACTCTGTCCTGGGAAGAACCAGCAAGAAACCCAGCGGGACTATTTTTTTTTGCAAATAATAGCTTACAATGTACTTAACAACACAAGACAAATTAGAAATAGTTTGGTAGCGATCGCCCTTCCCAGGGGTTATTATCATCCATAAATTCCTTAATATTATGATAACCCTTTTTATATAAACTTAGTTTAATAAAATTTTTGAACTTTTTGTCGCTTATTAATTATACAAAAGGCAATTTTTAATATTAAAATCAATACTTATTTTTAGGTACAATAGAATTAAAATTGTCTTTATCATCTGTAGATAAATTTTGTTAATTGGAAAAGAGTTAGCTCTCCCAGAATATGGAGTTTAAATTAATCCAAGAAATGACCTTCGAAAATCGTAAATTAAAATTTTCGAATTTTATTATAAAATTCAGAGCTCTATTGAAATTAAATCTCTAAATGAAGGAATTTTCTAATTAAGTTCACAGCGCTACGGTAAACACGTAACGTTACTTATGTTACCAAGATACAATCTGTCACACATTCTTCATTCGTATGTCTTGAAATACATTAAGTTGATATATTTTTACAGATTTATAGAGTCAATTAATACTTTAATAAGAAACGTATATTTAACGATTTATTATTTATTCATAATTATTAAAAACAATAAAAACAAAACATTAAGACTCCTTTTAAGTCTAGAACACGGTCTGAGTATGTAACACACTTTATCTACAACCAAATACCAGAGCTTGCATTGCGGTATTCTCTTTCTGTATTATAAAGAGAGTCAGTTTAATTACAAGCTCTGAGGCATTTCATCTTAGTCCTCAGAGATGACATCGTATCTGAAGCCTCATTTGTGTAAAGTTCGACTGCAGTAGCCACTGACCCGATATGTGGACTTTGGGTTCGTTTGTCACTTCAGTTTTATAAATCAATAAAAGATTTTATAAATTTAAAAAAATCTATCGTCTGAAAAAAAAATATTTTGGAAACATTTTGATTTCTAAAGTCGATGAAATATAAAGGTATGCATACCTATTTAATTATAAATATTTTGTATGGTACAGGCAGACATTATTGGGTAGGAATATTGAGTCTTCTTTAAGTGAAAAAATTTCGTATTCTTTTACTTCGTGGATGCGGTAAAAAGCTTTTTTTTTAAAGAAGAGGGAGCAAACGAGCATGCGGTTCACCTGATGTTAAGTGACTACCGCCGCCCATGATCAACCGCAATACCAGGGGAATTGCAGGTGCGTTGCCGGCCTTTTAGAAAGGAGTAAGCTCTTTCTTGGATGAAAAGTAGAGTGTTAAGTTTAAGTCTTAAAATATGCTTTAAATACTTAGAACGATTGTAAGCAGCAGCGTTAAAACTGCCTGGTAAGTGTACAATAGTAGGTAGTAAATGCAAGCAATGTTTTTACTAACAGGAAAATCAAATATTATTTTATTTTTGTTATTCCTTGGTTCAATTTAAAAAGATACAATTTAGCAATTAATGGATTAAATTAAAGTTTTATAGACGCCTTAAACATATTTTTTGGTAATTAATCGTGATGATATTTTAGAATTTCATTTCGTTTCCCGTATATTAACTTTTACAGACCTTAAGTGAAAGAAAATGAATATGTTTCAACTTTTAACTTCTGTATAGTTTATAATTAAAGAGCATGCAAGTAAAAATAGAACGGGTACTATGTTCATTGTTTAATATATTTCATTAATCATATGCTATGAGATGAGTGTGTGATCTGTTTGAATCTTCGGCACGAATACATACTTGAATTGTAATCAATCAAAGTGTCACTGGTATCATCTAACATGACGTAACACATACATCATCAGTAATAATGGTTTTCAAAATTTTGCTTGCATTTTAACCTTTAATTACTTCATAAATTAAAACATATAATCGCATTTTAGAATAAATACTTCTTATATCACCATTCTTGTCCTACCTATATTGGTTCACTACCGAATGTAGGTCTGTCTGCTTTTATAGTTTGATAACAGTTAATTGATTCATATTAATTTCTTCTCCCCACTAGATGGAGTGACGACCTGGTAAGACACGCAGGAAGTTGATGGGTGCAGGTGGCTTAAGCCTGTACTTTTTTTAATTCCTTGGGGGAGGCCTATGTTCCGCATTGAACTTGTGAAGGGCTGTCATGATGATGAGGGTCATGACGATATCCTTCCGGTGTATTTAAAAGTTTTTAAAAATTTCTACAAATTGATACCTTAAACTACCTTAATACCGACATACGAAAAAGTAGAAACTGTTTTACTTAATATGTATTTATGTATCTACAACATGTCGTTGAGACCCAGAATGTATCATTAAATGACAAACAAACTACTTAAACACATACTGAGCCGTTGAAGCTCGGGGACTGAGCGCTGGTTGTAAATTTTACAGCTCGCGGGTAGCCTTGGTTCGATCACCTCCGGCTTGCTTTTACTTTTTTTACTTTACTAATTTTCCTTATTCTATTCTATTATATATATATATATTATATATATATATATATATATATATATATATATATATATATGTATATATATATATATCATAAAATTTAACATAACAAAAGAAGCGTTATTTATTATTAATATTAGATAGAAAAAAACTTTTAGTAAATCCAAATGTGCAAGCCTTAAGCGCTCATGTTCTACGTCGTTATTTTTATTTTTTAAGTATTTTTTCCGAGACGTATAAGTATATTTATATATAAACCCTACGTACTTTTAGCCAAAAAATATATTGTAATGAAAATCAGTGATTATAAAAGTAATAATAATATCTTACCTTGGTCAAGCATGTATCAAATTTATTTTGCGGAATATTTTGTGTTTCTGCAGCGATCGATATTTTTCATCACGAGCCGCTCTAAACAAAAGATACAGTAACCCACTCTCGACGGCAGTGAGTCAAAGTTGTATCTGTATTTAGTAAAATATATTAATACAAGGCTGCGTAAACACCGAAAATTTGAATTTTCTCAACCTAAAAAAATTATTTATACCTAAACAAAATAAAATTAAACAGACATTTACATTCTATGGCTTCCCACACATAACATGATAGATAAATAGATTAAAAAATAATAGCTTGAATTGAACAATTTATATTTTCAAAAGTTATCGTGTTCACCCCTCCATGCGGACGTGATAAATCTACACCATAAGCCACTAAAACCACCTTTGTAATGTAAAAACAGCAATTAATCAATGTAAAAAAAAATTATGATTTCAACAATCATTTACCTTTCTGATAATGTGATTTTTATATCATTTATATGTTCAGTATGATTGTTAGATACGATTTTTAGGCGCTAATAGAACATAACTACGCATAACTTTGCGCTTATAAATGAAGAAAGAAAACTTAATTTGACGTCACAAGATAATTTGTGTGAAGTCAAATGAGGTCCCTATTTCAGCTAACTGCTGCTGTAATCTTGCGACACCGACGGAATGATAAGGGGTAATAGATTCTCTTACACCGCCACTACACGGTAATAGAAAGACTCTGCTGCCCATCTCAGAGGGAAACAAATCAGGATCAGTGTAATTGTGGTGTAAGAGTATCCACTACCCCATATCATCCCGTAAGTGTCGTAAGATTACAGCAGCAGTTAGCAGAAATTTTGTTTCCCCTCTGAGATGGCCAGTAGAGTCTTCTTAATAACGACGGAAAAAATACGGTTGGCAATCCGCTTGCCAAGTGTAGTAACTACGTAAAATGTCCGACCTATGCGGAAATCTAAGGGGGAGGCCTATGTTCAGCAGTGGACTTAACTAATACTCTGTAACGGTAGTAAATGAGAGCAGCGCTGATTTTGAAATAAGGACCAATGTTATATTCATATTACATTTTTTTGAATAACCCTACTAATTTAGCGATGACATGGTATGACTTGCAGGAATCGATGGATGGATGGAGAAGTAGACGGATGCATGTGGTTCAGAAAAGTGTTTTATGGTTTTACTAAGGGATGCTTAGACTTTTCTAGTGTATATCTAGACATGTGTATTCTATAATGAAAAAAAAATGTACTTAAAACTAAAAACTTCAAGTTTTATAATCCGCGGGAGTTAAAAAGAATAAATCGTAAGCATTTTGAAAAAAAGTGTTTTAGTTCATCATCCCATTTATATATCCCATCTATATATCTTATTTCATAGTTTGCGAGCAACCAGAGTTCTATGTAGCAGTACAATAGTTCATTATTAGACTTTAAAAAAGTTTTAATCCCGTATCTTGGAACATGGTGGTTTAATTTTAATGTAAAGTGGCCAATATGTTAAAACGACAACTTCTTACCTTTTTCTTATCTTAAGCTCCTATTTTAGATAATGCATTATTAATCAGTTTATAATAAAGTTATTTTATAATAAAAATGAATTTTACCTACAAATAAATGTTTTTGTGTTTTGGCAAACAATACATGAGAACATTTCTACTACTTCTTTGGATGGGGGACAATGAAAGCAACTTGTCCTAGTCCGGAGGACACGTCCATTTCATTGTCTACTGTTAAATAAAAGGCTTCTTTTTTTCTTGAGTTTGAGGTTTAAATGATTCCCAGCCCAACCGGGAAAAGCGTGTATAATAGTAATCAAAAAAGGTTTTCAGAAACACTAATTAGTGTTTCTATTAGTGCGTAATTATAATAAATATTATTATAATTACTATTTATAGTATGGTTAACCTAAAAATAAGAAAGGGTTATTATATTCATATATACAATTTACAAACCGTTAATGAAAACTATTTAAAAGATATAGTTATCATAGATAAATTATACGAAATACTATTTACATAAATTACCTTTTAATCAGCGTATGAGGTTTGAAGTGTCTACGTCTGGCATTACTGATTGATTAATATACCTCTCAAGGATATTATAAAAGAAAATGGCTTTTGAATAGCCTTTCATTTCCAAGAGGAGGAACTTCGATAATTTTAAAATAACTCAATAATTTAAATGTCTACTATAAACTTGGTAAAAATGGCGTATTTTATCGACAGACTAGTAATTAACCTCTCAAACGCCAAGCGTCCAAATTTGACCGCTTCGATATTCCGTCAAAATTCAAGCGGTCAAATTTGACCGCACCCACCCACAGCACTTTAACCCATAAGTACTTAGGTTTAGAGACTACTTTTCTATAAAAAGTTTTTCATTATAAAATCAATATGAAAATTTCTATCCTTTAATGGAATAAAAAAGAGTCTATGGATATTAATTTATATTCTATGTTCATTAAGTATGCCATTTTCATTTGGATGTTGTGTGGATTTTTGGATTTTTCTAGTATTTTATTAGCGTTTTACTATAGTGTTTTATTACAAAATTAATATAAAGGTTTTTGTGTGAATATAATTTATGTTTTTACGTTAATAATTTCAGGTCACAATCACAATTATTTCGATATATAGAAATAATTGTGATTTTCACGCTGCCGACATCCGCTTGGTATGTTTTTTTTGTTATCAAAATACAATAAAACCTTTTTGTAATGAAGTAAAACCTGACTTTTGTTTAGACCATAGGATAGAGAATTTTGTATGGATTTTATAATGCTGCTCGGGATTTTCCAGGCGCATGCGACTGCATGGGAATTTTATAGGGATTGAAGGGTTAAATAAAGGCATAATATATCCACTACTGGGACTGTAGGAGTTTTAAGAGGCCACGAAAGGAAACAAACACAGAGATGGGCAGCAACGTCTGCCTAATAACAACTAGATGATAACAAATTGTGGTTTGGCAACCGTGGCAAGTTGCACCGTAGCACGGCCGTACCAAGCGTGGCAACTGGAAATATCCCCCTTGCGAGGTAGTTTGGGTTGTTGTCTATGTTTGATTTAGTTATGAAATCTGAATAAATATTGTAGGCATCTATCAAAAACCGACATTCACTCTATATGCCTCCTTACTTTAAATAAATTATATCCGTCATTCCATAATTATAATTAATATAATTTAGAGAAATTTAATGAATTAAAATGACTAATCAAAATACTATAAGACAACGTTAACAAGAACTTGAGAAAATTTTGTAATCGATAGGATTTAATTAAAGTTAGCATAAATCACGCTGTCTTTTGGAAAGGGTGCGATTATAATGGTAGAACTCTCTTGACTTCAAAACTTAAAGATAAACGCCATTCATAAAATAGCTCTTAGAAGCAGCTGTTAATCCATTTTTGTTTATAATTTTAGCTACTTATGTGACATACTATATATACCTTCTTTAAAAAATGGGTTTTAGAAGTTACTTTTATATTTTCGAGTCTAAAAAATCACATAAATAATGTGCTCTTGAATGGGGAGAAGTTGAGTCTTGTTTTTCTCGGAAATGATATTGACGCGAAGATTCAATGGCCCCAATATATTTATTTATTTATTTAGACTTTTATGCACAAATTTTACAACATTTACGGAAGTCTTTGTTTAATAACTTTAACATAAACGTGACAGTTTAAAGATGCTTTAGAAATTAAACTAATGTAAACATGATTTTATTTCATACGAAAAGCCTTTTAATTAAAACAGAGAAGTAAATGTTCATCTTGAACTGAATATTGGGGCGATGAAAATTTGGCAAGTTTTCAGATAGTCTCCATTGGATTCAATGCATTTTGTAGATCACCGGATAGTAAAAAATATAACGGCAAATAAAATGTGCTTAGCAATTTTCTTAAATGTGAACATAGCTGTTATTAAATGCTCAAAGTTATTTATAAATTATTATTTTTCACTGCATTAGTTATAGAAATTATTGCACATACTTGTTTTGAAAACGTCAGTGGACTATGAACACAATCTAAAATAATCATAAACTTTGACGTTGCCAAAAAAATCCCCGACACAGGTTTCCCTACGAAGTTTACTTGAACACGTTGTAAACCAGCATTTAAATTAATAATATTTTAAGTATCGACTATGAGGATTAATCTTGTATTGTTCACTCCTTAAATAATATTTTTTTATCTGACTAGTTATACGCAAACAAATACATGTTTGAAAATTTTCTCGGATCAGTGATAAGCTTCAAAATATTATGCCTTTCTATTGTAGAATAACTAGCTTGATTCAGTTGCCAATAGTAATGATGAAAACACCTATTATTGCTTATTAATTTTAAAAATATTACAAAATGTCTTCTCGGTTCTCATTTTATAATGGCGGTAGACTAAAATATTACAAACTGAATTTCAATTCCTTACGCCGAACAAAAATAAGTAAGTAAAAATAACTAAAGTAATATCTAGTTAAGTTATTTTTGAAATAAAAACTCTAATGCTAGGCTAAGCAATAATAAATACCGATTAATGACTAGCATTACTTTCGTGTTAATGTTTCTGTTGGATCTTGATAGGCGTTACTGTGTTCATTGAAACGTAAAATTACCCGAATATCCAACATTTAATACTGTTTGCCTACATAGTGTTGGGTTTTTAAATTTTATGAGATACACCCTATAAAATTAAAGCTGTTTCGCTTCTATACCTTCTGTAACATTTTCTACTTAATAAAGAACTTTTGTTGGATTTAACTATTAATGCTATGTACAAAATATAGGACTAAAAATAGTATCTGGGGACTAAGTTAGAATGCCTAAAAGCCTGTGCCGCTCTACTGGATTTCTTCACACTCTTCTTCTACTTATACACTCTCATATTCTTCTACACTCCTTATATCGGAATACAGCAGTGCATCAGGTAGATGTAAATTCGTTTGTCTCATCAGGTTTTTAAAAATGCAAAGACCACCGCAAATAAACCGCTCTTGTTGTTCAGTTTAGGTTAGCGCTGTAGTTTATTCATTCTGTTTCTTATGGATTTGGATGGACATTAACAGTCACAGTCTGATATAAAACTTGTCACAACGATTCTGAATATGCTGATTCTGAATATGACAAAATAAGATAGATTTGATTTCCAGTGCTATTTTTTAAATTGTTGATGTTTATTGTTGCTATTTTTAAATATTCGTACAATTGTTCGAAAAAAATAGTTTTTATATTATATTTTCAGATACGTACCTTTATTTTTTGTTGAAAGTAACTTAAATAAGCTGATGTAGCTTTTTTAACATTAGTGAAACTTCTAATCTTTTTTTACAACGTATGCTGCAGTACTAAGTCTGCTTGATAATTTAGATATTGTTGACTGGGAGAGAATGCTTTAAGATATTAAGTCCGCCGTACGTACGATTGTATTTTTTGTGCATAAATGTTTAAATAAATAAATATATGGTAATATAATAAGTATATACATTGCAATAAATCAAATAAATACATGGCAATCTTCGCTTCAATATCATTTCCAAAAAAACAAGACTCAACTTCTCCTCATTTATTTATTTTTTAATTTTTAAACTCGCAGATATAGAAATAACTTCTAAAACCCATTTTTAAAGAAAGTATATTTAGCGCCATAGCTCGTAGAATCAACAATTAATAGAGTTCTCGAGAATCATCTTGCAGGAAACTTAACGGATACAGGTGGCTTAGGACTGTGCGTTGTGAAACTCCGACGTCCTTGAGGTTCTTCATAATGATGATCAATAATACGTAATATGAAGCTACATATGTGCGAAATAGCTGACACTACGATCAACTAATCCAATCCACCTGTCAATCAAAAATATTGAAACAAATCCTCCTTACAACAGGAGAGGTCTATGTTCATCAATAGATTTTGTGGGACATTTAAAAAAATAGTGAGCCTTACAGCAGCCGCATATGATTTGTAGCATCTGACATCTCACGTTATGTCCTGATAATAGCTATTTTTGAATTAAAACTTTAAAATTAAAAATTAGTAGCGACATAATTTAACCTCAAAATTTATAAAAGCTAGTTACTGAAATATTTATTCGAATAATTATTCATTATTACTCCTCACTTGCATTTTTTACCAATGACATGAAAATATGCACTTTTTCCTGTTATTATCAATAGTGAATACATATTGATATAATTTACACATATAAATTAGTTTATACAACAGCACACTTTACTACCACTCCGCACTCTCATTGGTCAAATTAAATAGCACACACACTTCCGTTCCTTTTTACGAAATCACTCCACAGATTGCGGGAAAGCGAGAGAAAAGATATAACACATCAATAAAAAAGAAGCACAATTCTTCTCAACATGTAAAATACCATGAATTACACATGATACATAATGTGAAATACATTAAGTATAATATTTTTCAGCGTAGCTGAAGGACGTAAAAAAATCATAAGTCTAATTATAAAGATCTCGTTGAGCATCTGCTTAAATTAAAAGAAAATTTAAAATTACCAGCTGATTCGGGGTCAGGTAAATATAGATTTATTGTGGGTTTTCTGCCCTACAACCAAGACTTTTTTATTATTTCGAGTTGTTGTCAGTCATAATACAATCAAAAGAAAAACTTCAAATTTGTCGTAAGTTTTAACTATATTTTCCCTTAGGCGCTTTGAAAAGATTAAGGTGCTCCTTTCTTTACTCATTTATTATAAGCGTTGCGAAATAAAGTTTTTTTTCTTTTTCTTAAATGTAATCATTGTGTATCCACAGCTGACAAAAATGATTTTATTTCAGAATTACCGAAACCGAATAATGAATTACGTACTTAATAAATAATTTTTTAGAGTAGGTCATATAAATGAAAAAAACCGGAAAATTGAGAGTAGGACTCGTGCCCTGAGGGAAACATATTAACATAATTATGTATGTAGATAGTTTGTCCATTATGGCAATGACCAATTTTTGCATGCGTTGAATATTGTATTAATTTCAGTACTACTAGCGCTTCTAACAGTGTAGTGTTCTGTAAGTAACTCCATTCAAATAATTAATTTATACCCTATCCCAAAAAAAAAAAAACGCTCAGAATTTAACTTGTTCCAATTTATAAGGATAAGAGGTCAAATGCTTTTCTAAAATGTTGTTGTACGTACACAACTCAATCTGCTCATTATTCACTAACCTAAACCACAGGCCAAACGGATTTTGTAAGGATGATTCTTAATAAAATAACAAGGCAGTATACGATACTAGCCTCAGGTTTCGGCTAGTAATCAAAATGGACTTTCTTTCCAAAAGCAGAAGCTATTTGAAAAATAACTTAATCAAAAGAATAAAAAAGACTTTGCTTTTAAATATAAAAACATAAGAAGTAATTAAAAATAATAAGCCTAATATTTATTTACGCAACGTTTTAATATTTGACAACAAAAAACGAAATTTTGTAACGTCTATTCAGTAGGATTGTTATCAAAAAATATATAATTGGAATGGAATCGGCTAAAGAATGAATTGATGAGTTGAAGAAGTGATTGGTTGATTGTTGGTTTTAAAATAAACGTTTTGTTGATTTACAAATTTATATAAAATATCCCTATTTTTAACGTATGGTAGTGAAAGTTGGGTGTGGCAGAATAGGCACGAGAGTAGAATAAACGCAGAAGAAATGCGGTCTTTAAGGAGTATGTTAGAGATGAATCCAAGTGACAGGGTGGGAAATTGTGGTATAAGAGAAGAGTGTGGTTTATAAGATAATTTTGTGACCAGGATTAAGAAAAGAATGCTTCGTTGGTTTCGTCATGTAGAAAAATGAATGAGAAAAGATTGACTAAGCCAACTTATGTTGCAGAAGTGAACGGCAGAGTTGGAAAGGGACGCTCTAGGCGAAAGTTATGCCGTGTAGAAAAAAAAGTTATGCCGTGAAGTTCGGTTGAGAATATCCACTACCCCATATCTTCCCGTGGGTGTCGTAAGAGGCGACAAAGGGAGACAGGCAGGAGATGGGCAGCAGCATCTTCCTGATAACAACTGTGATATAATAAAAAACTGCGGTTGCCAACCCGCTCGCCAAGCGTGGCAACTATAGCAAATATCCCCCCATGAATAATGACGCAAAAAAACGGCCCCCAGTCCCCGGCGGCCCCGCTATTCCTGGCTACGGTGGCGGTAACGGCGGGGCAGGGGGTGCTAAGAACCTCCGGTGGAGGTTCGGTTGCCACCTACGACGACTCGACCTGGCAACATATAACGCACGCACTCTGAGGACTGACGAGAAGATACTGGAGCTGGAAGAAGAGGTAGACAAGTTGCGCTGGCATATTATTGGATTTTCCGAGGTCCGAAGAGAGGGGGAGGATACGGCAATCCTCGAGTCCGGCAACTTGTTCTACCACCGGGAGGGCGACCATCTGTCCCAAGGAGGTGTCGGATTTATCGTCCACAAGTCTCTCGTCAACAACGTTGTAAAGATTGGGAGTGTGTCGACGAGGGTCGCGTACCTGATACTCAGAATCACCAAACGGTATTCGCAGAAGGTCATACAGGTTTACGTACCAACTTCGGTACATCTCGATGAGGAGGTGGAGGAAATGTATGAGGATATTTCCAGAGCCATGCATTCCTACAAAACACACTACACGGTGTTGATAAGAGACTTCAACGCAAAACTAGGCACATGATTGGAAAGCGGTGAGGTGAAGGTGGGGAAATTTGGAGTAGGGCAACGGAACCGAAGGGGCCAGCAGCTGGCCGACTTTATGGAGAAAGAGGGACTCTTTATGATGAACTCTTTCTTCCAGAAGCGGCCCCACAGGAAGTGGACCTGGTCGAGCCCCGACGGTTCGACAAAAAATGAAATTGAGTTCATTAAGACGACCAGACGTCAACTGTTCAGTGATGTCTCAGTGATCGCAAGGGTGAAAATTGGCAGCGATCACCGAATGGTTAGAGGCACACTGAACCTAAATATTAAGTTGGAGAGGTCTCGTCTAATGAAGTCAATGCTCCGTCCCCCTCGTGCTCTAATCCAGAATCCCGAAACCTTTCAGCTCGAGTTACAAAACCGCTTTCAGTGCCTAGAGGATTGCAATGCAGTGGACGATATGAATGACAAGCTCGTGGAAACTGTCCATGCGGTCGGAGCTAAGTTCTGCAAGACCCGCCGCAGAAGAACACAAAAACTCTCCGATCACACTCTTAATCTTATGGCTGTTAGACGGGAGATGAGGCTGCAATCGTCAACAGATTTGACAGCATACAGGCAACTGAACAGACAGATCTCCAAATGCAAGCGGCGAGACTTACGCAACTTTAATACTGCTCATATTAAAGAAGCGATCGAGCGTAACCAGGGCTCCAAAGTCTTTGCCAGAGATCTGTCTGCCAGAAAGAACTGTCAAGGCTGAAGACTGAGTGTGGTAACATCGTTTCCGGGACACCTGAGATTCTGAGTGAGATTGAGAGGTTCTATGGGAAGCTGTACACATCATCGTTGGAGTCACACGCAAGTGTGAGTAACGATCCAAGAGCAAGTCTTATCCGACACTATTCCGACGATATCCCGGACGTCAGTCTGAGCGAGATCAGAATGGCTCTCGACCACCTTAAAAACGGCAAGGCCCCGGGCGAGGATGGAATTACAGCGGAGCTTCTGAAAGCGGGTGGAACACCGGTACTTGAAGTCCTTCAGAAGCTCTTCAATTACGTCCTCCATGGTGGCACTACTCCGGAGGCCTGGAGCAGAAGCGCGGTGGTCTTGTTCTTTAAGAAAGGCGACAACGCTCTCTTGAAGAACTACAGACCGATTTCCCTTCTGAGCCGCGTCTACGTGCTGTTTTCGAGAGTCATTACGAATCGTCTCGCACGCAGAATCGACCACTTCCAGCCTCCCGAACAAGCCGGTTTCCGAAAAGGCTTCAGTACCATAGACCACATACATACTCTTCGGCAAATTGTACAGAAGTCCGAAGAGTACAATCTGCCACTTTGCCTGGCGTATGTGGACTATGAGAAAGCCTTTGATTCCGTCGAAATTTGGGCGGTGCTATAGTCTCTTTAGCGGTGCCTAGTTGACTGTCGGTATATTGAAGTGCTGAAGTGTTTGTACAGTTCAGGGCTACGATGGCTATCCGAGTACAGAACCAGAGTACGAAACCTATCCAACTGCAGGGGAGGTGTAAGACAGGGTGATGTTATGTCCCCGAAATTCTTCACCGCTGCGTTGGAAGACGTTTTCAAGCTACTGGACTGGAAAGGATACGGTATTAACATCAATGGCGAGTACATCACTTACCTTCGATTTGCCGACGATATAGTCCTTATGGCAGAATCGCTGGAGGATCTTAGCACTATGCTCAATGACCTCAATGGTGTCTCCCAACGGATAGGTCTTAAGATGAACATGGACAAAACAAAGATCATGTTTAATGTCCATGTCACACCTATGCCGGTAGTTGTTGGGAGCACTATGCCTGAAGTTGTTGACGAGTACGTTTACCTGGGACAAATAGTCCGACTAGGTAAGTCCAACTTCGACCGAGAGGTCAATCGACGGATTTAACTCGGCTGGGCAGCGTTCGGGAAATTACGACACATCTTCTCGTCAGGTATACCTCAATCTCTGAAAACTAAATTGTATAACCAGTGCGTGTTGCCAGTGATGACTTACGGATCTGAGACGTGGTCCTTCACGCTGGCCGTATGAGGACGCTCAAGGTCGCTCAGCGAGCTATGGAGAGGGCTATGCTCGGAGTTTCACTGCGTGATAGACTCAGAAATGAGGATATCCGCAGTAAAACCAAAGTGACCGACATAGCCCAACGGATTAGTAAGCTGAAGTGGCAATGGGCCGGCCATATAGCTCGAAGAACCGATAACCGATGGGGAAGAAAGGTTCTCGAGTGGCAGCCTCGTACCGGTAGGCGTAGTGTAGGGTGACCCCCCACTAGATGGAGTGAAGACCTGGTAAGACATGCAGGAAGCCGATGGATGCGGGTGGCTCAGGACCGTGCTTTGTGGCATTACTTGGGGGAGGCCCATATTCAGCAGGTGATTTGTGAAGGGCTGCAATGATGATGATGAAATGATGAGGCGAAAGTTTATCGACCAAATTGGCGATATATTGAAAATGTTCAAACTGAGTGTAATTTTAACCGACGAGCACGTATGCGTAGTTATATGGACGTGGAGGAGGCGAGAGAGGTGTGTCAGGATCGTACCAAATGGAAGTCTGTAGACTCTGACTACCCCTCTAGGTAACAGACGTGAGGGTTTATGTTAATATAATATATGTCTTATCTCACGCTTTTATGCTTTTTTTAAATTGTATCTTCAAATAGCAATCTTAGTTAAATTTTAATCAGGTGTTCGGCAATGAAACTGCTGCTTAGATTTTAATAATAAAATTGCCGTTTTTGTATGAGAGAAAAATATAAAAAAACGAATAAATTTTGATAAAATGGAAGATAAACATGTAATTAGATAGACAGATATACGTCATATGTCTATGTAAATTTCCTGTATTGTTAATTTTACATTGCTTTTAAGTGTATTTATGTTGTGGAGGAGATGTCCCCACACGAAAACCCACTTAGCTAGTAGAGTTGTGTCAGTACCCAAGTTGTTCTCACTGGTAGTCGCAGTTTAGTTTTTACATTATCAGACTATTAACGTGATAATTTAATGAAGTAATATTTCCTGTATATATTTTTACATTATAATAAAAAATATGTTTGATTGTTTTGAATCATCTTCTGGCTCCAATGAAATGCTCATGTTTTTTAATTATAAATTATTTATTTCATGAACAAAATAACATACAACATTAAGCATGCTAAACCAATAATCTGTTAAATTTCGGTTTTGGATAGATTTTCAACCATTAGTCAGCTGAGGTGGAGGACAAGGTTGCAATGCAATAAAACTTAATAGAAACAGAGTTCCACCCCACGATGAAATCTACTAGCTTAACAACAATAATCAACATGATATAAAACAAATATGATGATGAAATATTAGGTATAACTCAATATTCGACCAGTCCTATCAAAATTGAAATAGTTATACCAAAATAAAATTTAATTTGAGTTCCTTACGTGAGTTCACGGTTCATTTATAATGATGAAGTGTAAGAAAAACGCAAAATAAAAATATTCTCTGTATGAACTGACTGCATAGCCAATTTATTACTTAGCATTGCGATTTATTACTTTTTAATATTCATTACCACGTCGCAGCTAGAAAAGTAAGGACGCATACCCGAATTTTGTTGCAGCTATATTATGGTTGTGGCACGAATGGGTCGGATCGACTGGAGAAGGAGCACGCTCTCACAGAATACCAGCTTAATTCTGCTGTGTTTGGTATGGTAAGTGAAGAGATCTGGAGACCATTTTTTACTGGAAACGAGGCATTCCATCTTAGTCCAAGGTAAGATACGTTTTGATTATTAAACGAGGATAAATGAAGATGTCTATGGGGCACAGTATCCAATTATCGTCATAGGGACTGTGTGTTCGTTTGTCACCCTTATTCTATAAAAAATCATCACAAATTCCAACTGATGTGGATTTATACTCTTTTCCCATTGAAACTGAAATTATGTTGACAGTTGCTTGAGTAATAAAGTGCAGTGATGCTCAAGTATTAAACATCCAAACCCTTGAATATTGGTTTTTTCATCGTCATCATTACAAGCAAGTTTGTTTCTGCAAGTCCACTGCTGAATATCGGCCTCATCCAGAGATTGCCTCATAGGGAGGATAATTTCTATTATTGCCATGCTTGTCCCAACAATAATAATGCTATAATTTATTGAGTTTAGTGCAAAAGAAATATTAATATGTCTCTTTGGCTTAGAGGTCAGAGTTATCAAATAGACTTGAATCATTTATGCAAAATTAGTACGAATGCTTGGAACACTATTATAAATAAAATGTAAGATGTCCGCATCGATTCCACCCTTGCAAAAAATTATTCAAGATCGAATTTCGCAAAAATGGTTCTTTTACATTTTTCGGCCAAATGGTAATTTTTATCTTTAAATTAGGTAAGACGGAATTGTATATCATGCAAATATCTATAAAAATTGTATCTATATTATTTCTTTTAAGAGTCACCAGTTAGTCATATAAATTAATATAGCTAGTGATTATAGTTTCGTTGTTTCTAAACTAACTACAATAACAGCGCTCCATAAATAAAAATTTAAAGGTACGTTAAAAAATTGATTAAAAAAAGTCCTTCCTAAGTCAGAAAGTACGTCTAACTTTATCAGATGAACTATTTTAGACATGCAATAGCATTTGTAAGTTTGATTAGAGCTAAGTTACAGGAATTCTTAATAAAAGTTAGACAAGTAACAAATCTACGAGCAACAACTTAGCTCACAAAACTGCTAGAGAGGAAAATATAACTTAATAAACGTAATTTCAGTCGTTTTATTACACTATTATTGCTTACTTGTGAAATGTAAAATAAAATTGCAAGTTTTCGATGAATGAGTCAAGAGTTCTGCTTCGTGCAACATCTATTATCCATTTCTTTCCAGAGTATCACAGAATAACTATTTAAGAAATACATTTTTAATATTATTTATAAAAAAAAAAACGTTTATAAAAATATCACGATCACTTTCATCTCCGTAGCCTATAGCCACTGTTGAACCTATTCCTAGGCCTACATGGAGTAACAAGTAAATCCTGTAATGGAGTAAAAAGTAACAAGTAAATCCTACATACTTCTTCCAGCACATCTCATCGGGGTTTCATTTCAATATGGTGTGCTGTACCGAAATATTAAACATTTTGATGAAATGTAATAAATTTAAAAATATAGATAAATAGTGGTAGAGCCATGCCACAGCAATATTGTGGTTGTAGTACAAATGGTTTGGCTTGACTGGGGTATAACCACGCTGTCATGGAATACCAGTGGAAAATAGAAGCTTAATGTTGCTTTTATTCGCTGGTATTGTATGGTAAGTGTAAAGAACCAGAGATCCTTTTTACTGAAAATGAGACATTCAAGCTTAGTCCGCAGAAGTGACAACACATCTGAATTTTGATTCTTAACTGAGGTTAGGTGTTGATGTCTATGGTTCACACTATTCATTTACCATTAGGTGGACTCTGTGTTCGTTTGTCTCCATTATTCTATAAAAAACGTTAAAACCACTTTTTTCGTACCACTCATTTTAATTTATTCAATTTCAAAGTACTCTATTGTAGGGGACTGTCATATATTTCACACAAATATACAATCATAGACTCACATACACACGCATTTACACTATACACCCTCCTTATCTGCTGGCCGACGTTTCGTAGGTTCAATTCCGCGCGGCGGCGTCGGTACAAGGCCATATTTGGTAATAGATATTAAAAAAAAGTTGCCGTGTAGTGGCGGTTGAGAATATTCACTACCCCATGTTTTCCGCGGGTGTCGTAAGAGGCGACAGAGGGAGACAGGCAGGAGACGGGCAGCAGAATCTTCCTGATAACAACAATTACACAATATAAAACTGCGGTTGCAAATCCGCTCGCCAATCGTAGCAACTATGGCAAAAATCTCCCCATGAGCAACGACACAAACAAACGGCCCCCAGTCCCCGGCGGCCCCGCTATTCCTGGCTACGGTGACGACCATGGTAACGGCGGGGCAAGGGGTGCTAAGAATCTCCGGTGGAGGTTCGGTTGCCACCTACGACGACTCGACCTGGCAACATATGACGCACGCACCCAGAGGACCGACGAGAGGATACTGGAGCAGGAAGAAGAGGTAGACAAGTTGCGCTGGCATATTATAGGATTATCCGAGGTTCGAAGAGGGGGGGGGGTGAACACGGTAATCCTTGAGTCCGGTAACTTGTTCTATCACCGGGATGGCGAGCACCTGTCCCAAGGAGGTGTTGGATTTATGGTTCACAAGTCTCTCGTCAAAAACGTTGTAAAGATTAAGAGTGTGTAGTTGAGGATCACGTACCTGAGCTGAAGGTCATACAGGATTACGCACCAACCTCGACACATCCCGATGAGGAGGTAGAGGAAATGTATGAGGATATCTTTAGAGACACGCATTCCTACAAAACCCACTATACGGTGTTATTGGGAGACTTTCACGCAAAACTAGACACAAGAGAAAGCGGTGAGCTGAAGTTAGGGAAATATGGAGTAGGGCAACGGAACCGTAGGGGCCAGCAGCTGGCTGACTTTATGGAGAAAGAGGGACTCTTTATGATGAACTCTTTCTTCCAGAAGCGGCCCCATAGGAAGTGGACCTGGTCGAGCCCTAAAAGTTCGAAAAAAAAAATGATATTGACTTCATTTTGACGACCAGATGCCAACTGTTCAGTGATGTCTCAGTGATCGCGAGGGTGAAAACTGGCAGTGATCACCGAATGAATAGAGGCACACTGAACCTAAACGTTAAGTTGGAGAGGTCTCGTCTAATGAAGTCAACGCTCCGTCCCCCTCGTGCTCTAACCCAGAATCCCAAAACTTTTCAGCTCGAGTTACTAAACAGCTTTCAGTGCCTACGAGACTGCAATACAGTGGACAATATGAATGACAAGCTTGTGGAAACTGTCCATGCGGTCGGAGCTAAGTTCTACAAGACCCGCCGTAGAAGAACACGTAAACTCTCCGATCACACTTTTAATCTCATGGATGTTAGACGGGAGATGAAGCTGCAGTCGTCAGTAGATTTGACAGCATTTAAGCAACTGAACAGACAGATCTCCAAATGCATGCGAGAGGACTTACGCAACTTAAAAGATTTATCTTGCTCCAATTTGTAAGGATAAGAGGTCGAGTCCTTTTCTAAAATTGAGTTTACGTACAAAACTCATTGTGTCAATTATCCACTAATAGTACCCACAGGCCAAACGGATTTCGTTAGAATAATTTTTAATAAAATATAAAAGCAATATACGATAATTACCGCAGGTTTCTTCTAGCAATCATTAAATGGACTTTCTCCCCAAAAACACCAGTTATTTGAGAGAGAACTTAAACAAAAGAATAAAAACGACTTAGCTTTTTAATACAAAAACATAAAAAGAAATTAAAAATAATGAGTCTAATATTTTTATTTACAAGACGTTTAAATATTTGAATCCAACAAGAAAGGAAGTTTTCTAAAGTTTATTCTATTATTAATTTATTATTAATTTACATATACTGTATTTAACTTTTTTTAAAAATCCGTGGAATAAAATAAACTAATGAAATTATCAAATTTTTTTGTCTTTGTTTTATTAATGGTTTGAAAATAAACGTTTTCTTGATTTACAAATTAATACAAAATATCCTTTATCTAAAGGTTTTAGTTATTTTTTAAATTGTAGTAGCAAAAAGCACTCTTAGCTAATTTTTAATCAGATTTATGAAAATAAAACTGCTGCTCAGATTTTATTAATAAAATTTGTGTCTAAGAAGAGATTAATATAAAAAAACTGATAAATATTGATAAAATAAAAGATAAACATGTTATCGGGTAGACATACGCCATATGTCTGTGTAAATCTCATGTCTTGTCAATTTTAAATCGCTTTTAAGTGTATTTATATCGTAGAAGGAGGAGGGACACTGAAACCCACTTAGTAGAGTGTCAGTACCCAAGTACTCCCCACCGGTAGCCGCAGTTACTAATGATTGTACCAGATATTGGATTGGAGGAATTGAATTGAAAGCTTTTACATTATAAGATTATTAAGTTTTACATAAGAAAATTTTTAAGTTATATTCCATGTTTATTTTTCATTATTAATAAAATAATATGTTTGATAGCTTTGAATCATCGTTTGAGCCGAAGGAAATGCAAATGTATTTTTAATAACAATAAATAATTTATTTCATGAATGAAATGGCACACCACATTAAAAATGCTAAATCAGTTATTGGTTAAATTTCGGTTTTGGATAGATTTTCTGCCATAAGTCTGATTAGAAATAGAGTTCAACCCCACGATTAAATATAATATATTTAATATAGATAAAAGTAATATTCGCACAAAACAACATAATATAAAACAAACGTAAAAATGAAATATTTGGTACAACTTAATATTTGACGAGTCTTTTAAAACTGAAATAGTTCTCCCAGAGAAAAATTTAATTTGAATTCCTTACGTGAGCTCAAAGCTTATTTAAAAAGTTGAAATGTGAGAAAAACGTAAGATAAACATATTACTTTCGTAATGAATTAAAACTTTTGTTCATGTCACAGCTGCATAGCCGATTTATTCCTTTGCAATTAGTAACTTTCTGATATTTTTTGCCACTTCGCAGCTAGAAAAGTAAACATGTTTTCCTGAATTTTCGCAACCTTTTGTATTTAATCATTAGAAATGCCAATTGATATGGATTTATACTCTTTTTAAATAGAAATTGTAATGACGTTGAGAGTAATGCTTGAGTAACAAACATTGGAACTCTTGAATATCGATTTTTTATTATTATCGTTACAACCTTTCTTAACTGCTAAATATAGGCCTCATCATTACGGCACTGCGTCAACGTCAATTTAAAATATATTATACTAATGAATTGCTTGTATAATATGTACTTGTGTTAACGTTACGTAGTGACGGCATAAGTACATCCGTTACCTCATATCATCCCGTGAGAGTCGTAAGAGACGAGCGAGATTACCTTAATCAGGAGATGGGCAGCAGCATCTTGCCGATAACAACTGTTACAACTATGGTAAATGGTTTATCTGGGGGCACGGCAGTGCCCCCGCCAAGTCGAGCAAAAAAGCGGCACGGCCTTACCTTTTATTCGCATTAAGCAATCTAATTTAATATAATACGTATTACTTGTGAGATACATTGTGGTTTCATGCGATGGCCAAGTCAATTTATATATTTAAAACATAAAAGACTTTTAACATTGATATGGTCACTATAAAATCTTGTTAGGTTAGCTATTTACGTAATAACTTAAAACAGAAGGACCCTTAAGTAGGAACTGAATAAATTAACCGACTTGGTATTACATGGATCTCACAACTTTTTACGGTAGAAGAACTGAGTTGCGAGACTTGTTTTTTTTTTACAAGTTATGTTTTTAATTGCATTATTTTTACGCGAACACTATAAATTGAATAAAATACTTTATACGACAAACTCCGTAAAAATTGTTTAATTAAACTATGTTAAATCCTCCTTGTAAGACAATCAATGAAGGAGGCTTATGTTCAGCAATGGACTTTAGATAGGCTGTAATGAATGAATGAATTCTAACAGTGGTTGCTAGTGTAGACGTCACAATGTTGTAGGATGTGATAACTGTTACGTGCGCGTAGGAGTTGAACAAATAAAAGATATTTCTGTATTAACACTCGCGATTTAATGTTCACACACAATATAAAGTCACACTGAAATAATAGACAGAAGGAGAATGCAACGGGAGTAATTACAATAAGAAGAGATAGAGAGAAACTATACACGTGATAATAAATTAACAGTAGATCGGCACACGTAATTAATTTTAGATCGTGAGACAAAGCGACAATATCTCCGCCTCAAAGTACGTAGGAGAGGATGGTGACTGCACAATCGGTCAAGGGGGCGACGCTTAATCACCGCCGGCTGCAACTACTGCCTCTATTATCAATATTTATTACCAAATATGGTCTTGTTTCAACGGTGCTGCGCGGAATCGAACCTACGATACGTCAGCCAACAGATAAGAAGTGTGTATAGTGTAAATGCGTGTGTATGTGAGTGTATGAATGTATATTCGTGTGAAATGTACGAGAGTCCCCTACAAAATTATGCTATTTTTGCTTGGATGATGATCATTTGTAGGTCAAAGTTTTGTTTTGAGTCTAAATGAAAAAAGAAAAAAAAACAACAATTTCTTACAATGAGTACAAAGGATTTTTGTTTTTAGACTTACAAGGTACATGAAATACATAAGTAAATATTCATATTGACATACATCTCAAGTAAATATTCATATTGAAAAATAGTCTAACAATCATAAAAAAAATTTAAAAACAGCTTTAGCATAACAAAGAAATATTAAGGGTTTTCAGTTTACATAACAAGTCTCGTCTTACGTTAAGAACGTCAAAGCGCACAATTGAAATATAAAGCTTGCTATTTATTTGAATTCTTTTGTAAATATAACATAAACCAGTTCTTCTAAATTATGGAAGCGTTTATGAATAAAAGAAAAGTGAAGAAGTACTATTCTTTCAGTAAAAAAATAACTCAAATTAAAATTTTACAGAAAATTAAAAACAAATAACTTTTTATATAAAGCTAATGTTTTATATATATTTTTATATAAAGCTAATGATATTATATTTTAATAATTGTTGGAAAAATTTGTATCATTTATAAATCGTGTAGTGTTGATGTAATTATTCACTGACCCATATCGTTTCGTCAGTGACGTAAGTAGCAAGAGAGGGAAACAAACCAGGAGATGGGCAGCAGCATATTCTTAATTACAACTAGAAAATGAAAAAATATTCTGAAGCCAAGCCGCCTGCCAAATGTGGTAACTATGGAAAATAACTTTCTTACAAAGTAATATTTGGGAAAGTCTTATTTCAACTGTGGACTTTAACAGGGTGGTAAGAATGAATGTGTTACATTTTTTTATTATAAGGGATCAATTGCAAAGGTGAAACGTATTACATCTAATGATCGTAGTATTGGTCTACAGAGAAAAAACAATGTTTGTACTTGTCAGTATAAGTCTGATATCGTTGGTAAATCTTTCTTCATAAATGTATAGATACACCTGATGATACAAACCAATTAACCAATAACAATTAACTAATAAAAGATTATGCGCAGAGATTGTATGTTTGATTCCTCGGTCAACTATACTAACATAGTAATTCGATCCTTCGTCATAAATATTTCTGCTAGCTCAAACAAAGAGATTTTTGTTACGTGCCTTAGTGGGGACAGCAAAGGTTTACTACTCTGCTGACTGCAATTTTTCGTGTCCTGGACTTGGATTTATACTGGGGCAGTCAGAAATTGGGTTCCTTTTTATTGGTATTAGAAAGTATTACTTACATACACAAAAAATTATGTTGAAAACCTACATAACAATAATAAGTTTAAGTACTATTGCAGAATATTTTTTTATGGAATAAGAGTGGAAAATAAATACACAGTTTACCCGATAGTAATTGGATGCCGTAGCGCAAAGATGTATTATACACTTATTTTCATTCATAAATCTAACTGCAGATGCGTTTTCACCCTTGAGGATTGAGATGAAATGCCTCGTTTCCAGCAATAGCTGTCTTAGGTTCTTACCATGGTATTTTGCGAGAGCGTGGTCTTACCTCGGTCGAATCGACTCATTCGTGCTACAACCATAATATAGCTGTAGCATGGCACTACCACGTACCACGAGTCATTATTGTCAAAAATCATCAGATGTTTAGGGAAAAAATATTATATAGGAGCGTTATGAAAAGTTATTACGAGTATATTAAACTCTGCAGGGGATGAGTTCATACTGTGTTCATACCATAAGTTCATACTGTGTAGATCGGAACAAAAGTTAAATTTTTATCTATGGTAACCGCTATTAACTATGACATTTGAACGTTGAACATCTCAGTCCTCCCCGTGACCATGGGTGCTGTAAAGCGCTCGAAACGTCGGGACAACTTAAAGATTGGCTCAATACTTAGCGAAAATACTCTCACCGCTCAGGGGACATACAAGAGCACACGTAAAGGATTCCTACCATTTTGTCAGCGAGATTAAAGACCTACATCAGGCAGACAATGAAACTATGGTCAGTTTTGATCTGCAGTCATTGTTTACATGCTTACCTGTTGAAGACTGCATCTCAATTGTAACTAGAAGGCTGAAAGAAAACAACATTCCCGTAGAATATGCAGTATTACTCAGACACTGACTTACATCTGGCTACCTATTGTGGAAGGAGGAGTTCTACAAGCAAGTTGATGGTGTGGCGATGGGCTCACCTGTATCTTCCATTGTCGCCGACATATTCGTGGAAGACTTTGAGGAGAAAGCCCTGCTTACTTCTCCCATAAATCCAAGATTCTACACGTGGTACGTAGACGACACTTTCACAATTCTACCTTTAGATAAAGTAACTGCATTTTTAGACCATCTCAACTCTATAAATTCTAAAATTCAGTTCACAATGGAGTTAGAGGCTAACAATTCTTTAGCTTTTCTAGATGTGTTAGTAATTCGGAATCCTGATAACACCTTGAGCCATACTGTGTATAGAAAAAAGACCCATACAGATAGATATTTAAACGGTGATTCTTACCACCATCCTTCACAGTTAGCTACCGTGGGTAAATCTTTGTTTCAAAGAGCACGCGCCTACGTCACAGTGAACGAGTGAAGCCGGCCACAGTCGAGCGTGTACCTGCTGTACTGCCATATTTTAGAGGAGTCACTGACAAGATTGGCTACATCTTGAAGCGCGCTTCCATCAAAACATACTTCAAGCCGCCGAAGAAGATTGGTCAGTTTTTACCATCAGTCAAGTGTAACGTCCCTCTGCAAGATGCAGGAGTGTACAAGCTTGATTGTGAGTGTGGTCTCTCCTACATAGGACAAACTAAAAGATCAATTAAAACCCGCGTTAAAGAACATATAGCTGATGTGAAGAATCGACGCTCCGGGAAGTCTGCAGTCTGTGAACACGTACAGGATCGGCCCCATCACTACATCAGATTTGATAGACCACAAATCCTCGCTAAAGAACACCGATTCCTTCCAAGGATGATTCGCGAGGCTATTGAAATCAAAAAACATTCTAATTTCAATAGAGAAGATGGCTGGGTGCTACCATCTGCTTGGGATCCTATAATAAATAAAATTAAATCCCCACCCAAGCATACAACTGCAAGACTTCAAGATACCATAAGTTCATACTGTGTAGATCGGAACAAAAGTTAAATTTTTATCTATGGTAACCGCTGTTAACTATGACATTTGGACGTTGAACATCTCAGTCCTCCCCGTGACCATGGGTGCTGTAAAGCGCTCGAAACGTCGGGTATTTATAGTTAAATATACGCGATAAAATCCGTAAAAACTAGTATTATTTCAATGTTACATTATTTCAAAAAGATATAAAATTATCTAGTGACCAAATTGAGTACTCCTGACCTAAAATATTTCAAAGGCTAAAACGAGAAATTTTCGTCCGTTTTAATTAGGCTTTTACTTCGGGCTTTGTGAGAAACTAACTAGTTGCACCTTTATTCTCCGATTAATTGATAGTTTATAACCTCTTTCTTTCTGTCTTTGAAATAAAGTTATGTTATTTTAGTAGAGGTGATTTTAATAATTTTATTTACATTTTAATTTTAACTCTAAATTAAAAGAATATATCAGTGCTGATAGCACCGATCATATTGTTAATTCAAGTGCCGATTTACCACCGAGCAATGGGCGCACAGATCATCTCAGCAATGAGTGGGAGGACAATGGTAATAAATTAGTTTTCCATTTTGAAATCTTATCACATTAAATCTCAAGTGCTCTTACCATGCGTATGCCAATACTCTGCAGTTTTATGCGCAAGGAGAACCTTCAAATATCTTTAATGCTATCTCATTGTTAAATGATGATTTTAAAAATATCTCAGAATGGTCCACTATGTATGGCATAAAGGTGAACCCGTCTAAATGACAAACGATATTATTAGGTAGCCCAATATTATTACTTATACTTATACGTATTGCATCAGTAATTGTGAGGCTTTATATAGCCAGACCGATTGCCTTTATTGGGAATATTTACCGAAATCGCCACGTCTGGCAAAATGACTTATTAAATTGATTTACTTGATACAGTGTACACAAAACGGTGATTAATAAAATAGTGACTATTTACTGGAATTTTATGATAGGTGAACGGAGTAGAAGCCTATGGCACTAATATTTTACAAAAAATAAAAACATAATTTTTGAATTAAATAAATAAATCAATTAAAAGCTATCAAAATTCTTAAAAATCACAGCCAATCTACTCTACGAGCAGCAATAAAACATTAAATTTAGTAGGCCTCTTTGTAATGTCTTTTCGCAGGGTCACAGGCTCAAGGGCAAAAACGCCCGTGCCCTCAACTCTCATTTCAGTTACCTGTGGTTGGGTGAAGCGTAACGTCGCGTCGCCATTGCATTGTTTATATTTCCGCGTGTGTATCGTAAACGTGTAACAATACTCTAATGTCCAGTATCTAACGATGAGGAGACAATTCGTTGATAGGTGGACCTATGAACTGGCCGGCTAGATCATCAGACCTAGCATCTCTAGACTTTTGTTTGTGGCCCGAACTAAATCGATTAGTGTACATAGAAGAAAAAAAAAGTGTTAGTGATTTAAAGCAGCGTAAAATAGACGCATTTAATGAGATAAAAAGTGACAAAGACACGTTTCGAAGTTTAACAGACAATTTACAAGAACGTGCTAGTTTGTGTTTAAAGGTTGAAGCTAGTCCGAGGCACGGTGGTGAGTCACCGCCATTTTCCTGACTTCGGACAGCTACTGTAGCTGTTTCTTGACGGAAATACTCAATAAATTGATTTTTTTGTCCCAACCCGAGATTCGAACCCAGGACGTCATGATCAGCTGTCACACTAATACAACCAGTAGACCAACAAGACAGTCATAACCAAAAATAAATATCAAATGTGCCTAAATAATTCTAAGAGAAAAATACTTTTTTGTAAACGTGAGGCGCGTGTTGGGTAAATAGTTCTTATGTATTTTTTTGGATATTCGGACATTATCCCATCTAATTATATTTGTTGTATTTTTAAAATACCTTCGACGATAGCTTCTTTTTCACTTCTACAAAACAGCATAGACCGTGAACAGATTCCAAACGAAGGACATCTAAAATGCGCTCCTCGAAGTAAACAGCCACTTGACTTCCACATCCTGCCGCTACCGGAGCAATGGAACGATTTTCCAACACTCGCTGAAATGCTGCCGTTATCAGACGAGAGCCAGTTGGTTGTCGAGCGGCCAGGAATTTCTGTCAGTAAATTCCTAATGCACGTGAAGCGTTCCCGCGAGCTTCTCCAAGGCACATTAACATGTTTCCGTATTCACGAATACTATAAACGTCACGTTATGCATTATTAAAACAAAACAATAAACACAAAACGTAACAACAAGAATTTTGGTTGCGCCGAAACGCACATTTAATTAACTTTAACCTCTCGGCTGTTCAAAACCTTCTAAAGGTCGCTATTAAAAAAGTACGTATCTGTATCTCCCTCTAACTCGTACAACATTGTTTTTATATCATTAACCTACTTATCTCGGTATGGAATTGTCGCTATTGAAGTACATAATGTGCCTTTTTTGTGTTTCGGGTCATCTTAAGTGGCGCACATTTTTGTCGAGCTTGTGGTGTAAAAAATCTACGCAGAGTTGTGTTTTTTTATTAACTATTGTAAAGTGTATTTATCTTCTCGTAAATAAAACAAATATTTATTGAAGTAATTGTTTTTTTTTTACAATTTTTTATTCACCAAACACGAAAAAATTACTTTTAGTATTTTTACCATGAAATTTAGAAAATATAAAAAGGTGAATGTACACATTTACACATATTCTATTAGCTTACTTAACAAAAAATCTAACAACATATTATTTTATAGAGTTTCCATTCATAATTATTAAGATATTACCATTTTAATGACACCCGCCACGTAGGCAATAAATCACTCGTTTAGGGTTGGACAGTATGCGCTAAAGCGACCATTTGGTCCGGGACAGTTGAGAGGATATTAGCTGATAACATCATTTCTCTTTACTTCCGTTTCCCTTCCTACACGGACACGCCTCCAATAGGAGGATTGACATAGTAGCATCATTCTGTTCGACCAATGTGTCCCATTGGTCAATTGGCGCTGACCAAAGTGAAAAGTCGAAAACACGTCGCCAACACAGACCAGAGTCGTCGACATGATGCTGCCGTTCAGACAGTTGAAGCTTGAATTTAGAGATAGCACCTCTGTGGCAGTCGAGCCACAGAACAATTTCGTAGTAACCGCTTGCACAGTGCTATTCACCGTGCACTAGTGCAAATAATTCATAGTAGCGCCACCAATCACCCCAGTGCATTTGTCGTCGCACACCACCGCAGTTCCAACGTAGCGCCATCAACCTAGAATCCTGAGTAGGAGGCAATCAGAAGATCAACGCTCAAGTAAATGACCTTTCCTATTTTGAGCTGATCTCATTTGTTGTTCTTTTCTCACAGCAGCTCATGCTCCTGCTAAGCCAGCTGATATAGTAAATTAGGTCATAGCAGAGTGTATTGTCCAAAACCGGCCATGTGCCACGTCCGCCATCTTGTTTGGGTTATAGTGAACCAAGCTAAATATAGTCCACTTTAGAAATTATTGCACCCAATGGTTTGAGGTCATTGTTTCCGGGAATTGAACCCGTAGATCCTGTGGCCGCACCATTTAGTGGCCCTTCATTCCGGATTTAAAATTAGCAACCATTAGCATCAAAATGGTGGCGCATTTTGTGGCCTATTTGCCCCGGATTTGGTACTGTCGTCCTGTGGCCTGATCGAATCGAACTGCAAACCAATTTGGACAATGCACTCTAGTTTGTTCGTGCCTAGGTTTCTAAATAGATATAGTTCCGTTTAGCACTATTGGGGTAATTCACACCATATTGTTGAAATTTAAATTGCAAATAGTTTAATTTTTGATTTGTAGCTACACTCGCATATACTATGGGTAAATGGACACTTGTTTTATTTAGTTTTACCTGCAGTAGTTGTCTGTATACCTAATTCCGCAATTCGTAATATTTATATAAATTTATATACATAGTGCATTCTTGCATAAATACTTGTTTTGATTTGGTTAGTGTACGCTACAAATAACGCCTTCTAAATTCTTTCGAAGTCGTATAATATCGATCACATATATACATTAAACTCGACTACTTATCAATTATTAAAACGTTACGCTAAAAGAGACATGTTATTTTCTCGTATGCAACTCATCAGTGATACCACAAAAAATATTAATTTAGAATCAGTTCGGGAAACATTTTTCTGTGAAATCTAAACAGTGGATTCATTAAGATTAGATTATAAAAATGTGCTGGACAAAATTAATAGTCTTGAACGGCAAATTGATCCCGATTATGTAGTGAATTATCAATCGCAAAAGTAAATATGAAGATAGAATATTATAATATAAAGACCAAAAATTCAATTTTAAAGCTATATCGTCCGCGAATGTCAATAGCCTCGAACAAGTTTTGGATAGATTCGTGACATCTGTAGACGCTCTCTAAAATCTTAAATTAAATAACCTTTTGAATTTTATATTTTTACATATTGTGTTAAAAAAGCTAGACCTGGACGCCGTACGTTCGTTCTAAATGGAGAATCGTAGCTCCGAACTACCATCGTTTGAAGTTTTGGCATCCTTTGTTCGAGACCAAATTAAGGTGATGCAGCGTTCATCAAACGCCAAACAGGAAGCAAAAAAATACGCCGATTATCGAACAAACGCTTCATCGAAACTGACGAAGTCCCTGACATACGTAAACACCGCGCCTAACGCCTGTTTTTTGTGTAAAACAAACCAACACGGTAATCTGTATAATTGCGCGATTTTCCGTAAACGTTCACCGAGCCAACGTTATAAAACAGCAAAAGTTAACAACTTATGTTTAAATTGTTTAAGTAACAAGCATCGTGTTGCTAATTGTAACTCTAGTTCAGTATGCCATAAAATGCAA
Organism: Parnassius apollo; assembly: GCA_907164705.1. Classification (NCBI taxonomy): domain Eukaryota; kingdom Metazoa; phylum Arthropoda; class Insecta; order Lepidoptera; family Papilionidae; genus Parnassius; species Parnassius apollo. Next base: position 7,750,841 of record CAJQZP010001367.1, on the reverse strand, counting down.
CAACAGACATCACTTAGTGCTACATTTTGAGGGTGGCGCCACGTCTGCGTTAAGCAAGTCTGAGAGTGAGGCCGCATCCACCAAAGTCGACACTTCCAATGCGCGCTCGCACTGAGGTTACCTTGTGCTCACTGTCGAACGTGAAAGAGATTGATCGCGTCCCAAGCACTGTACCGCTAGGTACCGCGCGTATCATAATTAGAGATTCGCATGGAAATGAACGTACCGTCCGTACGTTATTAGATAGCACGCCGCAAAGTAATTTTATAATGCAGCGGTGTTGCCAACGTTTGGAATTATTAGTAAACAAGACGCCTTCATGTCCCGTAGTAAAGGGAATTGGAGGCTTCAATAAAACGGTCCAAGGTTCGATAAACTTAAAATTTTATTCTTGTTTAGATCGCAGTATTAATTTTAATATAAATTCATTAGTAGTAGATAAGGTCACCAAGCGTCTGCCGGTCGACGCTTCCTCAATGACCAATTTCGATAATTTAGCCTTAGCGGTTGACACTTATTTCTTCCCTGGAGACATTGATATGTGCAATAGGGCATCTATTTTCCCTCACCTTTTGTGACATAATAAGGTCAAGGGTAACTCCTCGTGTTTTACCTTGCCTTGCGTGCCTTAAGCACTGAAAACCGTTTTAGGTTACGTTATTGTTGGTTCCACTCCTACGGTTTATAATATTTCGGCAACTTCTCATTGTTAACTATTCGCTATTGAATTTCCCAAGTTATTTATTAGTTATAGGAACTTACCGCCTATACTTAGTTCGGATAATAGATTGTGTGAGGAGGTGAAAAGCAAAACGAGTTTATTAGTACGGGAGTAGGAATAGAACCTGTAATAGTTTCATCGCAACCGAAGAGAACACCGAATAGAAGTAGCCCTGGAGCCAGGTTGATAGACACCGTGAAGAACGCCCAAATTTACAAAGTTAGATCACCCCACGACCCGTCAGGTGACGAATTCAGTGCACGTGTTCAGCGACATGGGACTGGAGTCGATGTCGTTAGCGAAATGTGCGCGGCGCGGTGCGAGGTTTCATCCACGGCACATGGCATAGAAAGAATGCCGTCTTGCCATTTCCAATATGAAGATAAATTCATCAATTTTATTTTCTATATTTCTCATAGTCAATTACATTCAATTGTATAGTGGCATTGTATGAATGTACACTACCTCAAATTGTATTGTGAACTGAAATCTCTTCCATCTGGGCAACAGCATCTTTTTGATAACAACTGAATATAACAAAAAGCTGCGGTTGCCAAGCCCCCTACTATGCGAAGCAACAATGGCAAGATCCCTCCAATTTTGCCTCATCTGTAGGTTAGGCATATATTTAGCAGTAGTATTTTTATTGGCATTAATGGATAGATAGATAATTGAATTACGAACTCTCAGTATAACCACTTGCCATTAGGTAGCGTTTTCTAGTTGCATATAGATTTTGTAAAGCTATGAAAACTTTCCCTTCGTAAATCTCAACATATTATATAGTTGCCACGCATTGCACGCTGTTATCAGAAATATGCTGCTGGTCATCTTCTGCCTGAGTTTTCCTTTGTCGCCTCTTAACGAGAAGATACGCAGTAGTGGGTATTCTGGCCCGCCACTACACAAGAAGTAATAGCTAGGGTGTTAAAAATCTCCGATGGAGGTTCGGTTGCCACCTAAATTGACTTGACCTGGCAACATATAACGCACGCACCCTGAGGACTGATGAGAAAATCCTGGAGCTGGAAGAAGAGGTAGACAAGTTGCACTGGCATATAATAGGATTATCCGAGGTCCGAAGAGAGGGAGAGGACACGGTAATCCTCGAACCCGGTAACTTGTTCTATCACCGAGAGGGCGACCATCTATCCCAGGGACGTGTCGGATTTATCATCCACAAGTCTCTCGTTAACAACGTTGTAAATATTAAGGGTGTGTCGACGATGGACGTTATACTCAGTATCACCTAATGGTATTGTCGTTCATGATGGTCATACAGGTTTACGCACCAACTTCGGCATATCCCGATAAGAAGATGGAGGAAATGTATGAGGATATTTCTTGACCCATCCATTCCTCCAAAACCCACTGTACGGTGTTAATGGGAGACTTCAACGCGTAACTAGGCACGAGAGAGAACGGTGAGCTGAAGATAAGAAAATTCGGATAAAGAAACGGAGCCTCAGTGGTCATGGCCGACTTCATAGAAATAGAGCAACTCTTTAAGATGAACTCTTTTCTTTAGAAGCGGCTCCATAGAAAGTTGACCTGCTCGCGTCCCGACGGTTCAACAAAAATGAAGTGGACTTCATTATGACGAGCAGATGGCAACTGTTCGGTGATTTCTCAGTGATCGCGAGAGTAAAAACTGGCAACAATCACCGAACGGTGAGAGACACACTGAAAGTAAACGTAGAGTTGGAGAGGTCACATCTAATGAAGTCCGTCTCCCTAGTGCTCTAATCTAAAGTCTCGAAAATTTTCAGCTCGAGTTACAAAATCGATTTCATTGTCCAGAATACTACAAGTGAACGATATGAATGACAAGCTCGTGGAAATTGTCCATGCGGTCGGATCTATGTTCTGAAGAACCACCGAAGAAGGACATAAAACATCTCTGATCACACTCTTAATATCATGGATATTAGACGGGAAATGAATCTGCAGTCTTCAGCAGATTTGACAGCATGCATTCAACTGGACAGACAGATCTTCAAGTGCATGCGACGGGACTCACGCAACTTCAATACGGGCTGCATTGAAGAAATAATCGATTGGAACCAGTCTTTGCCTGAGATGTCTCTGCCAGCAAGGGCCAACAGTCGAAGCTGAAGACCGAATGTGGCAGTATCGTTTCAAGGACACTTGAGATTATGAGTGAGATTGAGAAGTTCTATGGCAGCTGCGCATATCATCGTTGAAACCATACGCAGTTGTGAGTAATAGTCCGAGAGCAAGTCTTATCTAACACAATTCCGATGATAATCCGGACATCAGTTTGTGCGAGATTAGAATGACTTTCCAGCACCTTAAAAACACCACGTCCCCGGGTGAGGATGGAATTACAGAGGAGCTTCTGAAAGCTGGTTGAAAACCAGTACTTGAAGTCCTTCAGAAGCTCTTTAATTTCGTCCTCCATGGCACCATTAATCCAGGGGCGTGAAGAAGAAGTGCGGTGGTCTTGTTCTTCAATAAAAGCTAAAAAGCTATCTTAAAGAGTCGTGCTGTTGTCGAGAGTCATTACAAAAGAAGTCTCAGAAGAATAATCAACGACTTTCATACTCTCAAACAAGCCGATTTCAAAAAGGCTTAAGCACCATAGACCACATACATACCCTTTCGAAAATTGTATAGATCTCCGAAGAGTACAACCTGCCACTTGGTCTTACGTATGTGGACTACAAGAAAGCCATTGATTACGTCGCTATTTTGGCGGTGCCAAATAGAACGTTGGTATATCCAAGTTCTGAAGTGTTTATACAGAAGGGCTACGATAGCTATCCGAGTAGAGAGCCAGAGTACAAAACCTATCCGACTGCAGAGAAGTGTAAGATAGGGTGACTTTATATCCCCTAAGCTCTTCACTACTAGGATTGGTATTTACATAAATGGAGAGTACGTCACTCACCTTTGATTAGCTATGCTGGGGGTTTCTCTGCGTGATAAACTTAGAAATGAAGATATCGGGAGTAGAACCAGAGTAACCGATTTGCTCAACTTTAAGCAACCACCCCTTAAGTCTATGTGCAGGGCAATATGCAAATGCTGAAGAGTCCATGGGCTCCCATTTTCACCCACCCAACCTCAAATAAGAAAGGTTAAAGATACGTTGTCACCTCTGAGGACTGAGATGAAAGCCTCACATCCTGTAATTATATTAGCTCTCTGCACACAACATTGCAAGCACAGCTATTTGGCTTATATATGTATAGGGAGGATTTTTATCTATATATATTTATATATAAGATATAAAATATTATATTTTTATATAGGGAGGAGGTTTATCGTTACCCAGACGTAATCTTAAGCTGAAAATATGTCCTACAACCTAGGCCATAACGTGTAATTCTAAATTAAAATATGTCATTATCTAAGCAACATTTCCCTAACGGCAGGGTGTGGACCGCGAACTTAAGAGAAGATCATGGATACGAATTCGCTATTCAATTACTGTCGTGAACCACTTCTAACAAGCATTTTAAGCTTACCAGAAGTGAGTAAAGGAAATATTTGTGAAGGCTAGTGTTTTCAAAAAAAGATTCAATTTTATGTTGTACTTAAATTAAGCAAACCACATTTCAAGATTAATAACAAATATATATTTGATTTTCATATTGATTTTTCTTTTTTTTTTATAAGATAAAATTATGCACATTGGAAAGAAATTGAGCTTTAACTAAATTAAATTTTAAGTGAAATATATTATATATCAACATAATATGTTATAGAAAATCCCTTGAAATTATTTCCCTCTACAAAATACTCTTTGGGGACATTTAACGTTGGCGTCGAATGAAGTAAAGTTAATCTTGCCGAGTGAGCGGCAACAATAATTTAGAGATCATCGCTCAGCACTGCTTTAATTAAGTGAACATTTTACATGGGAAGTACAACTCAGGCGTGTATGCGTATTATAGAAATTAGACATCATTATCTTAATATTTGTTTTTAAACAATCTAATTTGCGAGTCTGATTTTCAATTTTTTTTAATTCAAAAATATATTTTAAAATTATTCATCCATCTAATACAGATATATTAATGATTATTAATACAATTAGCATTGCAGTCTATCAAAACTCCACTGTTGAAGAAAGGCCTCCTCCATAGATTGTCTAATGGGGGGTTATAAGCCATAGTTGTTAGTAGCCAGCTGTTGTCAGAAACGTGTTGCTGCCCGTTTCCTGGCTCAGTTATCCCCTGTCACCACTTTCTTATCTTTTCAGGCTTATTAAAACCAATATAAGTGTGATCAGTAAAATCTGTTGTGATCGCTAAACATGTCTTTAGTTTACTGATAAGCCCTATATTATGTTCAATGAATTAAAGGGGCCTCTTACTATCAAATTCGCTTATACTTACATCAAATTTGCACACCGTGTGCAGTTTGGTCCAACTTGAGAGATAGGATAGTTTTACGTGTCACGTTGTTTGTTCGACAACAACGTGACACGTTTGTTGTTGAGAGATAGGATAGAGATAGGATAGGATAGGATAGGATATACGCCCACAATTTTTTTTGCAAATTTAAGGATTTTTAATCGGAAATGACCAATTGTAGTCGAAAAGGACAGAACAACGTCTGCCTGGCAAGCTAGTATAAATGTAGAAAAACTGAAAATAACTTTTATATGTCATCCCATGGGTGTTGTCATACATCATCACTACGTGTTTTGATTATTTTATTATATTATTATTATCATTTTACTAAGATTTATAATAATCTTTATATATAAAATTCTTCCGCACGTGTGTTTTTTTGTTAAATTTTTGTCTGTATTTGATTGGGTTCTTGGATGGTTTATATTTACAATTAGATCTTGTAGATGGCAATGTTGATGCGAAACCGGGGCAGATCGCTAGTTTGAAATAAAATGTTTGTTGTTTTAAACCCATTGATAAATAGGAAGCTGAATATTTATTATTCTTCATAGATTTAATTAGACTGTACCGATGTCTTAACGTTTACTATTAAACGTAACAAACAAGCTCACAGTTAAAGTGATGGTAAGTGGATGCACAAATCCATTGTCATTTACTTATATCTTTCTTTATTCATATTAATGAATATGTAAATGTATTGTTACCTCATTGGACAAACAAATCTGATTCTTGGAACTAACCATTAGATATTTGGTTACAATATTCGTCCTTCTTATCAGCTCATAAACAGTCGGCAACTGAATATAAGACTTATTGAGGAGCCCATTATTTGCCCCCGTATTCTCCATTTTCTACACCGGACGATCATTTTAAAACACACGCACTTAGTAGTGTTAATATGAGATGAGAGAGGGTTTTAGCAACATACATCAAAATATTAATAACTTTCGGGCATTAATCTCCTCTAAAGACAGCATTGGCATGTAATTGGAGAGTAAAGGCGAATTATTACACACAACATACGACGCACATTGGGTACGCCTAGTTAATAAAAGTTAGTGTTTCAGTGTTGGAGCAATCACCAAAATAATGTGCCTTGTTAAAAATTAGGTGTGATTTTATTTGCTCACACATTAAGAAAGATATCTCATGATAACAGCGTAAGTAATATTGCCACCATATATCAAGTTTCGTTATCATTTTATAACTATAGAAATTATATGTATATAAAGAGAAAATCTAGTGGGACATGAAGATCTGACAAACTTAACAGTGCAGGGCAATAGTATTTATTGTACTTAAGCATTTAGTGCTAAGACCTGAAACGTGAAATATACTAAAAATATATATACTAAATAACTAAAAAGAATAAAATATTTTCGTTTAATAATTAGTTTAAAATATAATTTTAGTCTAAATATTCACCATTGTGTATTTTTTATAGCATAGGATGACAAACGAGCACACAGCCTACCTGATGGTAAGTGGTTGCTGTGGCCCATTGACATCTACATCCACCCTCGATTACGAATCAAAATGCAGTTGCGTTGTTAACCGTGAGGACTTCCACAAAGTGGTGGAATGTTTCGTTTCCATTAAAAAGTGTCTCCGGTTCTCTACACTCACCATACGAAATACAGCAGCATTAAACTACTATTTCACGCTGGAATTCTGTGAGAGCGTGTTCCTTCCCCGGTCGAGCCGACCCATTCGTGCTACAACTATACCACTAATATAACTGCAGCATGGCTCTACCACGTAAAATTGACACGTGAATATTTTTCTTAAAAAATCTGTCAATGTTTATCCACCCAAATTACCAAAATGTTAGCACAAAATTATTACATATAGCTCACTAATGATACACGCTTACGAAGTTGTCTTCTTTCTTATTTAGATGATATAGCATCTTTCATTACCATATGATACAACAAAATAACAACACCGACCGTAATTTATCGTAGCATGACGAATACCATTCTGGGTCATTAGTATCCAAACAATTAAACCTTTCCGTTTACCGATATTGTGCAAAAGTTAATACCACATATAATACACCGATGATTAATTTGGTTGGCTGCCAAAGACATATTTACTTGTATATACCTAGAATACTGTTAAGAATATTCTTAGTAACTAAATTATTTTTTGAAATTACTGATTAAATTATATTATTAATGCATTAACGTAACCGTTCAAACTGATTCAGAAAGTAGCAATCTTTAAAAATTCAAGCTTCACCTATTAAAATGATTTTAAAAGGTAATTGACGTTTTTGGTTACTGTTGTGACATATTATCTTGCTTTGTCGAATCAGAATAGTATAATATGTATGGTTGGGCGGCGGGCCTAGGGGTTCCCGAGTTCGAAGCTTTGACCCTATTGTGCGAGATGTTATACTAGGTGGACTGTATACGCGGTTGGCTTCTTATGCCTCAACAAGATGGCGGACGTGGCACGCGGCAACCTTGGACAATGCACTCGCTCTTCCAAATCTATTGCTTGCCAAGGTTAGGATGGAATTCTACTTGAGTAAATTAGGAGAAACAAAATGGGGTGGGTTAACTAACAAACAAAATGCTCAAGTAGAAGCAAAATTACAGGAAATACACTTACCGGGGTGTGATTCTGATGCGGCGGACGACGCTTCCGTTGCGTGAGCGGTGGGTTCTTCTGGGGTGCCCCAGAGATGCGATCCAGGCCAGCGGTACGAAGGAAGAGAGCGGTGCGCGATGATATCTCACACTATGTGAGGCGATTACTTCTGGTGGTGCAGTTCAGACTAGCGGCGCGAAGGCAAGAGGCCGCTTGAGGGCAGCGCGCGAGCTTTTATTGCCTCGGCTTTCCCACCCATGCACCTCGGTTGGGCGCGCGTCTAATTGGTCGAAAGAATCGCGTCACCTTCTAGACCCCTCCCCCCCTTTCAGTGTGTACGGAAGGGATATGAGGTCAAAGGAAGGATAAACACTTGGAAAATATACCCTCGAACAAAGTTAAAATACACAAATCATTTCCGCGTAACCAATCTAGAACCGAAATAATTTGGACACCTTTACCAGTATACGTAAGATTATTATTGTATATTTAGCGAAATCAAAACGAATGACAATATTTTAGAAAAACCACTAGAATTTAGACTAGACCCAACAGGAGTTACACTGAATACGCAAATGTAGACACTTTATAAATACACAAGGTGTACTACCTGTAACTGTAATGTAATGTGTTCGGTGATTGATACTATGCTGTTTCTAATAAATGATATAATTGCACTCCATTATAAATTATTATAATTAAATGATTTTCAATGAGTCCCGTTGGGTTTCATGCTGGTTCTGACCAGGCCAGAGGTTATTTCTTAATCAGTTTTAATACCATAAATGACTTTCAATAACTTTCAATCAAACATTTTTTAGTTGAAAGTAAGTTTTTAGTTTATTTTCTTTCAATAAAAATTAATATTTTTTGTTTAATATATATTTATTTTTCACTATCCTATGGTCACACACGAAGCACAGTTCTATGCTGGTATTTTGTGCAAGACAGCCATAATGCGCCACCACGTCGCTCTACCACGTACTCGTAAATTGAATTCTATTTTTCTAATACATTTATGGCTTAATTTTTCAATATTCTGGCAAAATTTATTCATAGCATAAAATATAATATAAATTAAAAATTAAAATTTTTTGAATGAAATAGTTATATTGTTTCACTTTTATATTTAGTTAGGTTACATGTAATTTATATTAATGGATAAATTTTAAAAGACGTTTTTAAAATCTGCCCTTAATAAATCTATCAAGGATTACAAGTGAGTCTTATATCTAATACAATTAAATAAAAATACATTTGAATTCAAATGAAAAAATAGTAAAATCAGATAAAATATTTGCCGGTACATATTTTACTAACAAAACTTCTACAATGAATTTATGTTAAGCCATCGACAGTATTATGAAAGTATTAAGTTTAGAAAGATTTACACTTCAACGATGTTATTTAAGTATGGCTCGATTTTCTTGTAAGCCATATTAAGTAATTGTATGGGTGTAAGGGGAAATATGTATTATTTTTTCCTGAATACCAACCTCACATAGCATTACATCCTTAAACACTAAACCCAAATTTTACAAACTAGTGAAAGTACAGTAGTAGTATCCCACAGTGGATGGTAGATGTATTATCTACAAATACAATACATAAATAAAATTAAATTGAGTGTCAGTAATAATTAAAATAACTGGCTTATGTTAAGCTCATGAGGTTAATTACACGCTATTTAAAAGAATTATCTGTCTGTCCGGTCAGACAGATAAAGAGCAATGCCAGAACGAATCTATGCTATATTTTGTCCGAAAGAAGAAATATTGTCAAAACATAAAAAATGTATCGATAGATCTTTCAATTAACCCGCTAGCTCAGAAAGAACAGCAAACAGGGTAACCTGTTTGCTCGCGACGCGAATGGCGGGAATTGCAAATTTTTTGCTAACTTGCAAATTTTGATATATTTTCACTTTGATAAAAGTTACAGGAATTCTTGTTGAATGTATAAACTATCGAATAAAATTATTTTTGGTTGCTAGACATTGTAATAAATTTATAAATTACCCTTTATAGCATAGTAGTAGTGTATACTTCACTTTTAGTGCCAAAATTACTACTAATTTGAATTCTACACTTTTGTTTTTGGAGAAATTTCTATGAAAATGTTTGGAAATATGTATATTTTTATGTTTTATGTGTTTCTATTCGTTACTCATACCAAAATATAAAAAAAATAATAAAATATTTATCTGTATGACATTTCGAACAATATTTCAAATATATTTTTGTGTGAATTTGAAATAAATACAACGTCAAGTTATTTGAAATATGTTATAAAACTATTTTTAGTTACAAACAAACACTAAAAATAAATGAGAATTGGAAAAATAACACATTTTTGACTCAACCGCCAAAATGTCACTTAAAAAAGTATTAAAAATTCATGAAGCGTTGCTTGTAAGCAGAACAGAGTTTTAAGAAAGGGGTGGAACTTCTTTGAGCTTGGCAGTAAAAACCTACGTTCGACATGAAGTAATCGACTCAAACCCTATAAATAATCATACCGTTGTAGTACATTTTTGCTGCATTTCGTATTAACTAAAATGACACTTCAAATTTTTTATAGGTATGCAATGAAAAATACTTATTATAATATGAAATACCACCAAATAAACTTTTGATTTTAAAATAATAAATAAAAATATTTTGATTCGCAATTGTTTTGGTTTAAATCGATTAGTATATTCCGTGAAATCCGTAGATCAAAGTATTCTAAAAATTGAATTTAACAATTACTTTGGTGAAAATTGCGTTCGATTACACTGCTGCCAAACCTGCTCGCGTAGTAACTATGAAATTTACAGCAAGCTCTTAGTCCCTAAGCTACAAGGTCCTAAAACTTACTTTAACCTAAATAGTAACCGATTCATCCAGTTTAGAAAATACCAGCAGTTTATACCTAAGGCAAATGAAAAGTTATTACTGAACGTTACATCGGACACGAGATGTGGCCAAATGAGCGCCTCCATATAATTTTTGGACTTCATATATACTGAGCACTCATTATTTAATAAAACTTTAAAGTTCTATATTGACACCATAGTAATAATGATTTTGTTTCCATCTTAGTTATAATATTTCCTACATGAAATAATCACTAAAATTAATTTAGTTCGACGTGTAGTTTTCGCATTCTTAAAAATATCTGGTTATAAATACTATTTTACAAAAATCGATGATAATAATTCATATCACGTACATTTTAAAATAGCATATGATAATCGAACTTCACTATTGATGTATTTTGTAATTACATTTTATTATATGTATAGATAACTTTAGTAGCGTATAAAAAGTTTTGTGGTACAGTGTACTATATGTGTACTAATGTATTTACAGAATACCAGCGTAAAATGTGTTTCATATGGTGAGTATAGAGATCCGGAGACCCCTTTTTAATGGAAATGAGGCATTCCATCATAGCCCTCAGGAGTGATAACGCATCTGCATTTTGATTCTTAATCGAGGATAAATGTAAATGTCTATGAGTCACAGCATCCACTTACCATAAATTGGACTGTGTACCCGTTAATCACCCTATTCTATTAAAAAATTGATCATGCCTATTTACCTTGAGCACGTATACATATTTTTATACGTCTTAACGATTTGATTTGCGAAGAACCGATAACTGATGGGGAAAAAAGATTCTAGAGATAATAACTTATATATTATTTAACATGTTTTGTATTATTAGCCTTTGCATTATGAATATATATATATATATATATATATATATGCACCATATTTTAGTCAAGCACTGTGATTTAGATTAGTTTTAAGTTCTGATTGGCGTAAGAATATAGTCACAATTTTTGTCACCTGGTAGTTAACCTACAAACCAACATCATAATATATACTTAGTATTGTAGAGTGCAATTTCGTGCCTCGTTACGTTCATATATCGGGGTTTACGAGCACGCATTCTATATAGAGACGTGGTATATCTCCGGGGCTTGATGTTCATCTGAATTTCAGAGAACACAAGCAACATGACATTTATTTATATTTATAGGTACTAAATAAGTAATAGGGCTAAGTATATAGAATTTTTTATTTTTAACTGACTTTAAGGGAGTTTAGGAGATTATGAATTATTTTATGTTACGTAGAAAATTGTCTTCGAGATCACGTAATTGATTTTTCTTGGTCTACTTAACCTAACACTTAAGAGACAATCAAGAGTACTCTTACCTTAACCGATAAGCATGAATTGTGGGATGTAGATATACGGATGTGTAAGATTGAAAAAGGAAATTCCATCTCTACCTGGTTTTCTGGGTTTTACAGACGTGAGAGTTTATGTGTTTTCAATCGACAGAGTATCCCGTATGTCAACAAATCCCATATCAATTAAGATCTATCATTTTTAAATCATTAATAAATTTATTCTTGAAGCAGTCGCGAACGAGTGCTTATTGCGACCTAACCTACGATATTTTTCTATATGTTGATATTTCATTTTTAGACCTTTTATTTATCGCTTACAAAATATATTTATTTTAATTATGTTAAACAATAAGCTTGTACTATTTTATAAGAGTTTATTAAAATGTTACAAATTTATGTAATGGATTTTGCTAGTTTAATTGCACACAACACAACACATCTATATTTTTGTATTTGTATTTTCAATGAATTACTAATATAGTAAATGAGAATATGGAAATAGTGTAATAACTTAATGCATTAGATGGTTTATTACTTTAAGTTATTGCAAATTCCATTTGTTATCAATTTTCATGTAGCGGTGTTTTCACAGCTGGGCTCGGTCTTCCCAAGAATGATGCCCCACTATAATACGCGCCTGGCGTGCACTAAAAAAAATTGGTCTATATTCACTACGTAGACGGGTAAGTAAATAGTATTTTTCTTCGTCACTATGCGAAAGTATTTTTGGTGGGTGATTGGACAATCGCTTTACAACAACCTTTTGGTTAAAGCGATTGTTAACGACGCATTATTAACGACGCTCCCTAACGCCGGTCTGGTATTTTATTTTTGGCGTAAACCAGATGGTCAGACCACTATATAAGGGACGAAGTGGGTGTTTTATGCATGTAAGTGAAGATTGTTTTACGCCGCAAAAAGCATTACCGTCACAATTATTGAATCGAAGAGTAAGGAAGCCAGAAAAGTTATATACTGTGGGGGATATCAATTTTTGTTGTCAGGAGTGTGTGTGTGTGTAAGAGACTGTTACGTATGCTGTGTATATTTAGCTATTTTTTGTAACAAAACAGTTTTATAAAGTATATGAGTATTTTCACTTCGATATTTATTGTTCGGTAACAGAAATAGTATAGTTCAAAATTTCAAACACATTTGAATTGCAGAAATAAAAAGTGTCACTTTAAATCGCTGTACATGGTACTTGGCCTGTTTTTAGGTAGTATTAAGCCTGTTTTAAAAAGAAAATTTATCACCTACACATTCACATTGCTCTTACTTTTTTAAAATATTATTTTCTTTTCCTAGATTTACATACGTACTCCACTCGAGTACAGTCTGGAAATTTTTGGATATTGTGAGAGAATTGACATTTTCAGCCTTAAAATAGCAATATAAAAATTAACAGCTACGCCTTAGAGTAGTTTAATTTAACTTTTAAAATATGTCGGATTTTAGCATTACGTTGCCCGCTTTCCTTCTTTTTGTGTGACCTGTGCTTTGCTTCGGAAGCAAAGCTGACATGACAAACACACAGAAACAAAAGGGACCACGCTCTCACAGAATATAAGCATAAAATAGTGGCTTGATGCTGCTGTGCTTCGAATGGTGAGTGTGGAGAGCCGGAGACCCTTTTTACTGGAAACAAGGCATTCTATCTTAGTCCTCACGGGTGACAACGCGATTTCATTTTGATTCGTAATCGAGGATAGATGTAGATGTCTATGGGCTACAGCAGCCACTTACCATCAGGTGGACTGTGTGCTGAAATTAAATATTATATTACTAGACATTTACGGCACAGGACAGGAGTACAGGAGTACCTCATACAATTTTCACTTCATTATTACACAACCATGACCAATATGTTAAGGTTGCGAATGATTTCCTACTTCTGTTTTCGTGAAGTAGTAAAGTCTATTAAAATAGCAGTATGTAAATTGCAATACAATACAATACCATACAATACCCTTTATTGAACACTAAAAAATACAACATAACAAGAAACAAACAAAGAGAAAACAAAAGGCGGTCTTATTGCTATGCAGCAATTTCTTCCAGACAACCTAAATAGGAAATAAAAATAAGTGAAAAGTTAAGTAATGGGTAGAGTGCACTATAAATAATATTGTAATCTATAAATATAAAAGAAATTTAATAAACATGCCGGAATTTACTAGTGATCATAAAACGACAGGAATAGATAAAAGGAGGAGGGATGATTTAGAAGGAAAGATAATGTTTTTTAACTTGGTTTTTAAAGGAGTCTATTGTTTGAGCACGTTTTATAGTTGATGGTAAGGAATTCCAAAGCTTAACTCCAAGGACTGAAAAAGATTTACTGTAAAATGTAGAAGAGTGCAAGGGACATAGAAGGGAAAGGTTTTCTAAGGATCGAAGGGAAAGTTTGTGAGAGGAGCTGAGAAATTGGAAACGTTCTTTAAGGTAGGGAGGACTTGATATATTAAATAAAACGCAGTAGAGAGCAGAAAGGATATGAGTATTCCGACGAAAAAGGATTGGAAGCCACTTGAGCTTAGTGCGGTATTCTGATACATGGTCATATTTACGAAGTCCAAATATGAAATTTATACATAGATTTTGGAGTCACTCAAGTTTGTTAAGTTGCTCTTCGGTAATGTGTAGATAGCTTATGTCAGCATAATCGAGAATGAGGAGCAGTAAAGATTGGGCAAGCATAATTTTGGTGAAGATGGGTAAGAAGTAATTCATTCTTCGGAGTGAACCATAAGCTGCAAACACTTTACGAGACACTGCTGTATTATCATATTCTGGAGGTAATAGAATTTATGAAGAGTGCAAATAAGAGAGGAGATAACACGCCACCTTGTGGAACGCCAGCAACGGTATCAAGCCACGAAGACATTCTGTCTTGTACCCGAACACGTTGGCGACGTCCATATAAGTAACTACGAAACCAGGCAATTGCAGTTGGAGATATGTTAAGAGAACGCAGTACACCAATTAGTATATCATGATTTACATCATTGAAGACATTGCTGAAATCCAGCAACACCATTACTGTGACTTGGCCGTTATCCATTCCGAAACGTATGTTGTCAGTGATTTTTAATAATTCTGTGGTCGTACTGTGTCCCGGCCTAAATCCGGATCGATATGAATTGAGGATATCATTTCTTGTGCAAAATGATTTTATTATTATTGGACAAGACGTTCTAGGACTTTGGACAGAAAAGGAAGAATTGAAATGGGACGATACTCGGAATAACTCGAAGGATTAGCTTTTTCGGGCAAAGGAATGATTTGGGCATATTTCAATTGGGAAGGGAAGGAGGATGTGGATATAGAAAAAATTAGGATAAAGGTAATATAATAGGTGTTAATATATCATTTTACGACTAGAAAGGGAATAATCATTTTACGACTGATATCATCACTTCCGACAGCGTCAGAATGGATAGAGAGTATGTTTCTCCTAACATCACAATCTGCAATTTACCTAAACACAAATGGAGGATAGTCAGGAGTGGGTAACGTTGAAAGTTGAGTTGTAGTTGACTTTGCAACATTATCGGTGCAAGAAGCAGAAGAAAAGTGCTGATTAAGCAAATTTAAATCTATATCATTTTGAATCGAGCTTGAATGTGATTTCCCAACTCCAAGAGACCATAGAAATTTCCAAACATGGCTTGGATCTTCGTTTTGAACAGATTTATGAATGTGGCGTCGTCGTAAGTCTCTACACAACTTGTTGCATTGATTACGTAGGATCCTGTACTTTTCCCGAATCATGTCATTTGTAGGATCTGACATGTGTCTGGTCTTTGCAGCATTCTTTTTCGCTATAAGTTTCTTAAGGTCTTCGGTGCAAACTCGTTAAAAGATTATAATTTTCAAATTAGAATAATAGAATTAGTAGAATAATATATGAAGCATTGACGTTGCTGGATTAGGTTGCCAACCGTAATTGCATCCATATTTATTCCAACAACAAGCATTTATAGCAAGCAAGCAACAAGCATATAATTATGCGATTTAACATTAGTTAACCCTTAAAACGTGAAGATCTAAAAGCAAACATTTTTTGTATCTAATTTTTTTTATTTATCTTATGTAACTAATGAATTTGGAATAAAACCACATTACCGATACTACCTACTTGACCTTAAGTATAACTAGACTTGACACAAGCTTTTAAGAAGACTGATAAAGTTACGTCTAAGTTGATGAAAACATTTATATATTGAATAAAACTAAGTTTACGGATTTTATCACGTTTAATTGACTTAATTTACTAATTTTTTAATTCCGTATTGTGATTCTGTTTGGATTTAAGTTTAAGCTTTTTGTACCATGTTTAAGTTAAAGTTAAAAGCTACATTTCATACGTACCTACTTATATATACGCCTTTGTTCGAACAACCTTGTTCGATTCTGATTCCAATTGATATCAATATTGAATTAATTTGAGGATCCATTGTCATCAATTTTGAAGGCGAGCCTTAACTTTTGGAATATTTGTAAATATGCAGTACACGTTTATTTCCGTTATTTTTGTGTACCTTTTTTATGGCAATCAATAGTCATTCAATCTATTATTTTTAGTCACATTTATTTGCATTTAATATAATCCTTTTAATAGATCACAAATTGTATAAATTACAAAATATATTATTTTCGAGTCAAACTCCGTGCAACTGCGAATGGCACTTTGGGTATTATCTAAATCGAGTTCAATGAGCTTGTGATAATTAACGTTTACGGCTGAAATTTTCTTTTTGTGGGGTGTAGGTCGGACTGAAATCCAGTGTTATCATTGAGAATATTCCTTTTCGCAGTTTCATGCTTCAATGTGGATTTATTAAATGTATTTTCTTAAATTTATGATGTTGGTTTATACTGTGTTTTATTTATGTTTTTGCCTACTATTCATCATCATCATCATTACAGCCCTTCACAAGTCGACTGCTGAACATAGGCCTCCCCCAAGTAACGCCACAAAGCACGGTCCTGAGCCACCTGCATCCATCGACTTCCTGCATGTCTTACCAGGTCGTCACTCCATCTAGTGGGGGGTCCTATACTACGCCTACCGGTACGAGGCTGCCACTCGAGAACCTTTCTTCCCGATCGGTTATCGGTTCTTCGAGCTATATGGCCGGCCCATTGCCACTTCAGCTTACTAATCCGTTGGGCTATGTCTGTCACTCTGGTTTTACTGCGGATATCCTCATTTCTGAGTCTATCACGCAGAGAAATTCCGAGCATAGCCCTCTCCATAGCTCGCTGAGCGACCTTGAGCGTCCTCATACGGCCAGCAGTGAAGGACCACGTCTCTGATCCGTAAGTCATCACTGGCAACACGCACTGGTTGTACACTTTAGTTTTCAGAGATTGAGGTATACCTGACGAGAAGATGTGTCGTAATTTCCCGAACGCTGCCCAGCCGAGTTGAAACCGTCGATTGACCTCTCGGTCGAAGTTGGACTTACCTAGTCGGACTATTCGTCCCAGGTAAACGTACTCGTCAACAACTTCGAGCATAGTGATCCCCACAACTACCGGCATAGGTGTGACATGGACATTGAACATAATCTTTGTTTTGTCCATGTTCATCTTAAGACCTATCCGTTGGGAGACACCATTGAGGTCATTGAGCATAGTGCTAAGGTTATTGCCTACTAGGGTTACTAGTTTAAATTTTGTGAAACATACTTGATCTGGAATAAACGCATTTCTTTCTTTCTTTCTTTATTATTGAATTATATTTCTTGTCTTTACAAGGTTCCATATATCAAAAGAAAAAAAGGAAGTTTTAGGATCACAGTCTTTACTTCGGTCAAAGCCCCCTTTTCCTTTTAAACGCAAGCTAAAATTTATTTACACACTAAACTAACATACTAATGCCTGGGGTTGCTAGAAGTTGAAAATAAAACAATTTCGAACGCATCTGTATGCAGCCATTACGAATCTGAATAATAACATCAGTCTAAGCGAGATTAGTATAACTCACCAGCTCCTAAAAACGGCAAGGCTCCGGGTTAAGATGGAGATAGAGTGGAGCTTCGAAAGTGAATGGACATTCAGGTACCTAATTCAGGGGCATACAACGTAGCACAGTGGTGCGACGTAGATCCTATACAACAATTGCCATCTTTCATGATCTAAAAGTGCCCAATACAATCAATGCCCGAAACAAAAAAAAAAACCAGAATAAGCTCATTGTGAAATTTTGGTAGTTTACCGCTGGTTATTCTCCATGACTACGGTCAGCCACATACTGCTCCTCAGACTTGGTAAAATTAGTAAAGATAAAGCTAGAGGACTCTTCTTCATCCACTATATTCTCCAGAACTTGTCTCAACTTGCTCATGTTCAACTTCCATTTTCACAGACTTTTATATCATCAACTGCCCATAAAATGGTAGTAATGAGTTCCAGCAAATATTATGATAAATCATATTTCCTGTACAAAACGGTAATTTCATAGGTAACCTAATCCAACCTAAAACATAAATGTGAAAAGAGGTCCAAGTTCAGTACAAACGACGTTCAGGGTTGTCGGCTTTGTTGATAAAATATAACAGATTTGAACGGACGTCAGGTATTTGCGTAAGTAATAGGGTTTATAGAAATATACAACGTTCTTGGAACTGCTATGAAGCCTTATATTTTTTTGGAACGCTTGTCGTTTGTTTCCCCAATTTTTAAATTTGCTTATCCAATTTTTATTTTTATTTTTATTTATTTGGAAAACTTACGGCTAATTTACAAAAATAATATAATCATAACAAAAACGAAGGCCATTTACAAGTTTTCACTTATATACTACTTTATAATAAACAAGATTGTGTCAAAACAGATATGTACAAGTATATGGCAAGTTACAGTACACTATTGAGAAGAAAAGAAATTGTTAGAAAGTAATCGCCTAAGTTGGGGAACGCTGGAATGAAATAAGTCAATATCCACGTTGTGAATATGTGCTGTAGCATTAAAAGATTTGCATGATCGAATAATAAAAGAGTTTTGTCTATAATTACTTTTCACGTATGGTACCAATAAAAGTGTAGGTTTCCGCAAGTTAGATGATGACGTACGTAAACCTATTTTACCCAGTAGTTCAGGGCAATCAACAACACCATTAACAATTTTAGAGAGGAAAGAGAGATCTGCAATATTTCTTCGCTCATATAAAGGTAAGATATGAATTTTTTTACATCGAAGAGTATAGTTGGGTATAAACTTTTTTGATTTAAATTGAAGAAAACGCAAAAATCTTTTTTGTATGCGCTCTATCCTATCAACATATAGATTATATTTAGGATTCCAAATTTCAGAGGCATATTCCAAGTGGCTGCGTACAAAAGCGCAATAAAGAATTTTAAAAGTAAAATATATAGTTTTTATACATTTAATACATTTAAAATCTGCCGATAATCTTAATATAAAACCTAGCGCTTTGTTAGCCTTTGTAACAATATCATAACGTGATTGTCAAACAGCAATTTTGAAGAGTCAAAGGTAACACGTAGTAGCAGGTACATGCAGTAGTCTATATATACTACGTCAATTTGTGCTGGTTTGGACATAAAGCTAGTTAGATAGTCGGAACAAATAATAAGGTTTGACACGGTGGATCTGTTTTTTAAGAAACCATGTTGAAGAGAAGAGTACACCTGATTGTAAATTATTTTTTCAAGCACTTTAGCAAATAGACAGAGCTTAGAAATGGAACGATAATTTTGTACCTCATCTTTAGGTCCTTTTTTATGTACTGGAGTAATAAACACCTTTTTTCAAATATTTGGAAACATGTCTTCCTTTAAAGAACGGTGGTACAGGATGCTCAGAGGCAAAGTAAGGGAGCCCGCACAACGTATGATGAAGATCGCCGGGATACCGTCTGGTCTCCCGGCGATCCATCCGGCCGGTCTGGTCGATAGTCTTTAAAAGTCTGGATACCTCGGCTTCCTTCACTTCGATGGAATTGATATCGACAGGAGATTGATCAATTTTCGTGTCAATAATATTAAAGTTGGCTGTGTCAGAATCGTGAAGAAAGTTGGACTTAAAAAACTGATTAGAGAAATCACAAATTACTTCACCTTTGCTTGAAGAATATTGACCGAATTTCATACTAGAAGGATATGAATTTGGAGATTTTTTTACTCTTGACAAAGTTCGAGAAGGCTTTCGGTGATTTGCTTATGTTATTTTCTATATTGCGAATGTAAGCGGAAGTGTTTCTATATTTCTTATACTTAGAGTGGTACTTCATTTGTTCTTTTAATATTTTAATCAGGGGGGTTTTATACCAAGGAGGAAATCTGGAAGTTGGTTTTGCAAGGGACATGTGCATTGATTATCATTTTTAACTTATCATACAATAAGAGTACAGCCTCCTCTATAGTACCAATTCTAAGACAGTTGGACCAGTCCATACTATCAAGTTGTTGGCATATTTTAGTGTAGTCTGCTAAATTATACAGGAATTTAGTTCTGGTTTGCGGTGAAAGCATATGCTGGTGGATGAAATCAACAGATATGCCATAATAAATCATAATATAACATAATGCCACGTGATGATGATCTTCCGGTTCAGTGAGTGTTAAAATTGGGACTTTTCTGATCTCTTACGATGCCGTTTGTCCAGATATTTAATATTACCATTTTTAGAAAATTTTCTGGAATGCGTGCAGCCCGAGGCCACTGCTAAATTTTTAGTTGCAATTTCAAGTGCTGAATTATTAACATTATTTATAGTATTCGGCAGTGAAGAAATACATTCTGAGAAAACCTGCACATTTGAAAATTTTAATATATTTTGTGGTTTGGTAAAGTCCGGCAATTTGCTTTGGGGCAGCGCGGTGGACTTTTTCCTATTCCAAAACCCCTTCATGAAAGGAGATAAGGTCTATGCTCAACAACTTCATAGTCATTGTGACTATTGTTTTATTTATTTAATATTAGGAATAACAAATACTACTAACTATAGTTATCGACGACTTACATAAGTTCCGTGAGAGCGGACAGCATGAGGAGACGGGGCTATACAGTTAATTATGTTACTTAAACAAAACGCAAAAAGATATTATCGAGTTCTCTGAGTCAAAACTAGGTATTTATGTTTATTTTTAATGAGTGATGAATGAATTTTACAATATACATTTCAATAATATCGATATCATTACAGTTCTTGCTGAACATAGGTATCCCCCAAGAAAGACGCACAATATTTTATAACATATTCTGCCATTTTATATAAACATGACTTTATAACCATAATTCTGGATCTTTCGTTAAAATTATGTGTAAAAGAGTTATTTAGCTATAAAGATATAGTATACATATCCCCGAAATATTTAGTTTAGCTTATCTGTTTGAAAGCGAGGCAATGCTGAATGCTAGGAAAGGAAAATTAAGCCAATTGTTATCGCAAATGGATCTTATTTCCTCAGGATAGCTCTTGTTTGCAACTGGCTAGTATCTTGTTGAAATTAACTGTTTGTTCTTTTGACGTGGTGTTCTTTGGCAAGATATTAATTCGTGTTTTAGTAACGTTCTGTGGTTTTACAAATTTTGTAATATGCTGCGGAATTTATACACTATGAACTATAATTATATTAGAAATGAATTGGTACTACTGTAATGAAAGTAATTTAATATAATTTTTATTTATTTACATTTGACAATTTAGGGAAGGACTCTATTTCTTCTTCTTCTTCTTCTATGTTCTTATACTTTCAGAAGTAAGTGCCTCATAAAATAAACTAATATTAAAATAATGAAAATATATGAATCCTGTATGAAAACCGGGAACATTCGTATTGTGGTTGAATCCAGGAGATGTAGTACAACAATGACAATGAATGCAAGGTGGTTATAAAACTAATGGTTTCTGGTTTTTGAAAAGCCAATACAATTTCTTACGGGCTGGGCACAATTGATACGGATGTCATTTGTAAGGAGTTGCATGTTAATGAAAATGCTGGAGGAAATGGTAACTGACCAACCAAGTTTTGTTCTATACGCTCATTATTATTAATATGTACTTACCTATGAAATTGCTGTTATACTTTACTGGCCATTTCAAATCAAAACAATTTTGGTTTGACTAAGATTTCTAATTTCATATTAATTTTATTTTGAAAACATGGATATTTAATGATTTCTTATATTTACGCGAATTCTACACATTTAAAAAATACTAGTTTTTACGGATTGTATCACATATATTTAACTTTTTACAAGGACGATTCGCGAGGCTATTGAAATCAAAAAACCTCCTAATTTCAATAGAGAAGATTGCTGGGTGCTACCATCTGCTTGGGATCCTATAATAAATAAAATTAAATCCCAACCCAAGCATACAACTGCAAGATTTCAAGATACCATAAGTTCATACTGTGTAGATCGGAACAAAAGTTAAATTTTAATCTATGGTAACCGCGGTTAACTATGACATGTGGACGTTGAACACCCCCGTGATCACGGGTGCTGTAAAGTACGCGAAACGTCGGTTATTTAAAAAGTTAAATATATGCGATAAAAACCGTAAAAACTAGTATTATTTAAACAGGATATTTTTTTAAAACCAGCGTTTTGTTTATTGGTTAGTGTTATGTTTTCATCGCATTTGAATCTTTTTCGTCATCACTTATCATGGATATGTTAAAAATTCGAGTAATTAGGTAATATGAGTAACGTCGTGGCAGCAACGCGGCACAAGTGGCACACATCATCAACAACGTTTAGGGAGCAAATACTACAAACGAACATACTACCTGTTATTGGTTTGCCCGCTTTCGTTCTGGAAATTTCGATCTGAAAAATAAACTCCGTGGTCGCCTTTGGTTGACAAGGACGAATTAAAGGCGATTTTAGAAACTGGTGATACTCTATCTACGGCTGAATCAGCAGCAGCTTTCGACGTTAGCATCATAACAATATTGGTCGATTTGCGTCAAATGGACAAGGTAAAAACGCTTGATAAATAGGTTGACACAAACTCAATGACCGCCAGCGCGAAGTACAGCTCTACAGGTACAAAAACGAAAGAACTATAAACCTGCGACGATTCTGTTTGACAATCTCAAGTGCTCAACAAGTCAGTCCGGTCGTTTCTGGTTCAGCACCTAAACAATGCCCTAAACAAAACTTACCCCTACAAAAGTAATGGTCACCGTTTGGTGGTACAGCTCCAGTATGATTCATCACAGCTTCTCACCAAATGGAATGAACATTACTGCAGATATGTATTATTGAGATGATTACTGTTTTTGCAGTTTTATAGAATTTATAACGGGGAGTTCTTTGTAGAATTTCTCGGATTCTGAAACTATCAGCCACCAAGTTTCAACACTGCCCGTTGCGACAAAATTCTCAATACATAAAAACCCACGCAATCAGGTGGCGCTATGCTTGACCGTTTGTGAAATTGGACCGATTTGACTAAAAGGCCTAAAATAAAACTGCTTTTTCAAGGGCCGAAAATGCGTTTATAATATCTCTGATATCATTAGACTTAATCACCGTCAGTCATTCTATCGTCGGATGAGCAGTATAGTATAATCTATTTGTAGGCCTTCTTCCATTTTGTTCATTAGGATTGAATATGGGAAATGCAAAAGAATCTTTTGCAGACTATTTCATTCTGGCCATGTACAGTAGTGACTTGTATAACATGTAAAGAGAGCTTCTTAAATCTACGAAGAAGAAAAGAGGCGAAAATTTTAAATTCTCCTCCAATTGCTAACCTTACTTGTACGCGTCGCACCTTGTTGACTAAGGAACTTATAAACCTGGCGATCGATGAATTAAAATTATAGAACCTAAGTTTCATAGGCTTATGATATGAAGCAGTATTATCAATGCTAGATTATCAGTTAGCAAAATTTACAAACTGGCCTGACCCGCGTTATAAGTATAGGTAACTCTTTTAAGAAATAAATATCATCAGATGGAGCATCTAGAGATACTTGTGTTACAAACGTATACAACAAGTTTTTTTTTAACAGGATTGGGTGACAAACGAGCACAAAGTCCACCTGACGGTAAGTGGACGATGTGGCCAGTATAAATCTACATCCATCCTCGATTACGAAACAAATTGCAGATGCGTCGCAATCTGTGAGGACTAAGATAGAATGCCTCGTTTCCAGTGAAATGGGTCTCCGGTTCTCTACACACACCATATGAAACACAGCAGCATTAAGCTTCTATTTTACGCTGGTATTCTGTGAGAGCGTGGTCGTTTCCCGGTCGAGCCGACCTATTCGTGCTGCAACCATAATATAGCTGCAGCGTGGCTCTACCACGTGTAAAACAAAACCCTGTGGTTCCCGTTAACTGCGTTATCAGAATCACTACCCAAGCGTATTGAACTTTTTTTTCAAAAAAAAAATTTTATGAAAAAAAATAATTTGCAAATTGTATGTGGTTTTATTTTGTCTAATTCACACAGTATCAGTAATGCGGGATCTTTGAAAATCCTCTTACTCATCGGCCAATGCAGAGATAATAAAACCACGTACAATTTGCAAATTAATTTTTTTATTAACTTTTTTAAATGTGTGTTTTTTTTAAAAAAATCTTTACGTTTGGATACTGATTCTGATAACGCACTTAACGGTAACCACAGGGTTTTTGTTACATGTTTTATAGTCCTTCTCTTTCATGTTTGTGTATATTTATTTGTGTGCTAAAATAGCCATGACAGGGAATTACATAGGGTCCCAGCAATATTTGCGTTTTACATGAAAAACGGTTACATGAAAATCTCTACTTCTGACAATCTATAGTCAAGCCAAATATAGTATAATTGTATTTCTTAGCCAAACTCAACGTTAAACCCAAGTATAGTATAATTGTATTGCTAAATTTATAATTGTACACTAACCAATACAAAGCATATCATACTACGCCGTTATTGAAATACTTCAACCGTAGATAAATTGTAAATAAAATAAAGTAACATTATTGGAACAAGGGATTTGAAACATATCAAAAGTCATATTGTACCATTGTTATCCTCAAAAGAGTCATGCATATTATTTCCCTTCCTTTGTTCGGAGTAAAGAAAACCTTACTGAAATTAATTCCCTATTCGTACATTCGCAGTAATGACCAAATCTGTTATCATTAAAACATTATGGACATGGTTTTTTTTCTCTTTTTCAATTACTATTCAATCCCAACAAGGATAATTTTAGCAATTATGAATTTTAACTACGTACACATTTGTACGTGTAATAATATTTTTTTCTTTACATAATAAAACAAGGACCACCCAGGGCCCCTTTATTGTAAATTAGAAAATATTAATGTATTAACTGGCAGCATTAATAAATTCTTTTATTCTTTAAATAAATTTACGAGTAGTCTAAGTTTATATCTGTTACACATTAATTTATTTATTCCCATACGAAACTACGCTCTATCACCAATTGCGATAATTGATACTAAGCTCTGGCTTCAAATATATTTTAGTTTCAATATTTATAACCTATATAAGTACATTTTTGTTTTATTTATTATTTTATTAAGTATCTCCTAATAAATAAATAAATAATAACTTAATAAAAACTAGCAAAAATATTAAAACATTACATTCTAATCATTTCTAAACCTAAGTAACAATTATCATGTTGCTCCATTGAAAGTGAAAGTAATACAATTTGATAAATTTGGGCTAAGAATAAGTGTTTAATTTATATTGGTTGACAAATAAAAAATATATGACGCTGTTAAAGTCGGAGAAAAGCCCTGCTTTGGCTGTATATATACGTGATAATAGTGTAGGTAGCATTGTGAAATTTTTGTATAATGCATATCCTTATTTATCCGATATCCTTAGTTGTTTTATATATTTTTTATATATATATATATATTAAAAATAGACAGGCGGGTTATAGTGCCAGAAGTATTACACTTTTGATACCTCTGCCGGTTTAGGTATCTTGGGTCTGCGATTATACCGCCATCTATTGGCATTCGTTAGACCTTTCAGGCATTACCTTTATATAATACTCCTTACAATACCCAAGGGGTGATGGATTCTCGTATGCTGCCACTATACGGCACCACATTTCATCTGTATTAGTTCAATGGTTTTTCAGTTATTAAAGTTAGTTAAACTTACAGCATATATACGTCCCACAGCTGGGCACACGCCTTCTGTCATTTCTGAGAGGGTGTTGGCGAACATCATATGTCTTGAAAATATTTTTTTTTATTTCTCAGACATGCAAATTTCCTTACGATGTTTTTTCTCTTACCGCCAAGATCGTGGTAAATCAGCACTTAAAAATTTAAATTAAGAATGTTATTGGTGCCGGCGGGAATCGAACCCGGGTTGCTCGCATATTGTTAAATATACAGCGAGCGCTTAGCCCCTGAGTTATCAGCTCTTTTTTAGTTATTAGCCTGAATTTATTATGTATTTATATAAGTATATAAATTAATAATGAATTCAGGACGAATAAAGTAAAAAAGAGTTAAGTTACAGCCTATGTACATCTTACTCTAGGGCATGGTCGTCTCATTTCTAAAAGGGTTGTAATGAAATTTCTTCACGACACTGCTTCAATGCGTTTGTGTGTTATTATACAACATAATTATTTATTTATTTTGATAGAATGTGTAGATATCGTTAGCGCGTATGAAATTGCGGACAAAGCTAGATAAAAATTAATTTTAAAAATGACCTCTACATATTAATATATAAGTCAATGCGACATATACGATCTTATTACAAAACGTGGCTTATTAATAGTCTGGATTAATGATGATGTCTGTCACAAAGAAAGTCCCTTAGCAGAAATGCGAGTCTTCGCGAAAATCGAAAATTGCTGATGACATATTTTTAATGGGATTTAAGTTTAATGTAAACCTGAGACTGATCATAAACTAAATTTAAATATTATATAATATGTGGTTTTCGTTGTATATATATATATATATATATATATATATATATATATATATATATATATATATATATATATATATATATATACTAGCTTGTTAGGCAGACGTTGTTCTGCCCTTTTCGACGACCGTTTGTCATGTCTTATTAAAATTTTTTAAATTCGCAAAAAATATTGTAGGACACTCATGAGCAAAAAAAACTATCCTATCTCTCAAGTTGGACCAAACTGCACACGGTGTGCAAATTTGACTAAAATCGGTTAAGTAGTTTAAGAGTCCATCGCGGACAAACAACGTGACACGTAATTTATATATATTAAGATATATATATATATATATATATATATATATATATATATATATATATATATATATATATATATATATATTTATTTATATATATAATCATCCTTTCACGGTAAATGTTGATCCAGTGAGAAGTTAGAACAATTGTTGATCCACCTATTTGACGTGTTTGCTCAGCTCCTCGTCGCACAAACTGATATACTTTGATCCATTCTTGATGCGCGTGTGACGTCGGTGGATCTGCACTAACAGGATTTCAATATACTCGTCAGCGATTTGACCAACATTTGTTGATCTATCAACGGTCGAAAAAATCATACTGAATATGATTTTTTAGATACAGAGTATATTTAATTTATATACGATATTTACTTAGACTAAGTGGATCCGGAGCCATAATTGACGAATAGGTACACGAACATGAAGCGGCAACGTTGCGTTCTGTGTGTGACAGAGAACCCAGTAGGCTACTTCCTTATAGTAATAAGGTAAGAAAATACGTTATCTGCTGATTTTGTGGATCAAACTTTGGCAGGTTTTATTGCGGAAAGACGTTTGTTCGAGTTTTTGTTATCGTGTGAGTGAATTTGTGTTATTTCATTAATTTTTCATAGATCAATTAGAAAATGATGGATAGTACTTTATTACAAATTAATTTGTCACTCGAGTGTAAGTGTGTGTGTGTGTGTGTGTGTGTGTGTGTGTGTGTGTGTGTGTGTGTGTGTAAGGGTGGGGGGTGCCATTTAGTTTGCGCGCGTGTGTTTGCATGTGTGTTTGCGTGTCTTCGTGTGTGTGTGTGTGTGTGTGTGCGTTTTTATGCGAGTTTGTGTGTACGCGTGCGTGTGGGTGTATGTGCGTTCATGTGTGTTCGTGTGAACGCATGTGCGTGCGCGTGTGTGTGCGTGTGTGCACTGTTGTGTTTTTTAGTACGTGTGTGTGTGTGTGTGTGTGTTTTGTTTGTGTGTGTGTGTGTGTGTGTGTGTGTGTGTGTGTGTGCGCGCGTGCGATTGTGCGTGCGGTTGTGCGTGTGTTTGCTTTTGTGTGTGAGTATGAGTGTGTACGTGTGTGCGTGCATGTGTCCACTGTTGTTTTGTGTTTGTGTATGTGCTTGTGCGTGTATGTCTGTTCGTTCGTGCGCGCTCGTGTTTGTGAGTGTATGTGTGGGTGTGTGTGTATGTGTGTGTGTGTGTGCGAGCGCGCACGCGTATGTGTATGTGTGCGCGCGCGTGCGTGTCTGTGTTTGTGTGTGTGTGTGTGTGTTTGTGTGTGTGCGCGCGCGTGAGTGTATGTGTGTGTGTGTGTTTGTGTGTGTGCGCGCGCGTGAGTGTATGTGCGTGCGTGTGCGTGCGTGCGTGCGGTGTATGTGCGTGCATGTGTGTTCGTCTGAGTCCGTGTTTGTGTTTGTTTGTGCGTGCGTGTGGGTGCGTGTGCGTGCGTGTGTATTCGTCTGAGTGTGTGTGTGTGTGTGTGTGTGTGTGTGTGTGTGTGTTATGTGCGCGCGTGTGTGTGTGTGTGCCCAGAAAACGGAGGCGGAGAATGGAGACGTGGAGGCGGAGGTGAATGCAGCGTAGTATGTGGTGAAGGCGGAGGAGAGGAATTTGTGGTGAAGTCGGAGATAGTGGAAACGGGGAATTATGTTGGGGCGGAAATAATAGTGACGGCGCGTGGTGGTGGCGGTGGAGGGAGCGGAGTTTATTATTGAGGCGGATGGAGCAGAGTTTATGGTGGAGGCGGAGGTAGCGGAGGTGGAGAACGAAAGCTTAGAGAGGGGTGCGGCGATAGATGTGTAGGCGTAGGTGGAAGAGGTGTTGGTGGGTGCACTGGGGTGCAGTAAAAGTGGTTACCGCGTGAGGGCAAGTGAGGCTCATATAAAGGACAGTTGGTTACAGCGAAAAACAGTGTGGCTGGTAAGTGGATATCGATACTGCGCCTAACGATGTTACTACGAGGTTATTAATTTTTCCGAATATCAGCTTGGATGCCTATTGGTACTAGAGACAAAATGAAAAGAACTTTTGTTTTGTGACGGTTTCATCATAACTAACAAAGCAAACCCAAACTTGACATACCTAGTTCTACTAGTCCAGGTGCTACAGTGTTAGTTACCGAAGTACACCTTCAGGTCACTTCAGCAAGTCCGGAGGTAAGGACTCATCATAACTAACAAAACGAGCCCAAACTCAGCACACCCAGTTCTACTAGTCCAAGAGTTCCACTAGTAATCCCGAATTACATTTACATCAAGACCGGAGGCAAGGTCTCACGATAATATCTCATGTAATAGTTCGATTCTACACCTATCAATTTTGTAATCGCGTCCTTAAAAATCTTGATTATGAAGATGTAGAAAACATGTTAACAGGTTTATGGTAAACACACACACATACACACACACACACACACACACACACACACACACACACGCACACACACACACGCAAGCGCGTGCGCAAACATGCACACATGCGCACACGCACAAACGCATACACACACACACACACACACGCACACTGCCGCACATACACGCAAACACACACGCACACTGCCGCACACACACGCAAACATACAAACACAACAGTGCACACATGCACACACGTAAACCCATTCACACACACACACACACACACACACACACACACACACGCGTACACATACGCACACGCACATATATGCACACAAACATATACATATACATACACACACACGCGCGCACACATATGCACACAAACACACACACACACACACACACACACACACACACACACACACACACACACACACACCGCAAACACGCACTCAGACGAATACCTTATGTCACCGTTGCCATCACTTCTGCTACATCAAGGGGCGTTGTCGAGTAATTCGTTAAAAAAGTCGTTTATTTCGACCACAAGGATCATAGATGTTAGTATTAATACAAACTTAAAACTATTTACCTAATTTTAAAACTATATATAAGACAGGCCGGATTGGTCAGCACGTGCACCATATGACTAAGGTTCAGGTACTGACTTCAAACCTGTCAGAAAATGACCTCAGGATACCATTGGAACTGGCCCGCACCCTACGCACCAGGGATGTGCATCGTTTACGCATGGTGGTGTAGAAACAATCCACACGCGCATCCGCGAACATACTCGGCGCATTACAATAACGAGGTAGACCAAACAGCACCCTGAATGCATTACATAACACGCATTTAATCTGTAGCTTGTACCGCCAAAGACACGAAACGGCAACGTCGCGGCTGCATACAGCCAATCTGATCGTTTATCTTATCGTTTGCTGTGCTCTGATTGGCTCATTTAAATCGGATCAACATTTTCCGTAAGCATCGCAAGGTGGATTTGTATATCGGATCAACTTCGGCCAACGCTAGCAAACAGTCTCTTGAGTGCAGA
This sequence comes from Parnassius apollo, assembly GCA_907164705.1. Lineage (NCBI taxonomy): Eukaryota > Metazoa > Arthropoda > Insecta > Lepidoptera > Papilionidae > Parnassius > Parnassius apollo. The sequence continues at coordinate 7,720,336 of CAJQZP010001367.1, read as the reverse complement.
TGTTGATCCGGTCGGAGCCACATTAGTTACCAGAGATGCATATTGGATCAACAAAAGGCGCCGTATCAACATGCGTTTTCGGATCAACAAAGTGCTCGCGTATATATATATATGATAAAAATTAAGGATTGATACAGCAAATCATGATTTCTTTCATGCTTCATCAGCAGGTGCGGTTATGTTACTCTACTCACGAACAATCCATAACTGCGATATGTATTTACCTTAATATAATTGTTAAAAGTAAAAATGCAATCGAAACTGATACATTTATACAGGACAACGAAACCAAACATCAAACGTCAAAATGAGGCTGATCACGATTCCCACCAGAGCTTTAGAATCGCATTGCATGTCATCTATATATTTAGTGAGGGTCGTCTTTCACTGCCTATGCGGGTTGTTTTTAAGCTTTTCGTAATAATGGGCTAGAAGATATTATGTAACTTTAGTCTCCAGCCGACAAAATTTGTAGATGGGCCCTTTGGTATCTCCGACGTAGGACGGCAATATATTGTAACCCTAGCCCGGATGCAAGCACAAATTTAAATCGCATGTCTGAAAAAAAAGAGTTTAACATATTTGTATTCCATACATTAAAGAACACAATAACAGAAAATGTAATATGCGTATAGTACCTATATACTACACACAAGATACAACATACTAAGTTGGATCTAATAACTACATAAATGTGAAATTCGCGAACAAAACAATTTCATATTACAAGATACCACCGCACTGAGAAAGCTTTTTTCTTACAAAAGTTGAAAGCACTCGTACACTCGTTGCAATCTTTTATGATTCCCGTATATGTATATAAAAGAGAACTAATTTTAATGTTACCTTAATAAAACAAATATAATGAAAATATGAAGAAGTCATTTATATACACTGGCTTTCATCATTATTGCAGCTTTCATTTTATTAGCATTACCATATATTATGTACTCGTAAAAGTCCACTACTGAAAGTATATAGGTCTCCAATCAAGTCTGCTGTAATATACAGTTGAGAGCCAGCTACATCTATCGCCTTGTTTTTTAGAATAGAGGTGAGAGGGCCAAACGAGCATGTAGTTCACTTCGTGGTAAGCAATTACTGCCGTCCGTGAACAGTCGTAACATCAGCAAAATTGCAGGTGTGTTGCTGGAAAACGGATTTTAAGTTGATGCTGTGGCCCGTAGACATGTACATCCATCTTCGATGAAGAATCAAAATTCAGATTCGTGTTCAGGTTTTCATTAAAAAGGATTTCCGGTTCTCTACCCTCACTATACTTATCACAACAGCATTGAACCGCTATTTTACGCTGGTGTTCTGTGAGAACATGGTGCTTCTCCGGTTAAGCTGACCTATTTGTAATACAGTCATAATATAGCTGCAACAAGACTCTACCACGTCAAATAATGCAACTAATAACAATATTTCCTTTACATATTACGAGGTTTGAGTTGATTTGGAGAATTTGCGTGCGTCGTAGTTATATTTAATATTTGAAGGTCTTAAGATGAGCAAAGAGCTAAGGTTATTGAAAACGTCCATGACACATTTCGCCTATGCCAATAAGTAGTTGTTTCAAGCACTACGCTCGAAGTTGTTGATGAGTATGTTTACTGAGGACAAATTATAATCTGAATAGGTAAATCCAACTTGGATCGAGAGGTCAATCCAACGGATTCACGGATTCAACACGACTGGGGAGCTTGAGATTATGATTCATTATCGTCACGTTTGCCTCAAAACTTGAAATCACGAGAATTATATTCTCTTGATTATAATGCGAGTTGCTAGTCATGTTATATGAAATTCAGACGTGATCCTTCCTTTCCCACCTGTGTGAGGAAGCCTAAACTCGTTCAGCGAGCTATGGAGGGGGCTGTGCTTAGAATTTCTCTCCGTGATAAACATTGTAACAAGGTTATCCACAGTAGAATCAGATTACCGATATAGTCCAACAGATCAGTATACTGAAGTGTCAATGGGCCAGCCATATAGCTTGAATCACATAACCGACGGGAAATAAATGGAGAAGTGAAATGGGGATGGGTAATGAAATTACGACATGTAAGAAATGCATGAAGTACGGCAAAGCTTTGGACGCAGGTGGTTTTAGACCGTAATTTGTGATATTGCTAGATGGAAGGCCTATGTTAAACAACGAACGTAATATTGGTTGTAGTGACAATGATGATGAAGAGCTTCAGAAAGTAGAGTACATAATCGAAACTAGAATCCAGAGGACAGATTGGGGTGAACAAGATCTGGAAAATTTTATTTTACATTTACTGTTTTGTTTAGTTTAGTTTTGTTTATTGTATCAATTTTAAGAAAACAGGACAAGATAGGACGGGATTGCGGGGGTGGTGCTGCCACCGCTTTTCCTTAGGATACTGACTATGTCAAAATTGTCTATTGTGCAAGTAAAGATAACCGCACAAGTTGGAAGGTATATAATTTTGTAAAGTTTAAATATTATCATCGTTTTTACCACAAAGTTGAAAAGAAAGTCTAAAAGAATATATCGATTAAAAGCTTAATAAAAAATATTCGTTTCACTGACTAAAACATCGCGAAATAATTGCTTATAAAAAGACCCTTTGACATTTTCAACATGGGTGGACAGTGAAGTTATTATTAGAAATATCTACACAAGAATTCGGTACTCTGCCCGAAACATTTCTGAACATTGCTTTTATCGCTGTGAGAGCATTTCGGTTTACTCTTAATTTTGACCTGATTTGAATAGTTTCGAGTATGTACACAAAGCTTTGAGCTTTTTGAAGTTATAACGCTATTGTTATGTCAGGTTGTAAAGTTGTACTTGTTTAAGAAACTTTTCTGGCTTCTCTCATAGTTAATTATTATTGTCACGCATTGACCATATATTTTGAAACATGAATTATGAGGAACACGAACACTTAACCTATACATATAATAAATCTGTAGAAAAGTCGTTCGTAAGTGAAATGCACTGAAGTCAAATTAGTGGATTTCAGATTTCTTGTCTGTCTATATTTCTGTCTGTCTGTGTATTCAAGATTCACGCAAAAACTACTAGACCGATATCTATTAAATTTTTATCCGATTACGCAACTTCAAAAAAGAAGGTTCAGTATTTGCCTTCCTTTAGATGTTAATTTTCTATCATATATGATTTTGTTAGTTACAAGTATGCAGGATGACTGGTGTTATTTCAAATAAATGCCATATTCATAAATAAAATTTTAAATAAGTTTTAACCTTTGTTTAATAATTTGAAACCACGCTGACGATCTACACTTTATTTTTCAAAACACCGTCATCTATTATAAAATAAGAATAGTACAGTTTGCCTTCACTTACTAATATATTACATAATATAAAACATTATTAAATATATGATATTTATAAATTAATTAAATGCGAACGTTTGTTTTTTAGCTTTTTCGTTATTTTATTTTGAAAGTAAATTAAATGGATAATATAGTTACGTATACGAAAAGTATGAAAATTGATATGGTTTTTATTTTCAATTACTAATTTATATAATATGTAAACTGATTTAAACTGCTCTGCCTGTAATTATTGCAAAATTCTCATTATTCTTTTAACAAAAACACAAGTTTTAGCAAAATAAACGAAACTTTATGTCTTATTTATATAATAAATAAATGTTCGCGGCTTTCCAGTCGTACCACAACCTTCTATCGCTGATATTACCAGATAGCATTGTTTTGGCTTTCATTATTTCGTATAATAAAAGCGCCATCTACTTACATAGGCTGCACTAAAAGTATCGGGAATGGAATGTCATATTAAAATCTTTTTTAATTGAAAAACTCCTTGGTTTTAAAAATCGAATACCACTTATTTATTTAAAAAAAAGATTACACGGTCTTGTCACAAGGTTTTGTCAAACTTGTTTAGTCGTTGAGAAAATGGAATTGACTCGAGAAAATTCAAGAGCGATGATTTATTATGACTTTCGAAGTGGTTTAACACAAAAACAGTGTGTTGACCGTATGATTTCTGCATTTGGTGATGAAGCCCCATCCAAAACCACAATTTATCGCTGGTTTGCTGAATTTCAACGTGAACGTGTCAAACTCAGTGATGATCCCCGTCAAGGTCGTCCAAAAACTGCAGTCACCCAAGAAAACGTTGATGTTGTGCGTAAGCTGATTGAGGAAGATCGACATGTGACATACCTCGAAATTCAGGCAACTTTAGATAATGGCATGAGTCAAATACAAATAATCTTGCATGAACAATTAGGTGCAAAAAAATTGTTTTCCCGATGGATACCGCATTCGCTCTGTGAAGAGCAAAAAGCGGCTCGCGTTACTTGGTGCGTCAGAACTCTCGAAAGATTCCACGCAGGATCCTCAAATGCTATATACAACATCGTATCAGGTAACGAATTCTGGAAATATGCGTACGAACCCGAAACAAAAAACCAGTCACGAGTTTGGGTGTTCGAAAATGAGTTAAAGCCAACAAAAATTGTTCGTTCACGGAGTTTTGCAAAAAAAATGGTGGCCACGTTTGTTTCCAAAACCGGCCATGTTACGACTATTCCTCTTGGGAGGAATAAAGAATGGTCAATGTAGAATGATGTGCTAGCATTTGTTTGCCACGGTTCGTTTCTGAACTCCGTAAAGAGAACTGCAACCGCCGCATCATCCTCCATCACGAAAATGCGAGTTCTCACACCGCACACAAAACAAAATAGTTTTTAGAGCAAGAAAACATAGAATTATTAGACCATCCGCCGTACAGCCCCGACCTAAGCCCTAATGATTTCTATACTTTCCCTAAAATAAAGAATAAATTGTGTGGACAGAGATTTTCATCACCTGAAGAAGCTGTGGAAGCTGTGGACGCCGACAAAACGGCCATTTTGGAGACCCCAACTTCCGAATGGAATGGTTGCTTCAATGATTGGTTCAATCGTATCGAAAAATGTGTCAAATTTCGCGCAGAATACTTCGAAAAGCAATAAATACATTTTTAAATAGTAATGTTGTGTCACTTCCTTGATTCCCGAAATTTTCAGTGCCGCCCTCGTACTGCTAAATAAAGTAATGAAAAGTCACTGATAAAATTAAATAATAGATAGAGGCTACTGAATACTTATTCGTTTAGAATCAAAACATTAAATAGGAACTCAGACTGGTGGCCATTATCGGAATAATTTACCGCAATTACTACATTTGGCAAAATGACTAACTGAAAAACTGTGATTATGAGAGAAGCTCTTTAGTTGAATAAATTGGGTGTCTATCGGTATAGCTTTAATTTTACCAATTTTGTTTATTAGCAAGTTGTCTGACGTAATTTAATTGAAAATTAAGTGCACTATGAGGTTTATAACTCAATTTCATGAAATAGTTCGTGGCATCGTTGGCACCAATCACGCAAAAGCTTTGTGTTAGTTTTCATGAATTTTATTTAATAATATACGAGAGTTATGTAGCAGGCCGTGAGATTTCATCAACGCACGGAAGCAAAACGTGTACGATTCCCTTCGAGGATAAATGCAGCTGTTATAGGGAATTTCACGTGCTGACTTTTCACGTATCCGGTGAAGTCGTGAATAATATTTTCGTGGGAAAACCTAGATGTTTGAGTAGTTAAAAAGCATTTTAGTTGCAATTTGAAGTGTCGATTGTCTTCGTTCACGAAAGTGAGGAAAACATCGCGAGGAAACCTGTATATCTGGTTCCCCAGTTGAGGTCATTCCGAGTGCAGTGAAAACTTTTTTGACCAAATATTTGTGACCAATAATGACGATGACGATGGCTGCCACTTTTTTTAATTTTAATAGGACAATAATGCGTAAAAGTTATCATCGTCATCATTAAAAGTCCACGTAGGATAGGCCTCCCCCATAAATTTTTAAATAGACTGGATATTTTCTATGACGGTATTAGGTGGCAGATTCTCTTTCGCCGCTACAACAAGACGAACATTTTTCTACTTCCATTCATGAGTGTGGTTCTTCCCACTCTTTCACTGTAAATAGAACTTCATTTGGAATGAACCTAATTCTAAGAATTTTCACTTTTAATTTTAACTTTTTTAATACTTGACAGCACCCACGGTCCCTGGCAGGACTGGGGTGTTTGACGTCCTGATGTTAAAGGTAACGAAGGCTATAAGTCTCGCAGTAGTATGCCTGGGCTTAAATTTAATTTTAGTTATTATGGGATCCCAAGCAGATGGTAGCACCCAGACATATCATCATCTCTACGGTATGATTGAAGTTAGGATGTTTTTTTTTTAAATTTCAAAAGCCTCGAAAATCATCCGTGGTAGGAATCGCTGTTCTTTTGCGAGGATTTATGGTCTATCAGATTTGGGACGATACTGAACATGTTGACATACTTCAGACTTCGTGGAGCTTCGGTGCTTCTCATCAGCGATGTTTTTTTATGCGGGTTCTTAAAGATTTTTCATCCAAATATGCGTATAAAAACCCACGTAAAAAGTTAAAATTTAAATCGATAAAATTCGGACATTTAATTTTACTCCATCTGCAGTATTCGCGCAAATATAAGAAATCATTATAGAATTCATTTTTGAAATTATGCAGTCTGCTTGAACGTAAAAATAGAATCAATTATCGCAAATAAACGTCATACCGTAAATTAATAGACGACAGTGAAAGTCATCATTGTTTTGTCAAAACGAAACTTACTGTAATGATGAAAGAATGTAAATATAAATAACGCTATTTTTTCCAAATGTAAAAATATCTACATTTTTTCCACAAAACATCGATTCCAAGACAATTTGGTAATTGATAATTAATTACCTTTGTTATGGATACATCGGAAGACACGCATGATATTAAAATAGTAGGTGATTAAAGACATACGATATTAATGCGATGCGATGATGTCCGTAATAAAGGTTAGTTTTGAAGCCTTTTTTAAATGATAATTAACGTTATTATCCTTATTTGTAGTTGCAGTAACAAGTGATACAAAGATAATCTTTTAATTAGTACAGTTTACCAAGAAAATTGTACATAAATAAAGTTAATGGGTGATTTTAATATAAGTACCCACATATTAATTATTAAATTTCAAGTTATTTTATTTCCTCAGTGGTTTCGCGTAATGTAGTCTGGAAATAATTTACTTACTTTCTTAATGTGGTTACACGTGACACACCCAGAAAGTGAGGAGCTAATTATCGGCATGGTTATATTGTTATTGTTTGAAGTATTTATATTATTATTTCATCAGTGATGGCACATGATGTCACTCGGAAATATAAAAATTACTTTCCATAGTTATCCAGAAAGTAAAAATTAAGCTGATTCAACCTTGTTCTATAAGATCCCGAATATAACAATTGCGACGAGTATGAAGAAATGGAGTCCGACACGTACCATTACGGCGGTGGCTGTTGTAATGTCAGTGAGGAAGCCGCATCTGAGAGCCGCAGGACAAAGTCCGTCATTGAAATGCCCACGCCAGCACCCGTCCCGCTTGAAGCTGAAGCTGAAGTCTTCAGAAGGGGTCCGTGTTCATTCATCATCACAAGACGAGGAAAGTATGCTGCCCCCAGAAACCTTGACAGCTCTTGGGGAAGGAAAAACGTCCGAAGAAATTTTTGAGCAGAAGATCCCTACGGAAGTCTCTAAACGTTGGGGTAAAATCCTGATAGAAGGGTTGACGAAGGAACAGAAGGAGAACTTTCTGACTAAAACACTGATCCTCGAATATTTTCAACTTGCTAAAGCTCCAAGATTGAACGCCAAGTTTGTGTCAGTAATTAATGAATCGCCTAAAAATCGTTACAGGCGTTTAGAAAAGATGCAAAACTAACTAGGTTGTCGTATTGCAGGTTTAGACATTTAACGTTAGAGTTAATAAGTAAAGAAATGAGCAAATACGAAATAATTAAGCAATTATTTAAAAGAAATCAAATTCTACTAGAATATACGTGGTAGAGTCGTACTGCAGTTATATTAGTAGTATAGTTGTAGCACGAATGGGTCGGCTCTACCGGGGAAAGAACATGATCTCACAGATTACCAGCGTAAAATAGTAGCTTAATGCTGCTGTGTTTCGTATGGTGAGTGTAGAGAACCGGAGACCCTTTTTACTGAAAACGAGGCATTCTATCATGATTTTGAATTGTAATCTAGGATAGATGTAGATGTCTATGGGCCGCAGCAACCACTTACCATCAGGTGGACTGTGTGCTAGTTTGAAACCTTATCCTATAAAAAAGGATAAAATGTATGTCTATAGCTAATTAAAAATGTTAAACTCTATTCGTCGTGTGTTGTGTAAAAATGCAATATTTTAAGAATTAATATTTTGGGAAATGACTATTTCGTCTTTGAGACACATTTTGACGTTCTTCTTATCGAACAAGCTGCATTTTAAAAACAGTGTTCAGAAAAACGACCCGAGCATATCATATTTTTGAGTCTCGGATATTAAAGTTGTGAGCGTATTTTAACATGCTTCCTCTGATGTAATCTTTTTCTTTTTGTTCATTTCAAGTTACGCTGTATATTTTTAACGCCGTGTGAAAAATATACATGAACAATCATACGAAATTAATAATAGTTTGTCTCAAACAGTAAATATGCAACCTAAAACTTCCCCAGTTAGTTTAAAAAACTGTACCAATTTGAATGTATACATGAATATATATATACATACAAGGAACTCTTATAACTTTGTTGTGTCCGTCTGCCCTAAATATACCCTACATAATTTCTGGATGTAGTGCTCTATAGCTGGTCAAAAAGGACAACATGGTAGATATTCATTTAGCGTAAAGCATCTTCAGATTCATAAAGCATTTATATAGTAAAAAGAGCACAAACTTAAAAATGAAACCTTACTAAACAGCTCTGATATATTTAAGTATCCTTTGTTGCTACAGATCCGTTATTTTCCGCTAAAAAAGATTTTTATTTGTTTCGCCATCCGATCCCTAAAATCATTCAACCCTTTAGATCAATTTACCAATTCGCTGACCTTATTTGCGAAGGGTGCATTATTTATCATTAAAATTGTATTGAATTCTAAAAATATGTATGTAATTATCATATTGTTTTACTTAATAACAACTAATAATAAATAAAAATAAAAAATAAAAATAAAAATAAAAAAATAAAAAAGCCTTATATTTCTTCCATTCCATAGTACAATTTCATTAACAGTGTGCATGCAAAATAGATAGGAAATAAATTGAAATTAATGTGGTTATGATTAACAAATAATTAGTTTGTAATAATAATATATTCAAATCTATTTCATTTTTGTAGTTTCATTTAAAAATATATAAGTAAAATTTGGTTAGTTGTTGATTTAAATTGAAGTTAATATTGTTATTGACATAACATAGTAACAATATTTAATTTAACGATTTTTTAACAAGAACTCTCTCCATGAGAGGTAAAGGCCTCCTCCAGAGAAGCCCAGTACTCTCTATTCTCTGCCGCTCGTAACCAATGAGTACCTGCTACTTTTATGATATCGTCTGCCCAGCGTGTATTTGGTCTTCCTCTCTTTCTCTGTCCTAGTGGGCCTGTCCATTGTGTTGTATCTCTTGTCTATCTATTGTCGCTTAGCCTCGCTACGTGTCCAGCCCATCGCCATTTAAGCTTTTGTAATTGAGAGCGTCAATGGCTTGAGTTTTCTGTCTTATATGAGTGTGGCGGGTCTTTTGGATTTTCCTTATTTTCAGAATGCTTCTCTCCATACTCCTTTGGCTAGATATAATTTTATTTTTTACTTTTCTGGTAAATTTCCAAGTTTGGCAGGCGTATGCTAATGAGGGCAGTAAGCAGATGATGGTCGTATGTTCATTTTACTTTTGAGTATTTCTTTGAAGCTCCAAAACTTTTTCCATGTAATGTTGACTCTTCTCTCTACTTCTTGTTCGTTATTTTCTTGGTTTAATGAAATTTGCTTTCCCAGGTAAATGTAGGCATTTAAATATGTTAGGGGTGAGTTTTCCACGTATATTGGTCTTTCAACATGGTTCGTCATGACATTAGTTTTTGTTAGGTTGATTTCCAAGCCCACTTTGCGATTTTCTTCGTATAGAGCGTTTATCATTCCTTGTAGTTGGTTTGTATTTTCTGAGAGCAGGACTATGTCGTCAGCAAATCTCAAATGACTCAAGTAACGTCCTTTTATATTTATGCCTACTTTTTCCCAATTTAGTTTGCCAATGATGGCCTGTAGCACTGCTATGAAGATAGTTGGCGAGAGTGGGTCTCCCTGCCGTACACCTCTACTTATTTGTATGGTTGGTCCTGTAGTCTCTAGCTTCACTCTACTAGTACTGTTATCATAGATATTTTTTATGGCTTTTATGCATCTAGTGATACTCCTTGTGAGAGTAGCGTATCCCAAATTGATGAGTGGAACAGAGAGTCAAATGCTTTTCGGTAGTCGATAAAGGCAATATAGAGTGGTCTCCTGAACTCTTGGTATTTTTCTATCAGCATCTCTAGCGAGTGTATGTGATCCACTGTTGAAAAATTTCTTCTAAAGCCGGCCTGTTCTATAGGTTGGTATTTTTCTGTGCTTTCTTTCATTTTTTTCTCGATTATTGAGGAGGACAGTTTATATAGTGAAGGTATAGGCTTATCGGTCTGTAATTATTTATGTTATTAGGGTCTCCTTTTTTGTAAAGCAATATAATGTTTGACTCTGACCACTGACGAGGTGTATATGAACTGTTCAATATCTGATTAAACAGTAGAGTTAGTGGATTTGCTAGGAATTCACATCCAGTTGTTATGATTTCATTGGCGATACCGTCGGGGCCTGGGCTTTTCTCCGTTTTTAGTGTTTTAATCCCTTTAATCACTTCAGATTCTTCTATGCTTGCTCTCGTCTCTCCTCTATTTGTATCTGGTAATTCATATGTATATTGACTCGGTGTGCTGTATAGTTTCTTATAAAATTTTGTCGCTATTTTCAGTATTTCTGTTCTATTTTGGTTATTTTTTGTTTTGTCTTTCAACTCTTCAATCCATAGCTTATGTGTTCTCAGTTCCCTGTATGCCTTCTTGACACTGTGTAGTATTAAGGTGTTTTTCGAAGGTTCTTGTGCGGTACGTCTTGTAGTCTAAGTAGATACATTTACTAATGAGTTTGTAGAGTGCTTTTTGTTCATTTTTCGTGGCTCTTGATTTTGGTTTTGGCTTTGGTAATTCTTGTCTTCTGTAAATTAACGCCTTTGTGCGTGCTGATAGTGCTTGGTTTTTCCCTGGATTTGTACTGGGTGAAACCTCGTAAGCTTTTTTTAGGCTGGTGTCTATTGCGTTTATAATATTATCGTAGCGATTTTGAACGGTGTCCTCGTCTCTCTAGTTCTTAAGTAAGTTTGTTATCCTCTCAGCAGTCCGGGCCAAAATAGCCGCTTTGGCGCTTCTGTCAAACCCTAAACGAGTGTTATATTGCCTACGTGGCGCGTGTCATTAAAATGGCAATATCTTAATATTTATGTATGGGAACTATATAATATGATATGTTGTTAGAATTATTATTAAATAAGCTAATAGAATATGTGTAAATGTGTACGTTCACCCTTTTGGTATGTTATAAATTTGGTGATAAAATTGCTAGAAGCGATTTTTTTCTAGTTTGTTGAATATAAAATGTAATCATTAAAAAATTAAGCAATTATTTCAATAAATATTTACTTCATTTACTATACGATAACACACTTTACAATAATGAATAAAAAAAACACAACTCTACGTACAGTTTTTTCACACCACAAGCTCTACAATAATGTGGGCCACTTAAGATGACCCGAAACAGGCACAAAAAAAGGCACATTTTGTACTTCAATATCGACGACACCTGAGGCACAATGGGCTATAAATCTTAACTTATGCTATAGTTTGGTCTTTGTTCTTAATATAAACAGTTTCAAATATTACAACTATTCAGTTATTAAGAAATGAACGAGTTGTAACAAACACTTGAAAAAGTGACCCTAAAAAAATGCTTTCAAACTTTTGCATTTGTAACGAACAATTTTGTAATTTATTTACATGTGAATGTACATTCCTAAATATAATAACATTTCCTAAGTTAAAAACAAAACAAATAAGGCATCTTTTATACAAAATTATGTTAGAAATCATCAACTAAAAGTTACACATTCACTACAAAAAGCACCAAGTATGACGTAGTACCCAGCTATGCTAGTATGGATACTTTCTGTGGTGACTTCTTTAATAATTGTAATCATGAACATAAAATTAAAATGAAATACAAATTAGTTATTTTTCTTTGCTTTTTATATTTTTAATTAACATTTGAATGTTATTATAAAAAATGTTTGACAATTCTTTTTGCCAAAATAAAGATTTATATTTTTGTTATTTAGATTTTTTTTTAATTTTACTTAATTTGAAGTGACCCTAGCCTAGTGATAGCTTGCGTGCGAGATCCATAATAAAGTTTAAGCAATGCACGCGTTAGCTTGCAACTGGATGGGTGACCGTTTCGTACTTTGAGGCTATTCCAACTATAGCACCGCAACGAGCTAAGGATTATTGCTTAGCAATAAAAACTACTACGTACAAAAAGCAATCTCTTCCAGATAACCTTGGGCTAAGAGTGAAAACAAAGAGTGTTTCACTTGTCAATCAAGTGCAAAAAAATATAATGACATGCACATACAAAAAGTAAAACAATTTATTGACAAAAAAATAAAACGAAACAAATAAGAATCCACACCAAAAATTATCGTAAAAATATACCAACACTGGCATTCCCAAAATCGTATCCATACTATACAACCTGCTCTCTAAGATGGCGGATTTCATGTGAATAACTTTACGACCCATGTCCGTCCATAACCGCCACGTGGACGAGAGATTTAAGCAATTTGTTATTTTTAGTTTTATGAAATATTTAATCGAAACTATACAATTGTAATTATTGTTATGTTTGTAAATAAGTATGTTAACGATATTAAGACAATGTTTACCATTCACAATTGTATTTTTAATTTAAAACAATTGAAGTTAATACGATCATGGTTTCAACATGGCGGTCGAAATGGCAAGCAATGTTTGATAAAATGGAACAATTTATGTACAAATGGTCATCTAATATATTTGATATTAATAGAAAAGTATTTATGACTTACCCATTCATGTTTATCTTTAATATTGACTTCCGAAATCACTTTCAACAATTAATACTTTGCACGTAAACACACGACACCGCGTCACAGAACGAGCAACTGAACGGAATAAATGTATTACTATTTCACAGCTTCTATGGTTGGTTTATGAAGCGTGTGTGATATTAATTGCCGTCTTTGTTTAATTCTCTGCATGTTGTACCAGTTATAGGGAGATACGTATACTTTTACTAGGGCTGTTTCGAATCTGAAGTTTATAAGTAACCACCAACCTTCTGATGGTTGTGGACAGATGCGTACTTTTTGACAGCAACCTTTAGAAGGTTTTGGACTGACGAGAGGCTATGCAGCTATTCAGCCCTTGTTTGTAGGCTTGTATTTCTTCTTCGTTTTTTAATTGGGATCTGGAGCTTTGGCCGAACATACACTGACTTTTTGTTATGGGAAGAATGTTAAGTGTCGCTCTCACAGGTGATGTGATCTGTGATCCGAGGGGTAAGTGATGTTTAAGGACTGTATATTGCATATGTTTTTATGTAAAGTTGTCAAGATATAGTCTATTTCGTTTTTTATTTTGCCATTAGGACATCTCCAAGTCCATCTTTGTTTACTATTTTTTTTGAAGAAGGTGTTCATGATAGACAGATTATTCTCGTGCGCAAAATCGATGAGCCTATCTCCTCTACAGTTTCTATCTCCGTAGCCGTGGTTGCCAGTAGTGGCTTCATTAGGATTGGTTTGTCCTGTTTTGGCGTTAAAATCTCCTATGACTATTGTTGGCGACGCGCCTATAAAAATGTTTCAGTTTATTAAATCAACCGATGACGTTGCTATGAAAAAAAGGGGTAGTCACGAGCAACGACGCTCTGATAAGAGAATGCTTAGTTAAATCTTTAAGAAATGTCGAATTAATGATATGAAGGTCTTGGGTTCGACTCCCAGGCCGGACTAGTTTGTTTGTTTTCCTAAGTAATATCGCTTAATAAATTCGTAAGGAATTTAAGATATAAATTATGTTACCGGATTTGTTCCCCGGTTGAAATCATCTTTCAAATGATGTAAATTCATAAGAATATTAAAGTGAAGTTAAAGATCGGATTTGTTCCCCGGTCGAGATAATCACTCTGTGCATAGGCAGAATTAATGGATATTAATTGCATAAATGTTGTTTTGTATAAGTTTGATACGTTTTGTACGAAAACAAATGCCTATTTGTTATGATTGATTAATGAGAACATTCATTTATATTGTTATCTGATTAAAGATAGTTTCATACAGTTCGAAAATTGTATAAAAGCATTTAATTTGCCTAATGTGGTCAAAATTGGTGTATTTCATAATTTAATTTTTTCTGATAGCCGAGAGCCGTGCAAAGTTAGTTGTTCACATAGCGTGAGTACACGGAAGCACGCTGGCCACGCCCTTAGGAGGCCGAATATGTAAAAATTTAAAATGTTTGTAATTCAGTGATTTATGTAAAAATTACTTGTAAAATATTTCAGGTTAATTGTACGTGCTAAAAAAGGTAAATTCTGTGTTATTTTCATGTGAAAATTCCTGTGTATAAGTGAAATAATGATAGTTTTGTATAAGAAATTTAAAAGTGTTTTAAATAGTGAAATAAATAGAAAAAAATGTAAATTAAACTATTGTATTGGTTAGCTTATATATAAATTCAAGTGAGAAACATTGTTTTAACTTTCTGTGTTAAATATTTAAGAAATTTCGATTTCGAACTTGTGAGTAAAATAGGCAGTTTTCGTTTAATAAATAAAAGGTTTTTTATGATATGAAGATATGATGTATATCATGGTGTAGATATTGTTTTGTACTACCTATATTGATAAATTGTATTTGTATATGATTTGAATAAATAAAGATATTGAGTGAAACGTGAGAGAGTAATAGTACAAATTCATGTAATTAAGTTGCGCAAGCGCGCAGATGGCGCGGCTCACTTTCGCGTTTAGCTTAGGGGTAGGATAGTAAATTGATTTTATTGCAATTCGTTCGGAAATCGTTCGGGAATGGTTCGGGAAATATTCAAGGAAATCGTTCGGGAATCGTTCGGGAATGGTTCGGGAAATATTCAAGGAAATCGTTCGGGAATCGTTCGGGAAATATTCAAGGAAATAGTTCGGAAATAAATAAGAAAATCCGGGAAAAAAGTTCAAGAAAAGTGAAAAACCAGCAGTATAGGGAAAAGTGATTACTCTCTCACGGAACGGTTTGAAGATAATTGCTGTTTCATTCCCAAGATCCTTTAAGTTATACAGTCCACATCGAAGAATTAAGGCGTCGGGACCGGGACGACTTCGGAAGACCCGTAATCCCCGTCTGAACCTACTTGCTGAAAAGGAAGAGGTTATCGCCCTAGTGTGTTACTCCGTTGCGGAGATCACATACGTTGTTCCCGAACCCAACGTAGGCGTGATAGGAGGCCGGATCGAGAGAAGCCTCGATTCCTGTTTCTTAGTACCCGATCCGCTAGGTCCTTTTCAATTGGTCCTTTTCAGGATCAAGAGGGACACCGACCTGGTCCTTTTCAATTGGTCCTTCGAGCCGGATTGAAGACCACCCGAACCCCGCCAGCTGGATCAAGGAACCAGCTGTGGACTGCTGGTTGTGGAAGAAGAAGACCTTCGGAAGCCGAGTGAAGATCAGCAACCGAAGGAAGCCAGAGGTTTGAGCTGAAGCAATAGGACCAAAGGCCTGAAGACCAGGACGGCAGCACTGAAGGGCTGGACCTGGAACTACCGGAAGAAAGAAAACCGGGATTGCAGCTTGGGGCGTGTGCTCGCATGGGGCACATATCGCAGCCGGGCGCAGGTGTCTTGTGAAGGCACTCATCGTGGCCAAGCAGGGCTTGGCATTTTTCCTGTCGGGCAAGCGTGCTCGGCATTTCCTGTCAGACGATCGTGTCTGGCATTTCCTGTCAGACGATCGTGTCTGGCATTTCCTGTCGGACGACCGTGTCCGGCATTTCCCGTCGGGTCATCAGGGTGCAAAAGCATCCACCGCTGCTGCTGCCGGGCGAGGGTGCGCGTGGGCACCTGACTGCATCGCGGCCGGAGGAGGGCGCTTGGACGAGGCGTCACCGGCAACTGGGCGGCGAGCACAGCATACATCCCGACCACCTAACGGTGCCAAACGGTTGGGCTCTGGCATAACACCTTCGGGTGGAGCAGTTCTCTCGAGCGAGACTGCGCTTGCACTACCGCTCGACTGTTTCGTCATATTCCTTGGCGGGACAGTTCCTAAACCTTTCCTCCATTCCATTCCTGCACGACTCCATCCCTGGACGGCTCACCTCGGTAGGCCCCGTTCAGGATTGATAGGGCTGATAGGGCTGTTAGGGTGGTAGTAGGGTTGTAGGGTTGGGAGATAAAGGGGGGAGGGGTAGTGGTGTTAGGTTGGGGTGTAGAAGGGTTGTAGGTAAGGGGTTGTAGGGACCGTAGGGACTGTAGGGACAGTTAGGGACCGTAGGCCAACAATCACCTTCCTGCAAGATGAAGAAGGCACAAGACCAGACAGGGAGAAGCGAAGGGAGCAGGACAAGGACAGGGCTCTCAAGAAAAGCTAAAGAAGCGGAATCATCTGGAGCGACCACAGCTACTGCGTCAAATGGAGCAACTCCTTCAAGTGGAGCCACCACAGACACGTCCACATGCACGTGGGACTCAGGGACGTCCATGGCAACGACGAGCAACAGGACGGACACCAGTGGTACACAGGCCAGCACCGCACAACAATCCGTTATATCCAGGAGTGAAACGGTGGTCGAAAAAGTAGGTCAAAGGACCGAAGAAGCGGCATCGTCAAGGACAGTAATCGGGCACACTAGTGATAAAGGGTCACAGAGAGGTAGTAGGTCATCGCGATCGGCGAGGCTGAACGCCGAATTAGAGGCGCGGATTAAATTCGAACGCTCAGAGCTCGAACGAGCACAGGCAGCTGCTGCCTTAGCCAAGTCTCAATGGGAGTTGGCACGACTCAACCGAGAAGAGGAGATCGACTCGAGTGAGGATGATGAAGAGCGGAATACTCAGGTGGAACCTTTCGTAAGGAGTTGGGTTCAGCAAACCATAATGAGCGCGCCGGTTAGTGTAGCACAACCCGATATTACTGATAAGGAAGCGTGTAAAGGATCACGCCGCAAAGGGGCGGAGGTCGAGCGCAACCTAGGAAATGCACAGAAAACACACGCGAGTGAGGTGTCAGAATTGACCGAAGCGATTGTGAGTGCAATAAAAATAGCTGGTAAAGATAAATCTTCCCAGCTTCATTTCCTCCAGGAATTACCGGTGTTCGATGGAGACCCGGGTGAATGGATAATTTTCAAAACGGTGTTTGAAGACACAAAAGGCCAATTTTCAGGGGTGCAAAATGTCGCACGCCTTAGGAGGGCATTAAAGGGCACCGCTAAAGAGGCGGTTAAGTCGCTGTTATTTACTTTATGTGAACCTGAAGAAATAATGAACGCTCTCGGAAAGAAGATTCGGTAGGGTTGAGATGCTCATTCTAGCCGAAATCGAGAATGTAAAGCGTATGCCAAGATTGGCAGAAGATTGCCGAAATATAGGATCTTTTGCAAGTCGTATTACGAACGTGGTTGCCACAATACAAGCGTTGAATCAACCACAGTATTTATACTCACCGGAGTTAGTGAGCCGCATAGTGGAGAAACTTGGAACTATGATTAAATTTAAATGGTTTGAATATCGAGCTCAATATCCTTTGGAGCCAGAGTTACAGAAGATGGCCAAGTTTTTAAATTTATTGAGTGAACAATTTGGAACGTCCTTAAGCAATGAAAATGCGCCTGAAAAAAGGAAGCGTCCTGAATTCAGGAAGCAAACTGTACACACTGCAAAGGGAGGTGTACGCAGCTGTGCCGAGAGCGAGCGCTATATGCGCCGAAGTAATATGAGCGAGCGTTTAGAACGCCGAAATAATAAAAGGCACAACCGACAAGTGGTTATGATAACCCAGGACAAGCCTGTAAGTCGGGTAACACATAAGTGTGTTATATGCAACAAGGAGCACTCTATAGTGAGTTGTTACAAGTTTAAGGACATGAATATTCGCGAGAAATGGGAAGCCGTCAAAAAGGCCAAAGTATGTTTCCAATGTTTGTCACCTAACCATAGGAGGTTAGAGTGCAAAGCGAAAAAATGTGGTGTAGAAGGATGTAGAATGTCACATCATCGAATGCTACACCGATACCCCAATGAAAATACCTCGCCACAAGGGGACGAGGGGGGTAAAGATGCTCAAATTACAACTGTTAGTACAGTAAATGCACTGGCATGTGCATATTTAAAGATCATACCGGTCGAGTTGCATGGGCCTAGAGGAAAGGTCAGGACAACAGCTCTTCTGGACGAGGGATCGACCATGACACTCATAGAGGAGTGGATGGCTCAGAAGTTAGCGCCTCGCGGACGTAAAGAGGGATTACGTATCGAAGCCGTGGGAGGTAAGCGAATTAACGACGATAGTTCGTATCGCTTAAACGTTAAAATAAAAGGCATTTATTCGAGCGACTTAGAAGAGATAAGTGTACAAACAATTAAGTCACTTAACCTCGCTCCTCAGTCGGTAAGCCGAGAATTATTGCAACGGTGTTCTCATTTGACACCGATCAAGGATGAGTTGATGTATGAGAGGTCCAAGCCTACCATATTGATTGGTCAGGACAATTGGCATCTCATAGTTACTCGTGAATTGGTTTCGGGAGGTAAGAACCTACCTGTAGCATCGCTCACCAAACTGGGGTGGGTTTTGCATGGTCACATATCGGGTGGCATTAAACCAATCAAGATTGTTAACCACATTTCCACCAAGAAGGAGGAAGATATGGATAAATTAATCAAGGATTATTTTAGTTTGGAATCTCTGGGAGTATCGGCTAGAAAGCCCGTGAACGACCCAGAAGAACGAGCTTTAAATATTTTGAACAAAACGGTACGTCGTATACCTAATAATAGGTACGAGACTGCTTTGTTATGGCGCACAGACAATGAGTGCTTGCCATCGAATAGGGCACAGGTTGAAAGTCGCCTGTTAAATATTGAGAAAAAGCTCGACAAAAATAGCGAGTTGAAAAAGGAATACGAGAAGCAAATTGAAAATCTCATCGTTAACGGTTACGCAGAGAAAGCGAACCATATTTCCATTTCCCCACGTACGTGGTACCTTCCCTCACTTCGCAGTGACTCACCCACAAAAGAAGAAAATAAGGATAGTTTTCGACGCCGCCGCAAGGACGGGCGGACGTTGTCTTAACGATGCGTTGTTGACCGGACCGGACTTATTGAAGTCGTTGTTCGGAGTTCTGCTACGATTCAGAGAAGGAAGCGTGGCAGTAATGGCAGACATTAAGGAAATGTTCCTGCAAGTGAAAATCCGGGAAGAAGACAGGGATAGCCTTCGATTCTTATGGCGGCACAATCGTGACGCGCCACCGGAAGAGTATAGAATGACGTCACTCATATTTGGAGCGGCATCATCACCATGCATCGCTATATATGTAAAGAATAGAAATGCGCAGGACAACGCACATATCTATCCAGAAGCAGCTTCCGCTACGGAAAGCAATTTTTATATGGATGATTACCTACAGGCATTTCCCGACGTGACGACGGCCGAAAGGATAGTAAACGATATGTATGAATTACATAAGCATGCTTCTTTCCAACTGAGGGGATGGGCTAGCAACCGACCCGAAGTTTTAAGTAATATGGAAAATAAATATAAGAGCGACAGTGCTTCGCTTGGAGATAAAGAGCACACAGAGCGCACGTTAGGTTTGATTTGGAATATCAAACGGGATATAATAAGTTTTTCCACAAGTCTTCGTAGCACACCGGAAGAGGTGATGGAGGGTTTACGACCGCCTACGAAGAGGGAGATAACTAGCGCTGTGATGTCAGTCTTCGATCCTTTGGGACTCGCATCACCCATAACGATTCAAGGGAAGTCGCTGATCCAGCAAGTATGGAGGCAGGCATCTCTTGGGATGAAGAAGTTTCACACGAGTTACACGTGTTATTTTGTAAATGGATATCGGAAGTGAAGAAATTAGGTCACTTAGAAGTACCTAGACCCGTTGCTGAAGGCATCGGCAAAGGAGAGTTACATACTTTCACGGATGCTAGTGAAAAAGCATACGCTGCCGCGGTGTATTACGTCACCACGGACGAGCAAGGAATAAGGCGGATTACGCTGATCGCCGCAAAGGCAAGAGTAGCGCCATTGAAACCAATTTCGATTCCAAGGCTTGAATTGCAAGCAGCTCTTATGGGCAGCAGACTGGCTGCTTCGGTTAGTGAAGAGAGCAAGTACGAGATGTCCGAGAGAGTGTTTTGGACAGACTCACGTACAGTGTTAGCGTGGATTAAGTCGGATCCTCGCGCTTTTAAACCATTCGTTGCTCATCGATTGGCTGAGATCGAAGATCACAGTAAGCCATGTGAATGGCGATGGGTTCCAACGTCACAAAACGTGGCAGACGACGCCACTAGAAATTTTCCTTCCACCTTCGATGTAAGTCATCGCTGGTTTCAAGGACCTGAATTCCTCAGGAAAAGTCCTGATTTATGGCCCAAACAAGTGGACACCATAAATAGCTTAGAAACAGGTGAAGAAAAATCGCCAAAGGGCGTAAATACGTTAAGAAAGCAAGAACCGTTAGGTCTACCCGACTACGGACGATTTAGCAGCTTTAAGAAATTCCTTGGAGCAACTACACGCACCTTACAAGCGGTAGAAAAATTCAAGAGTTTAAGAAAGTCGGTTAAAGGACCCGACGACGCAACCGAAAAGTCGGTTATGTGTTCCAACAAAGTTTTAGCAAAGTCGGTTAAAGGACCCGATAGCGCGTTGGACACAGCGCTCTTGAAAAAGGCGGAAATATTAATTTGGAAATTCATTCAAGACGAGTGTTTTCATTCGGAAATAAAATGTTTGAAAGCAGGCAAAAGCGTTGAAAGAAGTTCACGCTTAAGTAAATTATCTATGGAAATAGGAGAGGATAACTTACTCCGTTTAAATGGACGTTTACCTTTCAAGTCTAATTTGACCGAGGAAAGTAGAAAACCTGTCATATTAGACGGTAAACACGAAATCGTTAAAATGATGATTAGAGAAGTTCATCATCATTTTGGACACGCCAATCACCAGACGGTGATGAATGAGGTGAACCAGAAATTTTACGTCTTGAACTTGCGTAATGTAGTACGAAGTGTGTCACACCATTGTCAGTGGTGCAGGACATACAGGTCAAAGCCGCAAAACGTGCCACAAGGAAATATTCCTCTGGAAAGAATAGCTCATCATGAGCCACCTTTTACATGCTCAGCTGTAGATTATTTTGGTCCTATGAGTGTGACTATAGGAAGGCGACACGAAAAACGTTGGGGCGTTTTATTCACGTGTCTGACCACCAGAGCAGTACATCTGGAATTAGCAGCCTCATTGACACCAGCGTCAATGATAATGGCGTTAAGGCGATTTATCGCCAGAAGAGGAAAACCAGCCGTTATATACAGCGATAACGGGACAAATTTCAAAGCTGCAAATAAAGAATTATTGAAAGCATGCGAAGAATGCTATGAGGGCATGACAAACGAGTCATTTAAGAAATATATTAAATGGAAATTTATACCTCCGGGAGCACCGCACATGGGTGGCGCCTGGGAGAGGTTAGTAAGATCGATTAAAATTGCGTTGACCGCTACGCTTAAGGAGAAGAGCCCACGAGAGGAGGTTCTACATACGTTACTTTTAGAAGCAGAGCATACGGTAAATTCCAGACCTCTGGTAACATTCAGTATGGATAGTCCTGAAGAGGGTTTGACACCCAATCATTTTCTTCTGGGACGCTCATGTGGTGATCGACCACCTGGATTATTTTTAGAGCGACATCTGACGGGTCAACTCAATTGGAAAGCTGCACAGAGGTTAGCCGACCATTTTTGGACAAGATGGCTGAAAAAATACATGCCTACGTTAATACCTCGAACAGGTGATAACGGCAAGTTCATGGAACCTAAAGAAGGCGATATTGTTTTGATAATAGATCATTCGTTGCCACGAAATACGTGGCCAAAAGGTAAAATTAGTAGAACGTTACCGGGACCAGACGGTCACACCAGAGTGGTTGACGTCATTACTAGCACAGGTATCTTGAGGAGACCTACATCCAGAATAATAGTCCTGGTACCCGCGACGCCTCCCAAATGATGGTGCTAACGCACGGGGGGGAGATTGTTGGCGACGCGCCTATAAAAATGTTTCAGTTTATTAAATCAACCGATGACGTTGCTATGAAAAAAGGGGTAGTCACGAGCAACGACGCTCTGATAAGAGAATGCTTAGTTAAATCTTTAAGAAATGTCGAATTAATGATATGAAGGTCTTGGGTTCGACTCCCAGGCCGGACTAGTTTGTTTGTTTTCCTAAGTAATATCGCTTAATAAATTCGTAAGGAATTTAAGATATAAATTATGTTACCGGATTTGTTCCCCGGTTGAAATCATCTTTCAAATGATGTAAATTCATAAGAATATTAAAGTGAAGTTAAAGATCGGATTTGTTCCCCGGTCGAGATAATCACTCTGTGCATAGGCAGAATTAATGGATATTAATTGCATAAATGTTGTTTTGTATAAGTTTGATACGTTTTGTACGAAAACAAATGCCTATTTGTTATGATTGATTAATGAGAACATTCATTTATATTGTTATCTGATTAAAGATAGTTTCATACAGTTCGAAAATTGTATAAAAGCATTTAATTTGCCTAATGTGGTCAAAATTGGTGTATTTCATAATTTAATTTTTTCTGATAGCCGAGAGCCGTGCAAAGTTAATTGTTCACATAGCGTGAGTACACGGAAGCACGCTGGCCACGCCCTTAGGAGGCCGAATATGTAAAAATTTAAAATGTTTGTAATTCAGTGATTTATGTAAAAATTACTTGTAAAATATTTCAGGTTAATTGTACGTGCTAAAAAGGTAAATTCTGTGTTATTTTCATGTGAAAATTCCTGTGTATAAGTGAAATAATGATAGTTTTGTATAAGAAATTTAAAAGTGTTTTAAATAGTGAAATAAATAGAAAAAAATGTAAATTAAACTATTGTATTGGTTAGCTTATGTATAAATTCAAGTGAGAAACATTGTTTTAACTTTCTGTGTTAAATATTTAAGAAATTTCGATTTCGAACTTGTGAGTAAAATAGGCAGTTTTCGTTTAATAAATAAAAGGTTTTTTATGATATGAAGATATGATGTATATCATGGTGTAGATATTGTTTTGTACTACCTATATTGATAAATTGTATTTGTATATGATTTGAATAAATAAAGATATTGAGTGAAACGTGAGAGAGTAATAGTACAAATTCATGTAATTAAGTTGCGCAAGCGCGCAGATGGCGCGGCTCACTTTCGCGTTTAGCTTAGGGGTAGGATAGTAAATTAATTTTATTGCAATTCGTTCGGAAATCGTTCGGGAATGGTTCGGGAAATATTCAAGGAAATCGTTCGGGAATCGTTCGGGAATCGTTCGGGAATGGTTCGGGAAATATTCAAGGAAATCGTTCGGGAATCGTTCGGGAAATATTCAAGGAAATAGTTCGGAAATAAATAAGAAAATCCGGGAAAAAGTTCAAGAAAAGTGAAAAACCAGCAGTATAGGGAAAAGTGATTACTCTCTCACGGAACGGTTTGAAGATAATTGCTGTTTCATTCCCAAGATCCTTTAAGTTATACAGTCCACATCGAAGAATTAAGGCGTCGGGACCGGGACGACTTCGGAAGACCCGTAATCCCCGTCTGAACCTACTTGCTGAAAAGGAAGAGGTTATCGCCCTAGTGTGTTACTCCGTTGCGGAGATCACATACGTTGTTCCCGAACCCAACGTAGGCGTGATAGGAGGCCGGATCGAGAGAAGCCTCGATTCCTGTTTCTTAGTACCCGATCCGCTAGGTCCTTTTCAATTGGTCCTTTTCAGGATCAAGAGGGACACCGACCTGGTCCTTTTCAACTATGATATTTTTATCTGAGAGTTGTATAGCTTTATCGACAGTACTGTAGAAAAATTCCAACTCAGCGTAACCGAGCGTAAACTTGAATGATACTTAATTTTAAGTTATTGATATTCATCCTTAACAACGCTACTCTTTCTGATAGTCCTGTGAAGCGTATGATGTATCGTTTTAGATGTTTTTTGACAATAAATCCTACTCCATACAGTCCAGGCGTTTCTCCAATGTAGTATTAAATAAACTCGTCGTGTTCTTCAATCCTGTTTCCAAGTTTTCTAATTTCTGATAGACCAATAATATCAAACTTTATATTTTTCAAACACTCTGTTAATTCCAATAATCGTGAGTATGTCGACAAAGTTTTAACATTGTATGTTATTATGTATAGGGTATTGTGATGACTGTTTTTTGTACTGTTTGTTTTTATTTTCTCTGGAGGGTTTTGGTCGTGATCTTCCACGGTGACCGGCCGGCTTGGAAGATGTTTTTTATTCTTTATTTGTGTACTTGTCGTGTTTTTCATGTGAGAGGGGGGCGGTAATTGCTATTGATTTAAGTTTTTATCTATTTGTTTATTTCGTGTGTTTCCAGGGTTTTTGTTGGTTAAAAAACTAAGTATTCCTGGTTTAAGAAGTCCTTCTGATAAACTTGACGATCTCTGTAGTCCTTGTTTTGTCTGAGTTTTGTTCTTTTTGTTTACTACTTGTGTACCTTGTATTGTTCCTGTAGGATCGTTTATGCTCGGTGATGTTGGTAGGGTTCTTTTCTTATTGCCTGATGCATCTACGTTATTGCGGCGTATTATTATTTTTTCATACATGATGGTGGCATAGTTTCCTTTCTCTCTTTCTATTTTCATTTGTTCTAGTAATTCCTTTCTTTTTTTCTAAAATGTGTTGTGGAAAGTCTTCATTTATATAATAATCAGTATTTTTTAATATTTTTCTCTGTTTATAAATTCTTATTTTTGTGCCCAGTGCAGTGAATATTACAATAATCGGTCGGGGTTTATCTTCTTTCTTCTCTATTCTTCTAATTTCTTGTATTTCACTCCTCTCTAGCCCTATAGAAAAGTAGCGTTTTATGGAAATTTATGATGTTTTCTTCTGAGTTTTTATAGGATGTTTCCGTCTGCACTAAGCCGAATATAACGATGTTCCTTTGTCTTGATTGCTTCTCTAGGAAGTGTAATCTTTTCTCCTGGTTTTCTAGCTTTTCCTCTAGGTTTTTGTATTTTTCTTCCATTATTTTGAATTTTTCTTCTAGTTTGAGATTTATGTTATGTGTAACTTGTTGCGTAACGTTATCTGCTGATTGCACAATGGTCAGTTTTTGTTCGTTAAGTTCGCTTTGTATTTTATGAAGCATATTCATTATTTCTTCCATGGTTTGCACGTTATTATGTTTTCGATTAGTAAGAAAATACTTTTGTTTTGATACTTGTGCTGCCCTCTATTGGTTTGGTTAGGTAATGTACGCGGAACGACGACTTGGAGACTGCTGACGGCTGGCTACCTCGAGCTAAGATAGTTTCTAGTAAATCCTCTAGATGGCGTTATTACCTTGATCGATATTGATGTGTCATTCTAATGTTATTGCAGAACTCATTTATTGGTTAGGATTAATTTTTCACTTTGTTGTTGAATAATATCACTGTTGAATTACGTACTGTCACTCGTAGATTATGGAGATAAACTTTTTTGTGCATAGAAGTCACTGACAGAATAGTAATACCGTTTTTTCACTTCACTGTTTTGCGTGTATTTAGATGATTAATCGCTGGTTTTGGTGCTTTGTCCACAATATATGTTACAATTCCTTTATTTATGTTTTCACTGCACTTAGTTTTTATGCCGAATTTCACCCGTTTACATATTTAATTCACAATTTAGCGCGGAGCCGAAACGTTACGTGGCTAAGTGGCGCCCTCTTATTCAACTAATAATATGGAATTATTATTTTTTGTGAAAAAAAAAACTTGAATTTGTTACGTCTAGACTAATTTTAAAATACATAAACTAATAATATAAACGTAAGGATTTATTTTTATTAAAAAATTGTTTGGTTACACTTTATTTGTACATATTACATATACGGATCACGTAGTCTGTTGGTCAAATTTTCTTACCAACGCGACGTCGCAAACCCTAAGTTTAAGTCCTAGTTTAATCCCACTGTGGGAACAACAACATTGTATGTCCCTGTAGTTTTCTAATAAAAGTATATGAAATCACGCACACCTACCCGTGCCGAATCGTCCGAATCTAGAAGAACCCCAGAAATCGTAGACGAACTGGGTTGGGATAACGTCAACAGATTCGGGCGTGGGCGATGCGGTCGATTCGCATAGATTGCGTTCACTTTGGATATGGTTAGCGATGGCACGCTCGCAAATGATCATTTTGCCAGACACACACACTATCGCAATGTGCATATACACGTTCAATCACGAATAAGGCCCGCACGACTTCGTCAATTGCAAGAACAGTAGGGTAATTTTATTTTCATTTATTTATTAAGAACTTTATCACTGACCGACAAACAGTTTTATAAAAATCACAACCAGCAGATGAAATAACAATAAACCAAAATTCTGTTCAAGATGCCAATCTGTAAATTCCTACTACTTTATTAAAAAGGCAAAATATTGTTCGATGAAATGTACCTGAAGCATATCCTAACTGCCATTCGTAATTTAAGTCAAGTATAAACTTCTGCCATGCAGTCAACAATTGGTAGAGAGTCGTATCTACCTACCCCTATAGACTCTTTACGTATAAATATCTGCTACTTACAATAACTGATGAATCAATATATTTTTAAATAATTTACCAAGTTACCTTCGGGGCACACATATTAGATGTGACAGAATACACCTTCGTAAAGTTCAAAAGCTGCATGCAGTGTTTGTTATAATTTAACTGAAAGAATATGGTACGGGGTTGTTTTATATTTTTTTTTTTGAGTTAAAAGTTCCATTCCATTCCAGTTAGGCCCCTCCCACAGATTTCCTCAGAGGAAGAAGTTTGTCACAGTTGCTTCGCTTGGCAGGATGGTTGGCAACGCAGCTTTTTAGATGTTATTAAGAAGACGCTGCTGCCTATATCCTAGTTTTTTTTCTCTATTTCACCTCTTTCGTCACTCACGTGACGATAATGGGTGGTGGATATTCTTACACCACCACTACACGGTTGATAGTAAAAAGTTAAAGAAAGTTAACCTGTACGCTCTGACAGCGCGCCACATGTTATACTCCCGTTCCCTCGGGATCTTAATGGCGGGAAAATTTGTAAGTTAGAAAATTTTTTTGCTATATTGAAAATTTTGCTATATTTTCACTTTGAGACGATATTTATGGATAAAACTTACAGGAATTCTTGTTGAATGTATAAACTATCGAATAAAATTATTTTTGGTTGCTAGAAATTGTAATAAAATACATAAATTAGCCTGTATAGCATAGTAGTAGTATATACTTCAATTTTAGTGACAAAATTACTACTAATTTGAATTCTACACTTTTGTATTTGGAGAAATTTATATGAAAATGTTTGAAAATATGTATATTTTTATGTTTTATGTGTTTCTATTCGTTACGCATACCAAAATTTAAAATATTAAAAAAAATAAAATAATAATATTTTATCTGTATGACAATTCGAACAATATTTCAAAAATATTTTTGTGTGAATTTGAAATAAATACAACGTCAAGTTATTTGAAATATGTAAGAAAACTATTTTTATTTACATTTTAAACTAAAAATAAATGAGAATTTGAAAAATAGCACATTTATGACCCAACCGCCACAATGGGCCTTCCGGATTTTGAAGTACTTTTGGCAATTTACTTTTCACTTTTTATACCACAAATTATATATCTACGTGTTTACTATATTACAAGGAATATAAAAAAGTATAATACTTTCGTTTTTAGTCCAGACACAAATAGGTATAAAATTTTATAAAAAAGACGGAGCACCTTCATCAAAGCGACACGTGAAACGCCGAAAGTTCAGAGTGATTTCTTTTTTTTTTTCTAAGAAACATTGCCAGGTTATGGTTTAAAATAAAAGAGCATATCTTTGTCTTTGATACTATTATCTATTGCATAGTGTCTTTGGTTTTGTTTAAAACGAAAAAATAATTTAAAAAAGTTTTCATAGGGCAGTAATTCTGATCTAATTAGTGCTCTTTTGGAGCGGACGTAAGGTAGGTATTGTATGATCTAAAGGGCGCATCTCCCTCTCCTTAATCTATAGCAAAGGATATTTAAATATTTATATCAGAGCTGTTTACTAAGATCTCATTTTTAAGTTTGTGCTCTTTTTACCATATAAATGCTCTATGAATCTGATGAAGATACTTTACGCTAAATGAATATCTACCATGTTTTCCTTTTTGAACAGTTATAGAGCAGTTCTTCATCGTTTTGGATCTCAGAAAATGTATAATTAGAGCAGACGCACAGAACAAAATTATTAGGGTTCCTTGTATGAACACGGAATTAAAAAGATACAGCGTAACTTGAAAAGGGCAATAAGGAAAATATTACAATAGAGGAAACACGTTAAAACATTCACACAACTTTAATATCCGAGACTCAAAAATATGATATGCTCGGATGGTTATTTTGAACGCTGTTTTTAAAAATGCAAAGACGAAACGGTCACTTCAAAACAAAATGATTGATCTGTATCAACAAGGAATCACATCAACATATTGCAATATATCGCTTATTAAATGACACAGAAATGTAACGATTTTCATATATGATGAAGGGGGTTTTTTATGATAATAATCGAAAATGATTAACACACTGGTTGGATGCAGAGAGTGGTGTCTCTCTCAGTACAATGCCCCAAAAAATGATTAACCACACAAAGATAGTGGTTTATGTTTGGTGTTTCTATGCAGGTATAATTTTTGGCATCTTGAATTCCTATTCTAAAAGTTCTTTTTTTATAGGATAAGATGACAAACGAGCACACAGCCCACCTGATGGTAAGTGGTTGCTGTGGCCCATAGACATCTACATCTATCCTCGATTACGAATCAAAATGCAGATGCGTTGTCATCCGCGAGGACTTAGGTGGAATGCCTCGTTTCCAGTAAAAAGGGTCTCCGGTTCTCTACACTCACCATACGAAACACACGCTGGTATTCTGTGAGTCCTTCCCTGCTCGAGCCGACCCTTTCGTGCTACAACTATACTACTAATATAACCGCAGCATGGCTCTACCACGTAAAAGTTCTACTGAAAATTAGTCTCTTTTCAAATTGTTCTTAGTCATTCTCGCTTGAATTTACTTTAATCGACTATAAACTTTTTCGGAAATTATTTTAATATAAAAAATATATATGTATATTGTAGTCTTTTATACAAGAGGCAAATTTGAATATTAAATACTGATTTTGAGGTACAACGTAAGTAAAATTATCTATATCGTCTTGTGGACAAATTTCACTAAGTAGAAAAGAGTTAGATTAAGTTAATTATAGAATTCTCCCAGAATATGGAGTTAAATAATCCAAGAACTAAGTAAATTGAAAGTCTTTAGACGACGTATGTGAATTTATTACAAAATTTAGACCTTCATTGAAATTAAATCTCCAAATCACCATGTTGAAGGAATTTTCTAATTAAGTTCACAGAGCTACCGTAAACACGCAACGTTTCTCATGTTACCAAGATATCATCTATCACACATTCTTCATTCGTATCTCTTGAAATTCATTAAGTTGATATATATCTACACGTTCGTAGAGTCAAATAATACTCTGATAAGAAACGTATATTTAACGACTTATTATTTACTCATTATTGTTATTTGTTATTAAACTCACACAAATTATTTACAATATAAGTTACGCCGATGACATGGTGTTGCTGAGTCCATCGATGAGTGCGTTGCGTAGACCTGTTTGTGAAACATACGCTGCTGAACATGGGCTCATCTATAACACCAAGAAAAGTGAGTTATTTTTGTTTCGTGTTAACAGTGAGAAACACTTGATTGTGATACCAGTAAAATTCCTTGGTGTGCCGTTAAGTAGTGTTTGTCAATTTAACACAAATAGGTGTACAAATGACATAAAATTAACCCTCTTCAAGGCGTAATGTCAAACATTTTACACCTGCAGCCTGTGACTACACGCAGGGGACCTACAATGCGCTTCGAATTCAATATAATAATGCCTTCAGGATGCTTATGGGCCTTCCTAGACACTGTAGTGCTTCAAGCATGTTTGCTGAAACAGGTGTTGATGATTTTTATGGCATCTTATGAAAGCGAACTGCGTCAATGTTATATAGACTACGGAAGAGCTCAAATAGTATCTTGAGGATATTTCAAGATAGGCTTGACAGTCCCATTCAGAGGCATTGCTCTCTTTCTATAGATATAATTTATTTTATTCTTATTTTATTTATTTTTTACTAACATAGTTTATGTAAATTAATTACAAAAATGTGTATGGATATGTATATCCGAAATAAACATTATTATTATTACTATAAAAACAATAAAAACATTAAAATAAAACATTGACTCCTTTTCAGTCTAGAAGATGGTCTGAGTATGTAACAACCTTTTTCTACAACGAAATATCAGTGCTTGCATTGCGGTATTCTCTCTGTATTATAAAGAGAGTCAGTTTAATTACAGGCTCTGAGGCATTTCATGTTAGTCCTCAGAGATGACATCGTATCTGCAACCTCATTTATGTAAAGTTGAACTGCAGTAGCCACTGACCATGTTGTGGACTCTGGGTTCGTTTATCACTTCTGTTTTATAAATAATAAAATAAACAATAACCAAACATTTCGATTGTCTGTAACAAAGTTATTTTAGGTACATTTTAATTTCCAAAGTTAATGAAAAATATAGTTACACCTATTTATTTAAATTAATTTAAATATTTGTGTGGTACAGCCCGAAATTGTTAAATTGGAATATTGAGTCTTTTTAAAGCGAAAAATAATCTTTTACTTCGTAGATGTCGTAAAAGATATGAAAAAAAGGCTAAAAAGTCGAGTTTCAGTCGTTAAATATGCTTCAAATAGTTAGAACGATTGTAGGCAGCAGCGTTATAGCTGCCTGCTTAC
Source organism: Parnassius apollo (assembly GCA_907164705.1). Lineage (NCBI taxonomy): Eukaryota > Metazoa > Arthropoda > Insecta > Lepidoptera > Papilionidae > Parnassius > Parnassius apollo. The sequence continues at coordinate 7,689,040 of CAJQZP010001367.1, read as the reverse complement.
TGTACAATAGTTGGTAGTAAATGCAAGCAATGTTCTTACTAATAGGTAAATCAAGTATTACTTTAATTTATAGAATAAGGCGTTACTTCGCGGAAATCCCATGTAATAAAAATATTAATTAATTTGCAACCTTCCGCTAACTAAATACAATAATGTGTCTTACCTGGATTAAAAGCACCTTCCGCCCTCTCTCAATTGCGTGCACCAATCCCGTCACCACTAATCCCAGCACTACTACTCCCAACACCAATATTCCAGGAAAGACACACCATTGATGATAATACGACACGTGTTTCGCCTCTACACGAGGCATCCTCAGGTGATGTAGACTCTACGGTGGCTGACCGCTAAGTGATTTGCATTTTTATTAAATATTACTTTATTTTTGTTATTCCTTAGCTCAGTTTAAAAAGATACAATTTAACAATTAATGGACTAAATTTAAAAGTTTTACAAATGCCTTAAATCATTTTGCTTGGGTGATTTATATTGAAGACATTTTAGAATTTCCTTTAATTTCTCGTACATTAACTTTTACAGGCCTTAAGTTAAAGTAAATGATTATGTTTGAACTTTTAAATTCTGTGTAGTTTATAATTAAAGAGCAATCAAGTAAAAATAGAAAGGGTACTATTTTCATTGTGTAGTTGGCAAGCCCGTATGTATGGGTAATAATGCGAGCTTATAATAATATAATATTGAAAACGCATATGTGATCTAAAAAATCTAATTTATTGCTCAATATATTTCATTAATCATATGCTATGAGACGAGTGTGTGATATCTTTGAATCTTCGACTTGAATGCGTATTTAAATTGCAATCAATCAAAGTGTCACTGGTATCACTTAACATGACAACATATACATCATCAATAATAATGGCTTTTAAAATTTTAATTGCAATTTAGCCTTTAATTACTTCATCATTGAAATCATATAATCTCATTTTAGAACAAACACTTCTATATATATATATATAAATCATTCTTGTCCTACCTATAATATTTCACTACTGAATGGAGGTCTGTCCTACATTTAGTCCTGCTTTTATAGTTTGATGACAGTTAATTGATTCATAACAATTCCTTACCCCACTAGAAGAGGCTGAGGCAACTCGTACTGCTGTAGACTTTGTTTTCCTAATTCTAATACAGCTTCTCCTATTGTGACCAGATATTTATTGTAGATTTCATCTACTAGATATTCATCTATAATCTCAGAAAGGCTTTCCATTTGTCGTTTGTAGTCTTCTGATAGGCTATCCTTGTATTTTACCCAAATACTTAGTGCGTCTGTAATCTGACAGCATACCAGCATTATAGAAACAATTTCATACATTTTAAATGTTGACTTGCATAAGGCTGCTTCTTCTTGGGCAGAATCCCATGTTTATCGTCCTCTAGCGAGCGAAGTTTCATGCACTCTAATTGAAAAGTTGGTTGAAGGACACCCTTGACAGTCTTCAAGTCAATGAAGGATGAAGGACTCATAATCCCGTGCAGAAGTAAGCAAAGATGGTAACACCCTGTATTATTCGTGCACCATGTACAATCTACCTAGAGCGCGTTCTGTCATTATTTCAGGCCAGCCATCTACGGGCTTTCCCCTTTTTCTTCTCAAAAATGTATTTTTTGCTATACAAAATATGAAGGCACTTCCGCATTAGAAGCGTTTTAGCAAAATTATCTCTTTGAAATATATCAAAAAATGCTAATAGTGTCGGTTTTGGTTTGCTATTAAATTCAGCTTCAACTGTCAGCGATGTCGAAATGAATTCGCTGGCCATTTTCAAGGTGGACAGCTAAATGTATGACTGCGGAAGACATTTCATGCATGAAAAACCCTAAAATAATCCAAGCTGCCTCCGAACTATTTAAATAACGCCCACTCTCATTTTTTTTATAGAATAAGAGTGAAAAACACACAGCACACAGTCCACCTGATGGTACGTGGATGTTGTGGCCCATAGACATATACATTTGTCCTCGCTTAAGAATCAAAATCCAGATGCGTTGTCACCCTTGAAGACTAAGGTGGAATGCCTCAATTCCAGTAAAACAGGTCTACGGTTCTCTACACTCACCATACGAAACACAGCAGCATTAAGCTGTTATTTTACACAGGTATTCTGTGAGAGCGTGGTTCCTTCCCGGTCGAGCCGACCTATTCATGCTACAACCATAATAGCTGCAGTGTGGTCACAAGTGTTAAAACATAATGACTTCGTCCTTTTTGTTTTTAGCAGGGAAACTTTACTCTCAAATGTACTTTATCGATTTAACAGAATTGCAAAATTCTACATTAATATGGGCCTTACATGTCCGTGACAGAATCTTGTTATAGGAAACCACCCACCTATTGTCTACTTCAATGTATTTTAATTTAAGTGTAAAGCCACCGTCAGCCGGAGATCATCTTCTGTACTGTGGGTAACCATCGTCACCTGTCTGTGTATCTCTCAAAAATTGTCTGAAATATTTTTTGCCACATTTATTAATGTCCATGTTACACCTATGCCCGTAGTTGTTGGGAGCACTAAGCTCGAAGTTGTTGACGAGTACGTTTACCTGGGACAATAGTCCGACTAGATAAGTCCAACTTAGACCGAGAGGTCAACCGACGGATTCAACTCGGCTGGGCAGCGGTCGAGAAATTACGACATATCTTCTTGTCAGGTATACCTCAAAATCTGAAAACTAAATTGTACAATTAGTGTGTGTTGCCAGTGATGGCCCACAGAATTGAGTCGTGGTCCTTCACTGCTGGTCGTATGAAAATGCTCAAATTCGCTCAGCGAGCTATAGAGAGGGCTATGCTCGGGGTTTTTCTGCGTGATAAACTTCTAAATGAGGATATCCGCAGTAGAACCAGAGTGACTGACATAGCCCAACGGATTATTAAGCTGAAATGGCAATGAGCTGGCCATATAGCTCGAAGAACCGATCTTCATTTAGATTTGGTATCTTAGCATATATAAGTTTATCCATTACGGATTAGGCGAAATGCGGTTAACCATCCACACCAATATGTGTAGTATGTGAGGAAGATCCCGTTTTGTCATTCGGTGGAGAACATGAAACAATGTAGGTACCTCCCCAAATATTTTTTCTTTGCCACCATTTTAATTTATTGTACATGTGCCATTATTTTCTTAATTTTTAGGTAAAAAACTTTTTTTGCCCATGTATCTCCGTGATTCCATCCCATCGAGGATTGCAAGTAAATGTTATAAAGAGATCAGGACGACCGCAGTGGCGCACATATGGCGTGGCGTTTTGTGTCCACTCATGCAGATAGCGTGGGTCCTAGTAAAAGAAGAAGGCAGCATCACCTTTTGACCCAGCTGATCAACATTAACGTCCTCTCTCCCTATCGCATCTTGCAAGTATATATAACTGTTCGCTCTAAGATGCGCCTGATTGTTTCTAAAATAACTCAACCTGTCTATCTCAAATCAATTTCGTAGGTAAAGGCTTATTAATAAATGAAATTATCATTAGCCTGTTAATTATTTATTATAATTAATAAACTGTTGATTGTTATAGATATTCTGTCAGTTGCTTGCTTCGGGAGAATTCTAATGACTTTGTTGTGAAAACTAGCGTTAACTTTCTGAAGTTAATTAAAAGTTGTCGAGGAGTTGGGTAATCCTTTTTACGGAATACTAGACGATATGCTACCTACAATACATATATTACCGTTAACTGCTCCAGTTAAGCTCAAAATGATTGTATTGAAAGTGGTCACGACAGTAGTCAAATGGTGACTTCGTATCCATAAACTTTAAGTTTTGTAGTTCATGCCGATAACCATTACGCTCAAATCTATTGATAGTTTCAGTCGCATCATCAGATTATATTCGCTATATTATTGCAGCCTCATCAGAACCAAAAAGTGTATCAGCTAGTCAATCTAATAAGTGGAAGAAAATCAAATATTAATTGAAGACTTAAATCCGTACGCTAAGTAAAAGTGGGTTATCATTAAACACGTGACCTGATTTTCACTAAACATAACATATATAATTTTCACATAAACATAACATAAATACTCACGCCTGTCACCCAGAGGGGTAAGCAGAGACTACAGACTTCCATTTGGCACGATCCTGACACACCTCTCTCGCCTCCTTCACATCCATACACCTACGCATACATGCTCGTCGGTTAAGGGGACTCCTAATTTGGCCCGTTTTTAATAAATCGCCAATTTGGTCGATAAATTTTCGCCTAGGACGTCCCTTTCCGACTCTGCCATTTACTTCTGCAAGATAAATTTTCTTTGTCAGTCTTTCCTCATCCATTCTTTCCACATGACCAAACCACCGAAGCATTCCTTTCTTAATCGTGGTCAAAATATCATCTTGCAAACCACACTCTTCTCTTATTACACAATTTCTTACCCTGTCATTCAGATTCAGCCCTAACATACTCCTTAACGACCGCATTTCTACTGTGTTCATTCTACTTTCGTGCTTCTACTGCCACACCCAACTTTCACTACCATACGTTAAAGTAGGGACCAACACAGCATTGTGAATTGCCATGCGTGCCTTTTTCGACACATTTTGACTCTTTACAATATAGTGTAGGGCCCATTTACTCTATTTCCCGCATTCACTCGTCGTTCTATATCCTTATCATATCTCCCATCCCTGCTAAATACGCAGCCCAAATATACAAACTCGTCTACTTGCTCGATCAACTCCCCTTCTATTCTTACTTCACAAATCGTTTTACTTTCTTCTCTTTCAAAAACCATAACCTTCGTCTTACTTGCGTTCACTTTCATACCCCTTTCTTTTAATGATCTGTTCATTAATGTGACCATCATTTGCAACTCGGCCGCCGACGACGCAAGGATAACTTGATCATCAGCGTACAAAAGGCATTTGACGGTTAACTCACCCATTCTTAATCCACATTCTTCAACTTTCAAATTTTGCAAACAACTGTCCATAAATAGGTTGAAAAGCCACGGGGAAGCCACACAGCCCTGTCTGACACTTTTATGGATGTCAAACCAGTCCGAGTAGACCCCGTTGATCCTAACACAAGCACTAGAGTCCCTATAAAGAGACTCCAATGCCTGTATCAAGCCTGCGCTCAACCCAAATGATTTCAGTGTTTGCCATCGCACATCCCTATCAACTCTGTCATAGGTCTTTTCCAAGTCCATGAACGCACAAAAAACCTTTTGGTTTTTAGCCAAAAACTTCTCCGCCATGTTCATGCGCATGGAAAAGACTTGATCTGTACATCCCATTCCCTTTCTAAATCCCGCTTGCACATCCCAGATTTTTCCATCAGTTTCTTTCATAACCCTTTCAATCAGTACTTTAGCATACAGTTTTCCCACAATGCTAAGAAGACTGATGCCACGGTAGTTTTTACAGTCCTGCTGCGACCCTTTTCCTTTATATACTGGGACTATCACGGCTTTGCACCAGTCTACCGGTACCCGCTTCAGTTCCCAGCATAAATTAAACAAGGTGTGCAGCAGGCCTGCCACCACTTCCTCTCCAGCCCTTAGCATTTCGAGTCTATTATATCCGGCAGCCTTACCTGCTTTCATGCTTTTCATTGCTTTCATTATTTCATCTATACTTATCTCGCTACCTCTTTCCTCTTCTTTCGGAGTTTCTACTTCACTTAGTACACTCGTTGTCTCCTCACTCATAAACACGCTTTCAAAATATTCCTTCCATCTCTTAAAACTCAAAACTTCATCATTCAGAATATAGCCATTCTCGTCTCTTATAGCATTCATCATAAGCTGTTTTGAATGTCCCCTGGCAGTTCTTACAAGTTTCCAGAACATTTAATATTTGCCTGGAAATTATCCGATATTCTTCTATCATTCTTATCCGTTCATTCTTCCTTTTTTCTTTCAACTACTTCTTTTACTCTCTTATTAAGATGTCTAAAGACTGCCTTTTTCTTTCAATATCGTCATTCGTACCGCTAGAATTACCAGCCTTTGTTGCTAGTAAATCTAGCCATGCTCTCTTCTTTGCTTCAACTTCCATATGTGTCTCATAATCCCACCATAACGTATTATTTTTCCTTTCTTTCGTTCTCTTACTAACACCACATACTTCGGTAGCTGCATCCACTAAACCTTTCTTTAAATTTTGCTATACATTCTCCAAGTCTAACTCCTTCATACATAATTCATCCAAACCACTTATATTTTCTTTCAGTCTAATACGCTCTTTCTGTTCTAATACGCTGTAACGCAGTGGTAGACAGAGATGACCGATGGCGCCAATGCCTGAATAGACCATTAATTCGGCATAAAACCAAATAATGATCCGTTCCTACGTTAGAACCCCGGTAAACCCTTGTATCTACCACTGCGCCCCTCAATCTTTCATCCACAATTATGAAATCTATCATGCTTCTATCGTCACCTCTTTCCCAAGTATACATGTGAATCTTCTTGTGGCGAAAGCAAGTGTTCGTCACAAAAAAGATTCTTTTCCATACATACGGTGAGGAGACTTTCACCATTCTCATTTATACTTTCATCACCAAACGTTCCCAATATCCTTTCATAACCAAGCCTCCTCACCCCAACCCTTCCATTAAAATCTCCTAGCATAATAATATTTTCATTTCCCTTACACTTCATTAACACCATCCTTATCATTTCCCAAAACTGCTCTCGGATATAAGTGGGCTTAGACATGTCTGGGGCGTAGACCCCTAACACAAACAACTTCTTTAAGCCCACTTTCATTCGTATCCACAGCAGTCTTGGGCTTACACATTCATACTCTTTCACACATTGACCCATTCTTTCTGAAAGGATGATACCTACTCCCTGGCATGCCCGCTCGATCTCGTCTACACCAGACCAGTAGTGAGGTATACATGCCACGTGTAGTGACATCCTTCCCCTTCCTTTTCGTCTCATTTACACATAACACATCTATTCCTCTATCATACATCATATCGCATACTTCATCCATTTTATCATTCATTGCCCCACATACATTCAACGTAGCCAGACGGGCCTCTGCAATCCACTTTTCGCCTCTCCGGGAGACAGAACGTGACGGGTGGCGAACCTCGTCGCCGGTTTTCCTCCCGGAGATTCTTCGCACCCCTGCCCCATTAAAGGGGCGCCGGGAACTCGGGGCCATTTCTTTTATATGGTTCCTCATGGTGCGAATGTGGGTAGAGTATTTTACGCCGCTACCACGGCGTGGAGCCGAGTCTGTGCTATCGGCTTGTCACTCATTTAGCACCACCCGGGGGACACGTGTAGGGTGGGCCTAGAAAGAGGTGGTCAAAGCTTACGGACGCGAGCGACTTATCCCCCGACTTATTTCACTAAACATAAATCAGTATTTATGTTTAGTGAAAATCAGTTTACAGAAATTAACATAAGACAAATTTTAATTAAATTTGTTTATTTTTAGAGCTGTTATGCTAAAGATAATTACACAGATCGTTTCAAAATCTCGTTAGGGTACATTTATAATCTTAATAAAACGCTCAATAAAATTAGTTTGATTTTACTAGAAGTCCTTTGGTAATTGACGCTTGTGTTGAGAAAACAAAATCGAATCATAGAAGCATTCACAGGATGCTTGTGCTTTTTCGGGACCTTTACAAAGCCTACAGTTGCGTTAAACATTAATCACAAAACTATAATGTAACGGTGTATAAAAATACAATCTAACATTCTCTGTTGTATTATAGGTAATTAGGTTAGGTTATTATTATAGGTTATTATAGGTAAACGCAAAAAGATACTATCGAGTTCTCCAGACCAGCCTAGGTGTTTTTTGTTTTTATTGTATATGATTTTTATTAATATTTTTCAATAATATCATCATCATAACAGCCCATTGCTGAACATGAGCATCCCCCAAAGTAAAACGCATAATGTTTTGTGGCATATTTTTGCTCATATCTATAAATAAAAATTGATAGCTATAACTCTGAATCTTATCTTGGAATCACGTGTTAAAAAGTTTTTAGCTACAAGGATATTATATACATATCCTTAAAATGTTAAGATAAGCTTATCTGTTTGAAAATGAGACAGTGATGAACGCTAAAAAAGGAAAATTGAGCAAATTGTTATCGGAAATTGATCTTATTCCCTCAGGACAGCTCTTGTTTGAAATTGGCTAGTATTTTGTTGAAATTAACTGCTTATTCTTTTGATGTGCTGTTTCTTATATGTATATGGAGTTGATGATATTTGGTTTATAATTTGATTGGTGAGTTCAGGGGTATGATATTATTAAATGAGTGGTTTCTGGTTTTCGAAAGGCCAATACGAATATTTCTTACGAGCTCATTTATGTACTAATGTCATTTGTAAGGAATTGCATGTTTATGAAAGAGCTAGAGGAAATGGTAACTAAACAACCAAGTTTTGCTAACCATTTTTTTATACGTCTTATTGAAACAGAGACAGAAACTTTTTTATTCAATATAGATTATAAACAATACTTATAGTAATTTTTTTCATTTGCCACTGGTTCGTAAACCTCTATCCTGGGAAAAACCAGCAAGAAGCCCAGCGGGATCATTTTTCTTTCAAATAATAGCTTACAATCATGTATGTTACAATTAACAACACAAAACAAATTAGAAATAGCTTGGTAGCGATCATCCTTCCCAAGGGTTATTATCGTCCATAAATTCCTTAATATTATAGTAACCCTTTTTATACAAACTTAGTTTAATAAAGTTTTGAACTTTGTGTATGTCAAATTTTGCATATTTTCCGGGAATTTGTTGTAAAAGCGTATATTGTGTTACATCACCCCAAGAATGAATTACCGACTCGGTGGAGTCGAGAAAACTGGTACTACTAGCTTGAGTCTGTTCCTAGTATTATTGTTACTATACTCTATAATTATTTAACGACAGCTTTAAATTAAAAAGTATACACACTAGGTACAGATTATACACGCCCCACGGCTGGGCAAAATCCCCCGCTCCTTTATGAATGGGGTACGAGCGATAAGTGCCCCATGCGGACCCAGTGCGTTACTTGTGCGTTGCAGACTTTACTTACCATCGAAATATTATATTCATCAGCACATACTGCTTGTTGTTTAAACAGATGTTGATGTATTTTTACTTAGGCATTTTTTGAAAGTAATATTTACTTCAACTCTATATAGAAATTGTAGAGACGAGAAAAATATATTTTTTTAAATTGAAACTCGTCCATGATAATTAAACCACAGTGGTGTTAAAGGATGTACATACTATAGAAAGAAGAAGAAATATTATTTTTAACATCAGATCTTCAAAATTATATAAGTAACAAATCTTTGATTGGAGTAATAAAAACCGTAATGTGCCTGCGGTTAACCACTGCTGAACATAGGTTTGTTCCAAGGAGCGTTATTTAGTCCGGGCTTCGGTTTCACGCATTCAGTTGCTTCCAGCCAACTTGAGTAGATCATCGCTTTATCTAGAATAGCACAATAACAAAAATAATATCAATTTCACATTCAAAGAGACCTATTTCGTAGGTAAGCCCCATCAATGTGATCCAATGTAATAATGTACATGCCACAAATACTTGATCATATATTGGTCCTAAGGTCATTTCTTTTACTAGAAATTAGAAACACTAACATATTGGTTGTTATTTTTGAAAGATATTACAATTTTTGGAAATTGCGCAGTTCAAACAAATAAAATCATGAGCTCGCTATATATTTTTTTTCTATTTTTAATATAATTAGTTCTATATATTTCTGGGTGCTATTTTTTTGTATATTATAACTAAATGATGATGACAGTACGGATTCTGATTACGTGCCGTAACAGAAAACACAGATATTAGCTAGCCCATAACGTCGCGACCAATCATCATAAAATTGTGTACCTACAAAATGTAATTTGTTTGCAAGTGCTCGATAAGGACGTCTAGCTCTCTGTCACTTTGTGATTATTAAGATCGAAATAAGGGATAATTATTTTTGTCATTTATTCATAGTTTTGTTATTACTTTTGGTAGAGATTATTCTAAAAATATTATCAAATAATCAAATTATACCCCCCATGAACAATTACACAAATAGACGGCCCCCAGTCCCCGGCGGCCCCGCTATTCCTGGCTACGGTGGCGACCATGGTAACGGCGGGGCAGGGGGCGCTAAGAATCTCCGGTGGAGGTTCGGTTGCGACCTACGACGACTCGACCTGGCAACATTTAACGCACGCACACTGAGGACTGACGAGAAGATCCTGGAGCTGGAAGAAGAGATAGACAAGTTGCGCTGGAGTATTATAGGATTATCCGAGGTCCGAAGAGAGGGGGAGGACACGGTGATTTTCGAATCCGGCAACTTGTTCTATCACCGGGAGGGCGACCATCTGTCCCAAGGAGGTGTCGGATTTATCGTCCACAAATCTCTCGTCAACAACGTTGTAAAGATTGGGAGTGTGTCGAGGAGGGTCGCGTACCTGATACTCAGAATCACCAAACGGTATTCGCTGAAGGTCATACAGGTTTACGCACCAACCTCGGCACATTCCGATGAGGAGGTGGAGGAAATGTATGAGGATATTTCCAAAGCCATGTATTCCTCCAAAACCCACTACACGGTGTTGATGGGAGACTTCAACGCAAAACTAGTCACAAGAGAAAGCGGTGAGCTGAAGTTAGGTAAATTTGGAGTAGGGCAACGGAACCGAAGGGGCCAGCAGCTGGCCGACTTTATGGAGAAAGAGAGACTCTTTATGATGAACTCTTTCTTTCAGAAGCGGCCCCACAGGAAGTGGACCTGGTCGAGCCCCGACGGTTCGACAAAAAATGAGATTGACTTCATTATGACGACCAGACGCCAAATGTTCTGTGATGTTTCAGTGATCGCAAGGGTGAAAACTGGCAGCGATCACCGAATGGTTAGAGGCACACTGAACCTGAACGTTAAGTTGGAGAGGTCTCGTCTAATAAAGTCAACGCTCCGTCCTCCTCGTGCTCTAATCCAGAATCCCGAAAACTTTCAGCTCGAGTTACACAACCGCTTTCAGTGCCTACAAGATTGCAATGCAGTGGACGATATGAATGACAAGCTCGTGGAAACTGTCCATGCGGTCGGAGCTAAGTTCTGCAAGACCCGCCGCAGAAGAACACAAAAACTCTCCGATCACACTCTTAATCTCATGGCTGTTAGACGGGAGATGAGGCTGCAATCGTCAACAGATTTGACAGCATACAGGCAACTGAACAGACAGATCTCCAAATGCATGCGACGAGACTTACGCAACTTTAATACTGCTCGTATTAAAGAAGCGATCGAGCGGAACCAGGGCTCCAATGTCTTTTCCAGAGATCTGTCTGCCCGTAAGAGCCAAATGTCAAAGCTGAAGACTGAGTGTGGCAGCATCGTTTCCGGGACACCTGAGATTTTGAGTGAGATTGAGAGGTTCTATCGGCAGCTGTACACATCATCGTTGGAGCCACACGCAAGTGTGAGTAACGATCCAAGAGCAAGTCTTATCCGACACTATTCCGATTATATCCCGGACGTCAGTCTAAGCGAGATTAGAATGGCTCTCCAGCACCTTAAAAACGGCAGGGCCCCAGGCGAGGATGGAATTACAGCGGAGCTTCTGAAAGCGGGTGGAACACCGGTACTTGAAGTCCTTCAGAAGCTCTTCAATTCCGTACTCCATGGTGGCACTACTCCAGAGGCGTGGAGCAGAAGTGCAGTGGTCTTGTTCTTTAAGAAAGGCGACAACGCTCTCTTGAAGAACTACAGACCGATTTCCCTTCTGAGCCGCGTCTACGTGCTGTTTTCGAGAGTCATTACGAATCGTCTCGCACGCAGACTCGACGACTTCCAGCCTCCCGAACAAGCCGGTTTCCGAAAAGGCTTCAGTACCATAGACCACATACATACCCTGCGGCAGATTATACAGAAGACTGAAGAGTACAATTTGCCACTTTGCCTGGCGTATGTGGACTATGAGAAAGCCTTTGATTCCGTCGAAATTTGGGAGGTGCTGCAGTCCCTTCAGCGGTGCCAAGTTGACTGTCGGTATATCGAAGTGCTGAAGTGTTTGTACAGTAGGGCTACGATGGCTATCCGAGTACAGAACCAGAGCTCGAAACCTATCCAACTGCAGAGAGGTGTAAGACAGGGTGACGTTATATCCCCGAAACTCTTCACCGCTGCTTTGAAAGACGTTTTCAAGCTACTGGACTGGAAAGGATACGGTATTAACATCAATGGCGTGTACATCACTCACCTTCGATTTGCCGACGATATAGTCCTTATGGCAGAATCGCTGGAGGACTTAAGCACTATGCTCAATGACCTAAATAGTGCCTCCCAACGGATAGGTCTTAAGATGAACATGGACAAAACAAAGATCATGTTTAATGTCCATGTCACACCTATGCCGGTAGTTGTTGGGAGCACCATGCTCGAAGTTGTTGACGAGTACGTTTACCTGGGACAAATAGTCCGACTAGGTAAGTCCAACTTCGACCGAGAGGTCAATCGACGGATTCAACTGGGCTGGGCAGCGTTCGGGAAATTACGACACATCTTCTCGTCAGGTATACCTCAATCTCTGAAAACTAAAGTGTACAACCAGTGCGTGTTGCCAGTAATGACTTACGGATCAGAGACGTGGTCCTTCACTGCTGGCCGTATGAGGACGCTCAAGGTCGCTCAGCGAGCTATGGAGAGGGCTATGCTCGGAGTTTCTCTGCGTGATAGACTCAGAAATGAGGATATCCGCAGTAAAACCAGAGTGACCGACATAGCCCAACGGATTAGTAAGCTGAAGTGGCAATGGGCTGGCCATATAGCTCGAAGAACCGATAACCGATGGGGAAGAAAGGTTCTCGAGTGGCAGCCTCGTACCGGTAGGCGTAGTGTAGGGCGACCCCCCACTAGATGGAGTGACGACGTGGTAAGATATGCAGGAAGTCGATGGATGCAGGTGACTCAGGACCGTGCTTTGTGGCATTACCTGGGGGAGGCCTATGTTCAGCAGTGGACTTGTGAAGGGCTGTAATGATGATGATGATGATGATGAATCAAATTTAAAAAAAATCAAATAAAATTTGGCGTGCATAGTATAGTGGATTAGTATTTCATGCCAGCATACTGCTTGTTACTTTATGAGATAAAAGCTTAGCCTAATGATATGGAATACTATCAAGATCAAATCCAGTCCAAAAGACAAGCTATGGTTGAGCGTGTGAATCTCTTACTGCAGGCAGTCTTCAAATGGGACGATACCAATCTTGTGAGATTCAACGTTTCAAAAACATAAGCGTATCTTTTCACCGCTAAAACGAGCTCGCTCACCTTGGTTCCCACTTTCCATAATGTATCCATGGAATACACTGAACAAATTCACTTGTTAGGGGGGTTGTCCGGGGTAGTTTCTTATCTTATATAAAGCGCAAGTATTCGGTCGTGCATGAAGTACTGCAGTCGCATATGGGCTGGTGCTCCAAAAACGCCTTACTCAGTGGAATGACTCATTGGTAACATTGATTTGGTTGAAATCAATGTTGTCAGCCTTTAACACAGGCGCAGAGTAGCTAGCCTCTCAGTATTCTATAAGATGTATTTTGGTAAGTGTGCGCAGGGATTACACACGTTGATTCCTGCCTCTCCTATCCACACCAGACGGTTGGCGGGTCTTCACCCTTTTATTGTGAATATTCCACGCATTAGAACAAAACAGTTCGCTTCTTCTTTAATAATATCTACATATGCAAAGATGCGGAATAACTTGCCGGTGTCTATTTTTCCGTCCGAATACAACCTAGGCATCTTTAAAGCAACTTGTGATAGGCTTTTGTAACGTTAAGACAGTCCGATTAACCATCTAGGGCTACATCACTACCTACCACCAAGTAGGATTACAGTGGCTTATAATAAGTAAAAAATACTGTTGTAATTTCGGGGCACCCCAGTACCAGCTCCATCTACTTGAGGACATCCAGCGAAGAGCGGTGCAAATTATAGACGACCGAGTCTTATAAGCCTTGATTCACTGGCCTTATGAAGAGACGATATATTATGTTTTTGCATTTTTATATAATTTACAACCGGAAGTTCTCTGAGGAATTTCGCAAATTCTGAAATTATCAACCACTTAGTTTCAACAACACCCGTTGCGACAAAATTCTCAATACCATCTACGCAATCTGGTGGCGGATTACTTGGCCGTCTTCCAGCATGCGCCTGTCTACGGGAAAGCCGTATTGCTACAACAAACCCGCTTACGACCGACACTAAGATGATATTTCTAGGACACTTCGGTTAGTGAGTCGAAGTTTACCTCAGTCTCAGTTGCTCATGAATCAATATACACGCCACTATAATACTCCTTTTCAAATCCCTTTTCTATTAATATAATGATTTTACTTATTTGAGACCTTCCACATATTTGCTTTATTTCATAGACTTTACTATTATATGTCTTTAATATTTAGGACTTCAACCCATAACTCTACTATCATAATGCTCATGCATCAAAGAGACCTTCTATAATAATGTTTTTGTATCATAGACAAACACTCACTCACGCCTGTCACCCAGATGGGTAGGCTGAGACGGCAGACTTTCATTTAGCACGATCCTGGCATACCTCTATCGCCTCCTCCACATCCATATACCTACGCATACATGCTCGTCGGTTAAGGGTACTCTTAATTTGGTCCATTTTAATAAATCGCCAATTTGGTCGACAAACTTTCGCCTAGGACGTCCCTGTCCGACTCTTCCATTCACTTCTGAAACATATATTTGCTTTGTCAGTCTTTCCCTCCTTTCTTAATCCTGGTCACCGCATCATCTTGCAAACCACACTCTTCTTGTGTTTCTGTTCTTATGTATCATATACCTTATTATTATATGTCTTTAATATATGGGACTTCAAACCACAACTCTACCATTTTAATGCATATCCATCATAGAGACCTTCTACGAATAATAATACTTTTGTATCATAGACCTTACTATCATAAGTCATTAACATATAGAGCTTCACACCTCTATCCCACAACTCTAGTATTGTACGACTTATACTTCATAGAGACCTTCTATAATAATGGTTTGTATAATAGACCTTACTGTCATAAGTCCCTAATGTAGGACTAATCATTGTGCAACAGTACTATAAGCAATCGCTCACCCGACCACTCCATATGATGCTTATGCATCAAGGTGACCTTCTATAATAATGCTTTAGTGTAATAAACCTTACTATCATAAGTCCCTAATATAGGACTAGTCATTGTTCAACAGTACTATAAGCAGTCCGTCACCCGACCACCACATATATATATATACGACCTTGGTTATGCGTCTCCGGCAGCTCCTCCATACAAGCCATCTATACCCGAACATCCTCTATAACTTAAGAATTTTCTTGTATGCGAACACGCTCCATAACTGAAAATTTTCTTTTATACACGAACTCCCTCCATGACTTAGACAATTTTAACCAATTTTCCAATTATTTTATAAATGTTATTTATCTCAATTTTTTTTAATATTTTCGACTTGTCTTTCTATTATTTATGAATATTTTAACAAGCTTTTTAAATAAAATTATTTATTTTGAAAGACAATTTTTAGAGTTTAATTTACTTTAATATTTAATGTCTGAAATGTATTTATTTTAACTTTATGCTTATAAATTTGTTTTTATTGTTTAATATATATCTTTTAAGATTATTTTTGACGCCCCCTTATATAGAAATTAATTATTAAAAATAATAATGGTCCGTCACACTACCTCCTGTTGCTGTGTGCTAACGGACTGTTTGCCTAATATTATCACCGTCAGACCTGGGTTGCTATCGGCTCCGTTCGCTAGCTGACTGTCTGCGACCCTCAAAAATTCACCTGGACTTCGCCTCCCTACGTCAGGCCAGTGAAAACAACTTAACTTGTATATGAGCGGAAGTAAGATAAATAAAATATTATACTATAACTATTGACTGTTTTTAAGAATCCACCTATCTTCTGAACCAACCTAATGGTATAAACTATCACAGCTAAGTAGAGTTATTAAGTTAACGAGTAATAGTCGACCAACTTATTAAATTGAAAATATTGACTTAATAATCATTTCAATACAACTTCATTGAAAATGATAGTAATACGAGTATGGATTAAGTTATTTTTATCATTTCTTTTTTAAGCTAGATTATAAGGACTAGGTTATACCGAGTTGTGGAATTTCGTTGTTCAATTTTAGTTTACATTACAAAAAGGCGTTTTTGATTTTGGAAAGGTAATTATTAAACGTTACCTAGGTCCATCTGTTGACATTTTTGGACTAATTATGTAGAAAAAAAGAAAAGCACTGTTAGTAGATATTGATGAAAATGTATTTTTTGAACTTATTAAAACTTCTCAATTAGATTACTTAATTTGAAGTTGTAAGACCTCTTTTACACCCTTGAAAACAACTCTCTTAAACCCTTTAAAGTAGTATGAATAACTAATTAAATCAATAAATGATGAATCGTCCCTTGTTCCATTGTTCAAGGTTCCAAGACGTGCTCTATCTAAATCGGTCGATCGAATCACATGTAAAGGATGGAGGAAATTGTGATTTTGTGAGAACCTAATCTGCTGAATTGAATCACGTCGTTAAATATACTATCATTGAAATTCGATCAATAATTAACATATAAATTAAGACAAGTACAAGGAACGAAGTATTTACAATCTTGAATTCATGTCATTTATTTAATAGAGTAAAAATGACGTTTAGCGATTTCTTAAATAAATTTTCGGTACGTGTGGTGTTCACTGAACTCCTCTTAAACGGCTGGACAAATTTGGATGATTTTTTGAGCGTGTTTGATTAGAGGTAGCGAAGCTGGGGTGGATCGCAAGTATTTATTATCGCAAGTATTTAATATTATATTACTTCTGTCAGATAGCGTTAGACGTAACACGGTCCACTGCATTCAATGATACCAGTCACTCTATATAGTGCGGGGGGCGGTCTTCTTTTCTGCTTATAGATACGAGATTGTGTCTCGAGATAGCTGAAACTAAATTCTAAATGCAATCATTAGCTTTATATATGTCTTTTTTATTAACATGTAACCGTGTGCTGGCTTCGTTAGCATAGTCAATATCCCTATCGTCCTATAAGTGTAATAGGAGGGGTTAGCGGGAAACAAATTAGGAGAAGCACCAGAGCCTTATTAAAATAACGTGAAAAAATATGTTGCCAAATCGCTTGACAGCCACTGGAAAAAAGAAATCTGACAGCCTCTAGGACCCTTATATCCCCTGCAACAGTCTAATTCGTTGGAATGACAGCGATACTTCAAAAGTTCGGCTTAACAAGCCGAAAAAAATTTTGCGCTCGAGGGCGATCACATAACATTCGAAATTAAAGCATGAATAAGTCTATATGTTTGAATTTCGAATGTAATATGTTTCTCAACATAATAAACTCTGATTTCGGAAACCGATTAAAATATTTTAAACGAGAAGTCACGTGCCAATTATTTCATCAAGGCATTGATACGCAAAATTTGATCGTGGCTATGGTTCTCTCCGTGATAAAAATGAACGACCTTCAAATGCGATCACTTAGGAAAATCACTTAGGGAAAGCCCTACAAGCCCATTGCTGAACATAGGCCTCCCCCAACGAATGCCATAAAGCACGGTCCTGAGCCACCCGAATCCGTTAACTTCTTGCATGTCTTACTAGATCATCACTACATCGTGTGGGAGGTCGCCTTTCAATTCGCCTACCGGTACGAGGCTGCCCAACGAGAAACTTTTTCCCCATTGGTAGTTAGTTCTTTGAGCTATATGGCCGACTCTTTGCCACTTCAGCTTACTAAACATTGGCTATGTCCGTCACAATTGTTCTACTGCCATAGGTCATCGTGGCGACACGCACTGGTTGTACAACCTTGTTTCCAAATTTTGAGATATACTTAACGAGAAGATGTGTCGTAATTTCCCGAACGCTGCCCAACCGAGTTGAATCTCTCGATTGATCTCTCGGTCGTAGTTTTACTTACCTAGTCAGACTATTTATCCCAGGTAAACATACTCGTCAACAACTTCAAGCTTAGTCCTTCCAACAACTAACGGCATAGGCGTGACATGGACATTATACGAGATCTTTATTTTGTCGTGTTCATCTTAAGACCTATCCGTTGGCGGACACAATTGAGTTCATTGAGCAAAGTGCTTAGGTCCTCCAGCGATTCTGCCGTAAGTACTATATTGTCGGCAAACTGAAGGTGAGTGATGTACTCACCATTGATGATAATAAGTAATACTCTTTCTGGCAGACATATCTCTGACAAAGACTTTGGAGCATTGGTTTTTTTTATAGAAGAGGGGGCAAACGAGCATACGGTTCACCGGATGTTAAGTGACTATCGCCGCCTATGAATTGCAGGTGCATTGCCAGCCCTTTAGAAAGGACTAAACTCTTTCCTGAAGGTTCCCAGGTCGTATCGGTCCGGAAAAATCGCCGGTGGTAAATTATTCCACAGAGAGGTCGTACGCGGTAGAAAACTCCTAGTGAAACGTACAGTGATGGACCGTTAAGCATCCAGATGGTGTGGATGGTATCGGGAGGCCGCGTAGTACGTTCATGAAATTTGGCGGCAGGAATTAATTCGAAGAATTCCTCAGAGCACTCCCCGTAATAAATGCGATAAAATACGCAAAGAGATGCAACATCTCTTCGCTGCGCCAGTGAATCGAGCCGATCGGAAAGCACTCGGTCGTCGACGATTCGAGCCGCTCTGCGCTGGATGCGGTCAAGTGGAAGGAGCTGGCACTGGGAAGCCCCAGCCCAGAGAGAGTATGCCGGCATGAAATATGGCCCTGCTCTGCTGAGCACGCCAAGCTTTTCAGAGGCCAATTTCGCCTTCTCTTTCAAGTGACCACGAAACTGCACGTCACTCGATATGTTGACGCCGAAGATTCCGATACTGGCTGAGGCTACAAGGGGAGTGCTTTGACTCTTTTTAGAGGTAACCCGCAAACTTGTGTCTTCTGAGGGTTAAACTGGACTAGATTTAGTCGCCTCCAATCCGAGACTTTGTTCAATAAAGACTCGACTTCAGACACAGGTTTATCCCTGTACTTGGAGACGTTTTCTCGAGAAATATTGGCACGGCCGGTGTACAGAGTATGATCAGCGCTGTCATCTGCATAGCAATGAATGTTGTCGGTTTGCAACATGTCATTGATATGCAGAAGAAACAGCGTTGGTGATAGCACGCAGCCTTGTGGAACACCAGCATTAATAGGCTTGTAATCGGAGTTTGCACTGTCTACAACGACCTTGATGCTCCGATCTGATAGAAAGCTGGTGATTCAATTGCACAATTTCTCGGGAAGCCCATAGAAAAGGTAGCTTTGAAAGAAGCGCTTTGTGCCAAACCCGATCAAAGGCCTTCATCATCATCATCATCATTACAGCCCTTCACAAGTCCACTGCTGAACATAGGCCTCCCCCAAGTAATGCCACAAAGCACGAAGGCCTTCGTAATGTCCAAACTAACGGCCAATGCCTCCCCCTTGGACTCTACTGCCGCCGCCCATCTATGAGTCAGGTAGACCATAAGATCACCAGCTGATCGACCACGACGAAAACCGTATTGGCGATCACTAATCAGCTGGTGATCCTCAAGGTACCTCATGAGCTGGCAGTTTACAATGGATTCCATTGTTTTGGAGAACAAGGAGGTGATGGCGATCAGCCTGTAGTTGGACTTGTCTGAGCAGTCACCTTTTTATTAAGCGATCAGTGGACGAAAGCCGTCTTTCATGGTTTTGGGACTACGCCTAGGGAGTAGGAGTAACGGAAAAGGCGCGTTAAGACTAGTGCCAGCTCTGGAGCACACCTCCTTATCACAATTTGGGGGATACCATCAGGTCCACTCGACTTGTGGATATCCAGGGAGAGGAGTGCTTTGCGAACCGAGTGCTGTGTGAAGCGCACCTCTGGCATGGAGCACTCACACCCCGGGATGGTTAGCGGCATACTACCGCGTCATCGAGAGTCGAGTTCGACGCAAAGAAAGAGCCTAACAGATCGGCTCTCTTCTTTGCGGCATGGGCCAGTGAGTCGTCCTCCTTGTGCAGAGATGGAAGAGATGGCTGACGGAAATTCCCTTAGACAGGCTTGGCAAGCAACAAGAATGCACGGGTTCCAGAGGGTAGGTGAACTAGTTTCTATCCAATTCTGCTTCTTTTTTTTAGAGCGCTGGTGTTTACATCCCGGGACGTTAATGCATCAGCCCAGGCCCGGTAGCACTCCTGTTTATAGCATGATGCTATTTTACAGGACCACCTAAAGGGTAAAAAGTAACAAAACTGGCTGAGATTTGCCACCGATGGGCACCACAGAGGAAGGAATAAAGAGTTCCATACCCTGAAGTACCACATCAGTAATAGAATCAGCAACAACGTTGGGATCATCCGGCGAGAAGCAAGCCCGCCCCCATGGGTAGGATGCAAAGAAAGACCGCATTCCATCCCAATCGGCTGACCTATAGTGCCAAACACGGTGGCAGCCTGCAGAATGCAACCGCGATTTCAGCGTGAGTGCCACCACACTCCGGATAAGACAATGGTCCGAGGAGCCTAAAGAGGCGTCGACGGAAATCTGATATCCGTCCGGATGAGAGGCCAACAGGACAGGTGCATGGAGGATCATGTACCTGTCCTGGCATCTGGAATCCGCGTAGGCGAATTAACCAATTGTGTCAGACCATATGCCAAGGCAAAATCATGAACAGATCTCCCCGCATGATTGGTTGAATGTCAACCAAGCCATTCGCCCTGGTGTGCGTTGATATCACCTAGGATCACGATCTCTGCGGAGGGAATCTGCTGTAGCAACGAATCTGTAGCCATTTGGACGTGGTCGAAGAGTCGGTCTGTTTCGGCATTACCGCTATGGGACCTATAGAGGCACCCATATACGCGCGGATGGTCGTTGCTGTCTAGGAGTAGCCAAAGGATGGACAGGTTCGAACCTTCAAGACTGCCGCGGCGTCGAGAACAGATGTCCTCTCTGACGTATATGCAAACTCCAGCCCAAGAAACAAAGAAGTATTCCAGTTTGTACCCCGGGTAGGAAAGATACGAAGCATCAGCCGGAGAGGACACCTGCGTCTCGGTCAGAAAGAGCAGAGTCGGCCTCACCGTTTTGAGATGGTGTTGGATGGCATTTAGGTTAGAATGAAATCCCCTGATATTGCAGAAATTCACGGATATATATAGCAGGGGTCGCCTTGGTTTTGTTGCTCTGTTTGCCACGAGCAGTTGTTGTCTTGAGCAGAATTTTGTCCCCCCCCCCAGAATACACAAGGTAGCCTGAGCACCCATGCTCAGGAGTGGAATAACTTGGTCGTGGTCAGCCTCATCTACCATCTAACTGCCAAGAAATTAAGAGTGTGATCGGAAACTTTTTGCGTTCTTCTGCGGCGGGTCTTTCAGAACTTATGTTTAGCAGCTTGGACAGTTTTCACGAGCTTACTACTAGTATCTACCATTGAGAGATCACTAAACAGTAGCTGTATAATTGTCATAATAAATTCAATCTCATTTTTTGTCGAACTGTCGGGACTCAACCAGGTCCACATCTTATGGGGCCGCTTCTGTAAGAAAGAGTTCATTATAAAGAGTCCTTCTTTCTTCATGAAGTCGGCCAGCTGCTGGCCCCTAAATTAAGTAGCGCTATTCCTAATTTCCCTACCTTCACCTTACCGTTATCTTTTGTGCCTAATTTTACGTCGAAGTCTCTCACTAACACCGTATAGTGGGTTTTAAGAAAATGCATGTCTTTAGAGATATCATATTCAGAGATATTTCCTCTACCTCTTCAGCGAGATGTGCTGAGCTTGGTGCAAAGTCCTATATAATACCTATTGGTGATTCTGAGTGTAAGGTACGGCACATTCACAATCTTTACAACATTATTAACGAGACAGTTGTAGATGGTAAATCCAACACCTCCTTGGGAGACATGGTTAGCATCTGATGATATAACTAGTTGCCAAATTCAAGGATTACCGTATCTTTCCTCTCTCCTTGAACCTCAGATAATCTTATCATATACCAGCGTAACTTTTCTATCCCATCTTCTAGCTCCAGAATCTTTTCGTTAGTCCTCAGTGTGCGTCCATTGTATGTTGCTAAGTCAATTCGTCTTAGGTGGCAATCTAACCTCCACCGGAGATCCTTAGCACCTCTAGCTCTGCTCTTACCTTGTTCATAATCATAGCCAGAAATAGCGGCGCCTCCGGAGACTGGGCGGCGTCTCTTCGTAACTCTTATCGTACGGGGATGTATGCCATATTTACCGCGCAGTGCGAGTGGGTAGACATCCGCAGGTTTTTATTGTACTATTGCTATTATTAGGAAAATACTGTTGTCCATCTCCTGCCTGATTCTGTCTGCTGCCTCTTACGATACCATTACGTCGCCCTTGCCTCAAAAAATACATATACATTTAAAAGTTTAGAAAACTTTGTTGCCGCTGGATTTCCCGTGAACTCAACAAAAAATTAAAATGAGTTCGAGTTGATTAATTAAAAATAGCTGTTAAAGTATGATCACGTTCAAATGCTGTGTCTAACATTGTGTCAGGTGATGAAACATAAATATACCAATATTGTTACATTTCGGAAAAAAAGTAAGACTTCTGTATGGTGTTTCCAAGGCGTCAGTCAGCAAATTTACAAAAAGAGAAAGGCAAGAAGTGCATAATTACGGTTTTTTTCTGCTGAGTGAGGGAGAGAGTGACCAGTTTACGGTGAGCTGTACACCATTATTTGTTTACCCAGTGTCGTTAATTAAGTTAGGGAAAGCGACCTAGAAGTCGCATCCTATAAAACAATGTAAATGCTTCAGCGCGTAGAGCAACCAGACAAAGTCACAATTTGCTTCTGAAAATGTGGAGCTTGTGACAATTTCCGCATACAGTCCAGAACTTGCACCACGTGATTTCTTTATTTTCCCAAAAATTAATAGATTTTTATTAATATTTTCATAATTATTATCAATAAATAATAAACAATTTTTTATGTAAAGTTCTCTAAAAATACCATATATCCAATATTTATTACAATTAAAATGCATTAATAAACATAAATCTTAAAAAACACTCATTTGGATTTACACAACAACATTAAGTATTATAGTAAAGAAAAAGCTTAAAATTTGATTTACTAAAACTCTGCTTAAAATATTCGGAATATATTAACAAAAGAAAAACAAACATTTATGCAGTCATGCATAACCTATAAACGAAATCTTTAGAAATATATTTTGATATTGTTATATTATTTATATAATTTTATATTTTATAGACGGCCCCTTTTCAATTAAGAGAGGGGGAGCGTTACAAGAGGTTTGAGGACATTTACGGAATCAGAAAAGTTCGTGATAACTTTCAAATACGTACAATACGTAAAGAAATATGCCTTCAGCCCAATGGTCCTTATGTTTTCAAAAAATGCCTTAAACGAATAAAAAAGTGTTTCAGATGTAATAGAGAATACTAAAAGAGTAGTTAAGATATAATTTACATATGAATTGTTTTATTAAGAGCAGAAAACCCTGAACTGAAAGAGCTTGTAGTTTGAGTCGTGCTAGATGCAGTTGACAATGAAAAACTATTAGCCTCACTTTTAAACTAGAATTTGTGTCACGAAAGAAGTCTCGCGGAAATATTCAGACTAATATGCAAAGTAAGGAGTTTGACAGCAAATGCCAAATTACGCGTGGTCTGTGCAACATTCTAACTAAATATGTCCCTTAGGCTTTAATTGGGATTTTTTTTAATCACAGTTTAAATTCGAGATTAATTATAAACCACTTTTTGTAATAAGACAGTGTATAAGTTTTCATACAGATTTCTGATTGATAAAAATAGGTAAAAAATTGATCATATCTAATGCAGATTTAAAATTATTAAATTACATTGCGTTGAGCTGAAAGAAGGAATTTTTCCTATAATTTGTTGTAACATGAGTTAGGTGTTTTCTGAAGCTCATAAAATTAAAACGAATAATTAAAAATAGCTGAAAATAATATCATGAGTTTTTAATATTAGTTAGGTATTATAAGTACCTAAAATATTCAATAGATTCATTTACAAAAAAATTCATTAAAAAATGCCTTAAATTAGAACAACTTTCTATAACATTTGAAATTATACAAACAGTCCTTACTCGTAATACAGAATAAAAAGTTATTTCATTCTGATATGGATTAATCAAAGATAAGTGTGTTCAATGTTGGTAGTTAGTTAGGGTAAAAGTACTGTTATAAATTATTTATAATGTTAAATTTGATTTTACATAAAATTGAAAAGTCGTGATAACAATATAGTAAATTTTAAATTTGTTTTCCACTTATCTTTATTCACATGATTTATATTCAACTAACACCAACGTACTTACAATAAATATAAACAATATTCGTTTCTTCTTAAAAAATTCTTGTAATATACCAAATTAAGAATACTTCCTTATTAAATGATAATGATCTTTTAACATACCGTAAAATTTCATAGCTGTACATAGACCTCTTCTGATGTCAAGTAGGGAACACCTTTAATAATATTTTATTTCACAGGGCAGTCATTTAACATAGATGATTATTCCACCATATATCGAAAACCAAGGCAGCCATATCTTTTTGGCTTTACACATAGTCGCCTTTCTTTCACCGTCTTGGGCGCAATTCCCTTACGCCGCTACTATATTCCACCAAAGTGGTAACTACCTATATTGTACTTCACTTAACGAAGTTGGAGACAAAACATAAACAAAAATGTATCCTGAATAACTCAATGAATATAGAATGTCAAAAGCTCAAAATAAAAATAAAATTTTTGAGTGCGATTAGCAGTTGTTTACAATTTGTCTCATACTATAATAGGTTATAGCTAAATAGCCTTATAAAAACTAGCTTTTTACCACAGCTTCACTCGTTTGGCTTGAATTTAGACTGACGTAGGAATTTTTAGAATTCTCGGAGACTATTGGACGTAGAGCCAATGATATGTATCAAATATTGAAAATAAACACTAAGCCGTAAAAGACTCCAAGACAATTTACCCCCCTACGAATATGTCAGAAAACATGCCTGATATAAATATTTGATTGATGACTGTGCTGCTAGATGAATCATATTGAAGCAATTATATAATACTCACTTATATGATTTCCTATGAATGTAGAAATTTGAAATTTGGCATAGGTATGATATGCTACCCACATATTATTTATAACTAAGTCAAATTTTAATTATCTACGTTTTTAGGAAAAATATAATATCTCCAAAAA
The DNA here is from genome assembly GCA_907164705.1 of Parnassius apollo. Taxonomy (NCBI): domain Eukaryota; kingdom Metazoa; phylum Arthropoda; class Insecta; order Lepidoptera; family Papilionidae; genus Parnassius; species Parnassius apollo. Next base: position 7,663,714 of record CAJQZP010001367.1, on the reverse strand, counting down.
TATTAAATGTTGCGATGTTCCCTTCAACACCAAGCACGTGGTAAAAGGACGCTTCAAATTGCAATTGAAACGTGAACGGCATATTTTGTACCGCATACTTTTGTTGTTGTTTTGTTAGATATTAGGGCAACTAAGCGACTTATTTTCATGTTAGTGTACTATTTTAGAACTTCGGATTAATTAATTATACCAATAAAAATGTTTTAGTAAATAAACGCAATACAATCGTAAACTAAACACATTAAGTTTTTAGAAGTTGCCATATGTAAAATAAAATATTGTGGCAACTTCTAAAAACATCACATATCGAATTGATAATGAATTATATTGAAATAAAAATAACACTATATATAATTAAACACTTACATATTATATCTAAGAATGCATAATTTTTGAATGAAATCATAATATTTAACGATTTAATGGTACTCGTAGTAATGATATTCATCATCATTTCTTTGTTCATAAGGCAATTATTTATTGAAAAGAATCAGAACATCATCATTATCTAACTGTTGCAGTCCGCTGCTGGATATAGGTATCTCCTAATGAAACCAGCTGAGTAGATACCGATCCTCATCTCAATCTACGTACTGAATGGTAAGTAAAATACTACAAAGATAGTGATAAGACAAGCAATATAGAATATTTACTTTATCACCAAAACAATATTTATTTGCCTACATGTAACAAACTACATTAGAACCAAAAAATAAAATAAAACTTGTTATAACTTTTATGTCCCAAGTTTTAAAAATTTGAGAATTTAAAAAAGGTTTGTCTATCCTACTAACTACATGGTGTAAAAGTAAAATTTTATTTTCTGTCATACTTATAGTATTTTTTAAGCAAATCTCATTCGTGTTATAAAATTTTACGGCGAGCTACAACACTATCTTATTTATTCAAATAAAATACAATAATAGAAGATTTGGCACGATTGTGGGCCACATTACCTTGCAATTAGTATTCCTACAATGCCATGAACTATTCCATCAAATGGAGATGAAAATCTCACACTGCACTTAATTTTCAATTACCTATCTACTTCGGTATTTAGTATAAATTGATACCAAAAGAAGTTTGTGAAATTATTGATATGCCAATAGGCACCCAATATATCCAACTAAGAGCGTCCCTTAATCACAGTTTTGTGTATGCAGCATCAAGTAAATCAATTTAGTAAGTCATTTTTGCAGACATCTTCCCGATAAAGGCCATCGGTCTGGCTATATTAAATCTGACAATTACTGATGCAGTACGAATAAGTATTTAGTGACACTCTTTTTAATATTTTCTTTAATATGTAGCAGTAAGTAAATCTGTAAAGTTACAAACACACACACACACACACACACACACACACACACACACACACACACACACACACACACACACACACACACACACACACACACACACCACATACACACACACACACATAAACTCACACTATATATATATATATATATATATATATATGTGTGTGTGTGTGTGTGTGTGTATACCATCCGATTTCGATGATTTTTTAATCTTCATTAGGCGGATTTAGGACAATAATTACAAGAATAAAAAAATGAAAACTTATATTGGTTTCAAGGCTTTAAATGTTCATGAAAATTCAATTATTCACGTATAATTGTTGATAACTTTTTTAAAAATAAATCAAATGAGGTATTTTTTTCATAATCGACGCAAAAAAAACGAACATTTAAAAAAGAAACATTGAAATATGTTTGTTCATTAATTTTTTATTTAGGTTTTTATTAAGTGTAAGCGATGCGAGCTCAAGACTCAGGGCATCCCGACTCGGAAAAAAGTTTAAGAATGTTTGTTTATTAATTTTTTATTTTGATTTTTATTAAATGTAAGATCGTGTTAAGTGAGCTCGGGACTTAGGGCATACCGACTCGGAAAAATATTAGAAAATGTTTGTTTATTAAGAGATAAAAAATTAATGAACAAACATTATTCAATGTTTCTTTTTTATAATGTTCGTTTTTTTGTGTGAATTATGAAAAAAAATATAACAAACTTCATTTGATTATTTAAAAAAAAGTTATGATCGATTATATTCGAAGAAGTGCGTTTATGATCACATTTAAAGTCATAAAACTATATGAAATCTTGAGGTGAGATATTTTCTATATTTTTTCCATAAATCCGCAATAAAAACGAAGATTTAAAACAAAATCATCGAAATCGGATGATTTTTCGATTTTATAGAGCCAAAAAACGAGGGAATCGCGAAAGTATAAAATTACCAAATATTATTTGAAATATTATAAAGTAAAAGTAGGCATTTAGCTAAACATATGAATTACGGTAAATCAGAAATAATTATCGACTACTTTATGATATGGTCAATTCTGCGATCTAGCTAGATCTAATTAAACTAGAATAATTATAGTTTTGCAATAATCGCAGGTATTGACTGCCTTATTGCAAAACGTTGCGTTTTAATCAGTTTATTTATGGAAATAAAATTAATCTCAATTTTTATATTTATTGTAGAATGTCACTCTTGTCTTGTTGTGTTGTGTCTTGAATTTTAGCGTGATTTGTACTTATGTAAAAATTTTTGTTCTTTTGTTATATCGAGAACAAAGCACGAAATGCAATTATATTTAAAAAAAGTTATTTTCAGACTTTCTACGAGCAGGCCTTAAATATTCAACCGCTTTAAATTTTCAACGAGCTCACTAACAACAAAGTTTGTACATCTTAAATTCACTCGATCAACATAAACTTACGGAGCAGTACGAATAGTATGTGGATTTATTAAACAGCTAAAACGTACTACGTGGAACTTGATTATAATTGTACGAAATTATAAAAGCCTTTTAGATCGCTTTAAAATGCATTAAACTTTTTCTTCCTCAACTGCCTATAAAGTCTATAGGCTAATATAGAACTCTTCCATTGTGGATGTGTAGATCAGGGAGGATTTACTAACGATCTCGGTACCAGGGCTCTCATACCTTTGAAGCCATTTCCCGTCCCTTACCTGAGTATTTGACGTCTGACATCAATGAGATGAATGGAGAACGATCCGCCATCAAAGAAGCTATTACATTTTTCTGACATTTTCTATAATTGCCTCATAAGATATTCACAGAGCGAAATGGGGTGTTTAGTGGGTTTTGAAGCAGGGAAGCACACGCCGCAGTATTTACATCAGTTTTTTGACGTGACATTTTATAATAAATCAATTAACGCCGGCTGCATGCACGAAAATGGATGACTCATTTTCCTGTTACGCTCCAGCCAAGCCGAGCACGATAGGAGCGAGAACGCAGCACGAACAAGGAAAAGGCACGATCGGCTTGAGCGTTCGGCTTACGCCGCATGAATAAGTATGAAATCATTTCATCAATTTTTTGTTATGTCGTCCATAAATCGACTCAACATTTTTTAAAAAAAAACGTGGTGGGCCCCCCAAGGGGGTGGGGGTGTGTCCCGAAAAAATTAGTCTTTTTAATCGCCGTTGGTAAACGATTCCACAAATTAGTCGTGCGAGGAGGAAAACTCCTGGTTATTCTCACATTGGTGAACCAACAAGAGTTCATATCAATGTTGGTAGGTTTTACATTTTTCAAATCAGTACAAAATTTAAACTATAACTTTTATTAGTGCTGGCGTGCTCCCATCTCATCTTAATACCTTTAGTTAGATAATTTAAAAAGTATTAAGTTATATGAGTTACGAGATAGCTATACTGCCGTCTATCAAAGGCATTAATATCTTTCTTGTATTTTTTAAATTGTGTAAGGAAAAGCTTACATGCGTCCCGTTACTTAGTATCTCCATTTATTTATTAGAGGGTATTCGAGCTAGAAAGTTGCCTACGCACTGCCGGTTTCCAAAAAGAACTATTTTTCGAGTGAAAACTTCTTTATGATCATTGTGATTTAAAACTCAATAAAACGAAAAAGCGACACTAAAAAGTGACAGACTTAAACATCTATAGGATTTATCCCGCGAGAATGAGAATTAGATAGAATACAGTGTGATAAGCAACAGTATCCAATAGCGGGGTGCGTACAACGAAATCAAAAGGTTGTTGGTTTGAATCCACCATTTGACTATTGTCGTGAACCACTCTTAACACAAGCATTTTCAGCTTACCGGCAGTGTTTAAAGGTAAAAGGACATGCTAATGGCATTATAAGTATTTATAGTTAAAAAAAACGGGTTTTCTATCATCTCGGTCTCCTCTTTGTGAGGTATTTAATGACGGTACATATAAATAAGTATTAAAATAAACAATACATCAATTTTTGACAATTAAATATATATAAAAATTTACAATTAAAATAAACAAAACAACAAAAATTAAGTCTATAGCCAGTTTCTCGCAATTTTCATATTTTTCCGGTACATGTTTGGCCCAAAATTCTTCAGTGGATACCGTTTTATACATTTTTGCAAAGACACTTCTTCTTACAAATCAGTTATTTTCATTTGAAGGGAAGGCTTTGACAGATCAAACAACTTGGCAGCCACATCTGTTCATTCTGCCGCTACATCAACTTCAAATGGAGACAGCTTGCCCACCTCTGCAAAATCTTGAAATCTTGTAGCAAATTCGTTCCTAAGATCAGCCAGAAATTTTACAAGCACTACAATGTCTTCCTCAGAGCTCTCTTTTTTATATTCAAGAATTGTTGGAAAATGAATAAATTCTTATCTTGCAATATCTTTTTCGAAGATATCCAGCTTGCGATGAAATACAGACATGCTTTGTATAAGATCACATATTAATTTCCATTTCCTAGGAGCTCTATCTTGAGCGCATTTCAAAATATCTTTAAAAAAATTACAACCAGCATAATGCGCTTGTTTGTTAAGAACTCAAAGTGCATTCTGGCTTTGAAATAATACTAGTTTTTACGGAATTTATCGCGTATATTAAAATTTTTAATACCCGACGTTTCGAGAGCTTTACAGCACCCACGGTCACGGGAAGGACTGAGATGTTCAAAGTCCAGATGTCATAGTTAACCGCGGTTACCATAGATTAAAATTTAACTTTTGTTCCGATCTACACAGTATGAACATATGGTATCATGAAGTCTTGCAGTTGTATGCTTGGTTTGGGATTTAATTTTATTTATTATAGGATCCCAAGCAGATGGTAGCACCCAGCCATCTTCTCTATTGAAATTAGGATGTTTTTTGATTTTAATAGCCTCGCGAATCATCCTTGGAAGGAATCGGTGTTCTTTAGCGAGGATTTGTGGTCTATCAAATCTGATGTAGTGACGGGGGCGATCCTGTACGTGTTCACAGACTGCAGACTTCCCGGAGCGTCGATTCTTCACATCAGCTATATGTTCTTTAACGCGGGTTTTAATTGATCTTTTAGATTGTCCTATGTAGGAGAGACCAGATTCACAATCAAGCTTGTACACTCCTGCATGCTTGCAGAGGGACGTTACACTTGACTGATGGTAAAAACTGACCAATCTTCTTCGGCAGCTTGAAGTATGTTTTGATGGAAGCGCGCTTCAAGATGTAGCCAATCTTGTCAGTGTCTCCTCTAACATATGGCAGTACAGCAGGTACACGCTCGACTGTGGCCGGCTTCACTCGTTCTCTGTGACGTAGGCGCGGGACGAAGTGTTGTCATGAAAAGGGTGGGGTCGGCAGCCAGGTGTTTACTGTCACAGTCCTCTGCTCTCTGAAACAAAAATTTACCCACGGTAGCTAACTGTGAAGGATGGTGGTGTGAATACCGTTTAAATATCTATCTGTATGGGTCTTTTTTCTATACACAGTATGGCTCAAGGTGTTATCAGGATTCCGAATTACTAACACGTCTAGAAAAGCTAAGGAATTGTTTGCCTCTAACTCCATTGTGAACTGAATTTTAGAATTTATAGAGTTAAGATGGTCTAAAAATGCAGTTACTTTGTCTAAAGGTAGAATTGTGAAAGTGTCGTCTACGTACCGCTTGTAGAATCTTGGATTTATGGGAGAACTAAGCAGGGCTTTCTCCTCAAAGTCTTCCATGAATATGTCGGCGACAATGGGAGATACAGGTGAGCCCATCCTAATCTGACGTATCCATGACTACCGTGGTGTTTCCCTTATCTGCACGGAGAATCGTAAGTTCTGGTTTATTGCGTAGGTTCTTTAACGCTATAAATTCGTCTTTGGGAAGATTCGGTTTAGGCACTGAACATCGACGCAACATACACGAAATGACTTGACGTATCGCCTCCAAATCTTCTTTCCGCATATTGTTTTTAAATAAACAGTCCTCGACACTACAGATAATTTCTTCGTACGGTAATCTGCGTAGTGTTACTGCAAAGTTGAGGCCTTTGGATAAAACCTTAATTGTTGCATCATCCAGTGTTTGTTTTGACAGATTATAAAACGCGATTAATCTACGAGATCTGTGTTTTTCAATGGTTACTTTTGGTTGAGGCATTAATTCGGATGTTTGACATTTGATTTGGTCGTTAATTTTTGATATTTTTCTATATGTTTGTTTTTGCATTCGTTATATTTACTAATTTCGCGTTTATTTAATGTTTCCATGCAAAAATTATAATCAAACGTCGTTAAAACTTTCTTTAATTCACTGAATGATGTGTCTATGGATTTATTTATGTCATATAGATCGGAGCGTTTTTGTTGGATTACCGGCCGTAACAACTTTTTTACTCGCCTGATTTAAGATCTTAGCGCTTCCTTGAATGTCCTTTTTGGTGGATATTTTGACACATAGGAATGAGATTATGGTCTCTGCATCTCTTCAAGAAATTTAAGGCTGTTAGATATCTTGAGCGCTTAGTCTTTAGATCTTCTAATCGGCGTATTTTATTTGCAATTACCAGTCCATACTGGTTTACATAATGATTTATTATATTTACGCAAACACTACATTGAAATAATACTAGTTTTTACGCAATTTATCGCGTATATTTAACTTTTTAATACCCGACGTTTCGAAAGCTTTACAGCACCCATGGTCACGGGAAGGACTGAGATGTTCAACGTCCAGATGTCATAGTTAACCGCGGTTACCATAGATTAAAATTTAACTTTTGTTCCGATCTACACAGTATGAACTTATGGTATCATGAAGTCTTGCAGTTGTATGCCGTACGAAGAAATTATCTGTAGTGTCGAGGACTGTTTATTTAAAAACAATATGCGGAAAGAAGATTTGGAGGCGATACGTCAAGTCATTTCGTGTATGTTGCGTCGATGTTCAGTGCCTAAACCGAATCTTCCCAAAGACGAATTTATAGCGTTAAAGAACCTACGCAATAAACCAGAACTTACGATTCTCCGTGCAGATAAGGGAAACACCACGGTAGTCATGGATACGTCAGATTAGGATGGGCTCACCTGTATCTCCCATTGTCGCCGACATATTCATGGAAGACTTTGAGGAGAAAGCCCTGCTTAGTTCTCCCATAAATCCAAGATTCTACAAGCGGTACGTAGACGACACTTTCACAATTCTACCTTTAGACAAAGTAACTGCATTTTTAGACCATCTTAACTCTATAAATTCTAAAATTCAGTTCACAATGGAGTTAGAGGCAAACAATTCCTTAGCTTTTCTAGATGTGTTAGTAATTCGGAATTCTGATAACACCTTGAGCCATACTGTGTATAGAAAAAAGACCCATACAGATAGATATTTAAACGGTAATCACACCACCATCCTTCACAGTTAGCTACCGTGGGTAAATTTTTGTTTCAGAGAGCAGAGGGATCTGTGACAGTAAACACCTGGCTGCCGAGCTCCAACACGTCAAGCAAGTTTTGCATGACAACAAGCTTCGGGTCCCGCGCCTACGTCACAGAGAACGAGTGAAGCCGGCCACAGTCGAGCGTGTACCTGCTGTACTGCCATATGTTAGAGGAGACACTGACAAGATTGGCTACATCTTGAAGCGCGCTTCCATCAAAACATACTTCAAGCTGCCGAAGAAGATTGGTCAGTTTTTACCATCAGTCAAGTGTAACGTCCCTCTGCAAGATGCAGGAGTGTACAAGCTTGATTGTGAATGTGGTCTCTCCTACATAGGACAATCTAAAAGATCAATTAAAACCCGCGTTAAAGAACATATAGCTGATGTGAAGAATCGACGCTCCGGGAAGTCTGCAGTCTGTGAACACGTACAGGATCGCCCCCGTCACTACATCAGATTTGATAGACCACAAATCCTCGCTAAAGAACATCGATTCCTTCCAAGGATGATTCGCGAGGCTATTAAAATCAAAAAACATCCGAATTTCAAAAGAGAAGATGGCTGGGTGCTACCATCTGCTTGGGATCCTATAATAAATAAAATTAAATCCCAAACCAAGCATACAACTGCAAGTCTTCATGATACCATATGTTCATACTGTATAGATCGGAACAAAAGTAAAATTTTAATCTATGGTAACCGCGGTTAACTATGACATCTGGACGTTGAACATCTCAGCCCTTCCCGTGACCATGGGTGCTGTAAAGCTCTCGAAACGTCGGGTATTAAAAAGTTAAATATACGCGATAAATTCCGTAAAAACTAGTATTATTTCAATGTGTAGTGTTCGCGTAAATATAAGATATCATTGTGCATTCTGGCTCCCTGCGTATCTAAGTTTTGGAAGAAGGTGGTTACTTGTTCTGTAAAAATTGTAAGTGTGGTTATGTAGTCCCTCTACCTAGGCCATACCGTATAATTCCAGATTAAAATATGTCATAAATTTTTTTGTAATCACATAAGATACTGGCAGAGTGCGGACCGCGAACTCAAAAGGTCGTGAATTTGAATCAGCTATTCATTCGACTACTGACGTACCTACACATTTTCTAACACAATTATTTTAAGCTTACCTGGAGTTGTTAAAGGTAATAATACTAACATTAGTAATGGTTAGTATTTCCAAAAAAATGTGTTTAAATTTTATAGGAGCATGTATGACCAAAATTCCACGCTAGTCGTTATTTGTACGGTTTTTAGGAACTATCTACTTGTTTTTAAGAAGGTATATCAACTAAAAATACATTAAAATTCTACAAATCTGGAATCCATAAAATCCAATACCAGTTTTTTAAAAGGAGTAAATATCTGACTAATCTCCGTACTAGGAAACCAGAGAAATGTGAAATAATTATTAATAACATGCGTCTCCTCGTAAATTAAGCATTATTTTAATTTGCGATTGGCACTAATGGATAGGCAATTTACTAAAGAACATTTTGGTAAATTTAATTTTTTTAAAAGACCAAAATTTTATTTTATAAAGAAATTATTTTAAATTCTGGACATATTCACTAGCCGCGGGGTAGCGGTTGTGAGCGGTGAGTGACTAGTTCTCGAGGGTGAAACATATGTCATGTAACCGCGTCAATCAGATGTTAGGCTCGGCCAAGTCACATAATCAGTAGATAATATTATTAGCACATCTTTTCTTTTTATGTATTCTTTGTTTTGGGTACAGTTTTTTGTGTTATTTAGTAACTGTGTAGTTTACTGCGCTAAGAAGCATATTTGTGTGTATTTAGAACTACTGAGTTTTGCGAAAAGACGCTAAGTGTTTTATATACGACACACAAAATGTCGAAGTACAAGAAAGTTTTGCGACAAAGACGTGCAAATGCAGCTAAGAAGTGCGAAATTCGGTAAACTGTCTCGTAATTATATTCTCAATAATAGTGAGATTATTAGTTATTTATCGTATTTTTTAAATCATTACGAATATGAAACTGCAATTTATTTATAAATCTATTTATTTATTTATTTATAGCTGGAGTCGAAAAGGACAAAATGTTTATGACCGAACAACAACATCTGAAAATTATCAACAAAATTACATTGGCCTACATATGTTCCACTGCTGGGCAGAGGTTCCCTCTCATTTTTGAGAGGGTTTTAGGGGAAGAAAATATCTGCCGCGCTGCCCCAATGCGTATTAGCGAACTTCATGTCTTTGAAATATTTTTTTTAATTTCTCAGTCATGCAGGTTTCCTTACGATGTTACAATAACTATTAAAATTAACTATTTACAATTAACTATTTCACTGGTGCCGGCGTGAATTGAACCGGGGTTGCTCGCGTACTGTGTAATTTACAGCGAGCGCTAACCATCTGAGCTACCACCGCTCCGACCTATTATATTATAAACCTTCTGAAAAATATTCTAAGACGTCAGTAGTTAGTAAAGTAATAAAATTTCATCATAGTCATATTATATTTTTTTTATCAACAAATAAACTTGAATCTTTTTGTCATGCGTAAAACTTATGAAACTACAGATATGGATACTCATATATTCAGTACCTAGGTACTTAGTTTAGTGCTTGTCATGAATTGATTTTTGTGTGTAAATATTTGAGATTAAATGTATATTAAAATGAATAATCTTTTATAGGATAATCACAATCTCTCCTTATGGAAACTTCTTATATTCAACCGATGGAAATACGCAATAATGAGTAACTTATTAGATATTATTGATGATTGCAATCACATATTTTGAACCACCCGGATCAAACTATTGACAGGACCTTTATAACTGTGACCTACGATTGAATGTTTGCACAATTGTGAATGTAAAAGTATTTAGCAGATAGGCTTTTTCTTCTTATTATTCAATATAATCTTGACAATCACTTAGACCAATTTTTACTAGCATTATAAGGCAAAAACTCCTGTGTGTCAATCAGCTTGAGATAGACATGGATACAAGTTATAACTCCAAAAATAGTCCAGGAGGAATTGACCCATGAGTACCAAAATATATTCCACCTATACTTTTTCATGCGTAATTAACTTTATCGTAAAAAATCATATGACCGTTTTTATTCGTATTTCATCAAAAATATAAAAATAATGTTCCGTTTGAAAATAACAATTCCTTGCAATTGAAAAAGAGTTGCCCCATGGCAACATGCATTTATGTCACCGGTAAGATAAATTGAAAAGAATCGCATAAAAAATTGAGGTAGAACAGATTTCAGTACTCATGCGCTGATTCCTCCTGGAATAAAAATCTGTTATCATTATCATTATGCAAAATATTTTTCTTTTGCAGTTTACGAAAGGGCTCAACAGAAGACTTGACAGAAGATGAAAACTTTGAAGTAATCAATGAAGACATTCAAGAATTCAGCTTTGGTCAATCGGTCATCCCCGTTGCTCGTGCACGACAACATGCGACTTTATACTGCATAACAGATGGTCTTCAAGCTACAAGCTGGGTTGGAAGCTCTCCGTTATCTATTCGCCGTATTGACCAGCCTTTGTCTACTTTTTCCACAATTTTTATATCTTTTTGACGGGAAAAAAAAATTCAATACCCGAGTGGTAGTACAAAATGCATTCGAAGAACTTGTTGCCTCCATCCAGCTGAACGGGAGGCAACAAGTTCTTCTTTCGTTTCTCAAATTCAATAAAGATATAGAAGATAAAGAATATTGAAAAAATCAGCTGATTTCTTCAATAATGGCATTGGATTGCATACGTGATTACTTTGATTAATAGAAATAAAAAATATAGAACATTTTTTAATCAATTTCTTACATTCGAGATAGTAAAATTTACCTTATATTTTATTGTGTTCTACTTTTATTAATACCTACCCAGAGTTCCTAATCACAAATAATCACAATACATCAGTAGGTTTTGTGATTGGGTAATAGATACCTAATTAGTTACTAATAACTGTCAAGTACATTTAATATATAATATGTACATGCACATACATAAGTGTATATGTAATTATCTTATCTATGTACTCATATACCATTCTATATTATGCATCTTTATTTCTAATTTATGGTTTATAACAAAGATAATGTTATTTTTGTCGCCAAACCACACACATGTTTTTATTGTTTTCTTGCAATCCTGTCCATCCAAAGATTGTCTGGAAAGATCGCTATTAGCGATAAGACCCCCATTGTACCACATTTTTTCTCTCCTTATTTGTTAGTATTTGTTGTTATTTTTAGCGTGCAATAAAGTGTTATCCATCTATCTATCAAGTATTGCACACATTGCCGTCTCAGTACCATATTGGCATCATTTAACCCAACCCAAAAATCCCTATAACCCTTCTTGTTGTTTTTTGTATTATGATATAACCCTTTTGTGTAAATAAATATAAGTATGATTCTTTTATATTTAACTTCATCTATTTGGGTGAGGATGATGTTAGTAAAAGTAACAAGCAGGCTAACTCACAAAGTTTTACCTATTGCTTAGTTCAATAATTTGTAGGTATGTCTATACGTGATAAAATTAACAATGATCAAAAACCCGTTTGTGAAACATCAACTAAATAATATACCTGCCTACCTGCCTATTTACGAGTACCTAAAGTGAGGTGCCGCATTTCTCATGTTAGATTAGAAACCTTCCCGGGCGTTCGAAATGACTGGTGTCGTTTTTATTGTAATCAGATAATAATATACTATATTACATAACTCTAATATAATGTAAAAATAAAAAATGAATATATACCTGAAATATATTTATAATGAATGTATATGTATTTATCACTGTCTGCCATGTATATTTCCACGAAAGTTTATGGATATAGTAGTTTATTGATGTTGACAAAATAAATACTACGTTCGTACAGTAGGTGGTGTCTTGCGGATTTCTTACGTCTTAAGCGAGAGCGCTGGCGAAGCATGGTCATTCATCGTGAGGTACTTTTTTCAATGGGGATTTTTTTACAGCTCATGCGTGAATAGTGTCAAGCTGTCAGTTGCAGTTTCACTCAGTATTCAAATGGTTTCAAATTCAATTTCAGTGAATGGGCTCTTGAACAGCTTAATAATGATCCGCTGTTTTATCGCAGAACATTTGTTTATTGATGAGGCCTATTTCTAGCTAAATTGATAAGTCAATAAGCAAAATTGTTATTTTTGGGCTGATGAAAAACCTGAAGAATATCAAGAGCTACCGTCACATTCGGAGAAATGCATGATTTAGTGTGGTTTATGGACTGGTGGAATCATCGGTCGGTGAAATCTATTTTATTCATAAATGGGGATGGCCGTAACGTAACCACCAATGTCAATGGCACCCATTATCACGTCATGAAACGGAGTATTTGCTATCTGAAATTCAAGCCCGCAATTTCGGTTACATCTGGTTTCAACAAGATGACGACTATCCATACAACGCATGAAACAATGAGCGTGTTGAGAAACCATTTCGGTGAGCAGCTGATTCCACGTTTTTGGCCAGTGAATTGGCCACCTCTATCGTGTGATAACTTTTGGATTATTTTCTTTCGGTTTACGTAAAGTCTAAAGTCTAAGCGGATGAACTAGCTACGATTGATGTCTTGAAAGCAAACATTACTCGCGTTATTGGCCAGATTCTAATGATAATGCTCGAACAAGTTGTTCAAAGTTGGACCTATAGAATGTACCATTTGAAGCGTAGCTACGACCAACATTTGAATGAAATAATTTTCAAAAAATAAATGGTATCTATTTTTCTTTCGATTCATATTTAAATTTTTACCATCACATTCAAATTTATGTGTTTTATTTTAAAATATTTTTCAGAACCTCACGATAAATCATTCCTTATATATAATTCTTCTGCACTTGTGGTTGTCACTGAAGTCCACTTGAACGGCAAGATCAATTTTGATGGATTTTTGAGTGTATTTGAGTGGTCTTGTGGATGGTTTATATTCACAATTGGGTCTGGTAGATGACGCTGTTGCTGAGATTATGAAATGACCTATGTGACACCGGGAGAGATCACTAGTTTACAATTAAATGTGTGTTGTTTAAAATTAATTTAATAATAGGAAGCTGAATATTTATCATTCTTCTAAGATAGTTGTAGATTGTAACCATATCTTAACGTTTACAAGGAAATGTGACAAATAAACTCACAGTCCACTTGATTTTAAGTGTATGTTCAAACCCGTAATCATTTATTTTTAATTTTGATAAAAAAATAACATGCAGATTTATTGTCACCATACAGGACTACTAGGTTACAAATTTGGTTCTTCTCACTAACAAAAATATAATAAAATATTTCCTACATAACAGCTTTTTATGTTGGTACTAAGACATAGTGTATAGAAGAATTAAGGCCTGAAATACAGAAGTTACTTCTACAGCCCATCAAGTTTACTATTGTTACGCGCTCAAGTCGACGATACACTAGCGCCATCTAGTGTCAGGAACGAGAGCGAGGGGAGCATTGAGAAAATGACATCACAAATCACTCAACCGACAGCGCCTAGTCGAAACTCGAACGCTCGGTACCTTGCGCGTGTTTACTTGAACATTCTGAATATTTCTTTGCTAATTTAAATAAGTAGGCGCTGCAAGATGCGATCGGGGCAGAGTTGAACTCGGCGACACAAGCGAAGCTTCGGAGCGGAATTAAGTGAATTAGTGTGTTTAATTATTAGTGTTTTTAGTTTTAATTTGTGTAAAGTAAATTAAAGTGTTAATTTAGGTAATTTTATCGGCAATTTTTATTGTCACGAACCTCAAGCTCGTAACACTATTAAGAATTTACTCCTTATTTCTTCCTTTTAAAAATTAAATAGATATAGGTGTTTTGTCACCTACATCTATTTTATTTTATCACCACCATCACAGCCTACCAAATTCTACTGCTGAATGTAAACTAACTCTTGGGGAATTTTTAAATTCATATTAAGTCTAAATATTAACTAAATTGTGATGATTTTAATAAAAATCTGTCAATATTTATATACCCAAGTTACGAAAAGGTTAGCACTAAATTGCTAGAACTATAAGTCACAAATGATCCACTCTTACGAAGCTGTAGTCTTCTTTCTTCTTTAGATGACATCCCATCTTCCATTATCATATGACAATATTATAACAACAATAAACAACACCGACCTTAATTTATTGTGCCTGACGGATAACACTCTGGGTTATTAGTATCTAAATAATAAAACTTTTTCGTTTACTGCACTGGCGTAAAAGTTAATATTACATATAATATACACCGTAGCTTAGTTTGGCTAGCAGCCAAGAACATATTATTTACCTAAAACACTGTTTAAAGTAAACCTATGAAGGTAACCATTCAAACTGATTTAAAAATGGTAATCATTGAAAATCAAATATTCACCAATTAAAAAGATTTTTAAAACGAAAACTGACATTTTTATGGTTACTGTGGTAACATATTATGTTTCTTTGTAGAGTTACAATATTATAATATGTTTAAACAAAATAATTTGGACACCGAAACTGTATATGTAAGCTTATTAGTGTTTATTTAGCCAAAATGGACCGATAACTATATTTAAGAAAACGCAAAACCTACTAAAATTTAGACAATACATATTATGACATTCTCGTTCTGAATACTGTATGTATCACCTTACCTTACAGGAGTTACACTGCATACGCAAAGATAAAGATTAAATAATAAATGCAGAATGTGTACTAATAGTAAATATCTCGTAACCACTGTCTAGATCATAATTAAGTGATTATTAACACCTGGGAATAAGGTGATCGATACTACGCTGTTTTCAATCAAAAATTCAATTGGACTTCATTTTATCTATACATATAATAAATCTGTAGAAGCACGACTTTTCTTCTGTAATTCTAATATTTTCTGGAAAAAATGTCAGCTAAATTAGTGGTTTTTAGAATTTTTGTCTGTCTGTCTGCCCGTCTCTCTTTCTGTCTGTATGTCTGTCTGTCCGTCTGTGTATTAAAGATTCAAGTAAAAGCTACAGAACAGATTTCCATGAAATTTTGTGTATAAATAGTTAGAGACCCGGGGCTACTTATAGGCTACTTTTTATCCGATAAAGGAACTATAAAAAAGAAGGGTTAAGTATTTTCCTTCCATTAGATGTTAGTTTCTATTTTATACGCTCGAAAAAAATTAAAATAAACAAAATGTTTATCAATAAAGCCCAAAATTAGTTTTAACCATTGCTTAATAAATTGAACAACGCCAACAATCTACGATATTATTGTTGTATTCACTTTTTCAAGACAGTGCCATCTGACGTAAAATATATAAAGTTTTTTTTATATAGACATAAACTGATAAAAATTGCAATTGGTACAAAATTCTTATTATCCTTATATTTTAAATAAAAGATTTTATATATGTATTGGTCAGATCTTAGAATTTATAATATCATAAATTAGTCGATTATTGAAAGTGTATATTATGATATAACTTGACCAAATCAATAAATAGATATTGTTTGGCGATATTAACAACTATACACGATATTGGTATTTCTAGATATTATTGTTATGTCGTAAAATATTTTTATTATATACTGCTAGTAGCGCTGATTGCCTATATTTAATAAAAGTAGAATTTTTAATAGATTCTAAATACCTTTATTCCAAATTTATATATTATATAAATCGTAGCGGCTTTGCTGTTGGATAGAGTCACTCAAGTAGCACCTCAACTTATTGCGTTTGAGTACTATAGGGTTAAAGTTTTGGTTGTTAAAGTTTTAATGAAATAATAGCGCCATTAACTTACTGCTAAATAACCTAATATTAAGTACATAACTGTTCAAATTAAACACAATTCTATTAAATATATACTTATTGCTGCAGCATCAAAAATTGTCAGACCGGTATATACCGGTGGCCACTGTCTGAATTATATATCATTATTGTCAATTTTAGTAAAATACTAACAAAACTGTGTACAAAAAATTTTGATTAAGAGAGAAGATTTTTAGTTGAATATGTTGTGTGTCTATCGGCATAGCAATATTTTATCAATTTCTTTTTGTATCAAGTCGGATATAAGTAACTGAAAATAAAATGCACTGTGAGATTTTATCCATAATTGATGAATAAAATACCGTTCGTAACATCGTTGACGCAGCCTTTTTAATTTTAAGATATTTTAAAAAAATTGTCATAAATTAAGATAACCTTCATATATTCAGACATAACTATTAAAATGTTTGTGACAGTCCCGGTTTCATAGGTCACATGAGTAAATGAACAGGCTCTTGTGAAAGAGTACTTACTATAAGTATCAAAGAAAGTAAATTTTAAACACGGATTTATTTTTATTTAAACTATAAGTGAAACTGCATTGATAGAATCTTGAAAGTTATCTGTATAAGCCAGTAATCAAACCAATCTAAACGTAAATTTAGTAGTTGGTACGTAAGCAACTCAAATTAGATCCGCGCCGACTTCACTCATATTTTCATATTTAAACTGCTACTTTTTTGTTTTTAATAGTGCTATTCCCTGCTGATCATGGGCTTCCCCCATTGTTTGTCGAATAGACGGGTATTTGCAGAAGTATTCACGCTTGGCAAGCGGGTTGGCAACCGCAGCTCTTTATTACTTTGAGCTGTTATCAAGAAGATGTTACCCATCTCCTGTTTCAGTTTCCGTCTGTCGCCTTTTAGGACACCCGCGGGACGAAATGCGGTAGTAGTTTCTTTTTAGCCACCTCTACATGGCTAATATATTATTTCTACTCCCATTCATCAATTGTATTTCCCCCACAGACCGCCAGACAAGTTGGATATTTGCCATAGTTGCCACGCTTGGCATGCGAGTTGCCAATTGCACATTTTTAATATTTTGAACTATGATCAGGAAGACGCTGCTGCCCATCTTATGTAGATTTCTACTCCTGTTCATGAATTTAGTTCCTCTAACACGTTCACCGTGAATAGAGCTAAATTTATGAAATTTTGAAGTCTATTTGAACGTAAAAAAGTACTGACATGTGGTGCTAATCAAAATTCAATGAGTATTAATAAAGACCATGAAATTAAACCTTATTTTATCAAAACTATATCAAGTTTAATAATGCATATTATATAAATAACGCAATTCTGATTTCGGGACAATTTTGCTTTCATAAATACACATCGAGAAGCGTGCCCGATATAAAAAGGTGTTGCTTGACATGTGATATTTATGCGATTCTGATTAACTAACTTATATGTTTCTGTAGCCTATAAAATTGCCCGTATAGATACAGATACCAACCTGTCTCTACGAGTGATCCAGTTATGCTAATCTTAGTACGAAATAATATTATCGATGTTTGTACATTCAAATCCACGCGAGCGAAGCCGCGGGTAAAAAGCTATTATAATTATAAGTGTTTCTTAAAGTCCCGTTGGGTTTCTTGCAGGTTCTTCTCAGGGCAGTGATTTTATCCCGATAGTATTAGCATTAATGTCTTTCAATATTATTGAATAAAATAGTTCAATTATTTTCTATTCTATTCAATACAATTCCAATTTTTATTTTTCATTAACCTCTTGACGTCCACACACGTGATCCAGCAGCAATATGCCGTTATTTTATGCTGGTTTTCCGTGCAAGACAGCCATAATGCTCGGCAGTATGGCTCTACCACGTACTCGTAAATTGAAATCTATTTTCCTAACATATTTATGACCGATTTTTCAATCCCCTGGCAAAATGTATTCATAGGATAAAATATAAATTAAAATTTATAGTTGTATAAATGAAAATGTTCCTTTTTATACAAAAAGGATGAGAAACGAGCACACAGTCCACCAGATGGGAAGTGGATTCTGTGGCCCACGGACATCTACAACCACCCTCGATTAGGAATCAAAATGCAAATGTGCTGTCACAACTGAGGACTAAGATGGAATGCCTCATTTCAAGTAAAAAGGGTCTCCGGTCCTCCACACTCACCATATGAAACACAACAGCAATTAACTGCTATTCTGTGAGAACGTGGACCTTCCCCGGTCAAATCGACTCATTCGTGCTACAACCATAATATAGCTTTTCAGAATGGCTCTACCACGTATTTTGAAGTGAAAACTTCTTTAGCATCGTTGTGATTTGAAACTGGATGAAACGAAACAGCGACAGTAAAAAGAGACAGACACATAAATTCATAAGATTTAACTTGGGACAAAATGATAGAGATAGGAAGCAATATAGATAATGATTAGGGATAATGTTCGCGAGAAAAAAGTCGTAAACGCCGCCGATACGGTGTCGCTTACGTGTTTGGTTTTTCAAAGTACGAACTATGGTACGAAGGTGTCATGTGCCTATGGATTTAATAAGCAGTGAAGAACGGCCAAACCTCAACTTCGTAATAGGTAAAATTGATATAAATATTTTTGCAATTAGTGAGTACTATATGCGGTATATCGAAAAGATATATCTGTGTCTAATATATATATATATATATATATATATATATATATATATTATAAGGATTGATACATTTATTTACTATAAAATTATATTTTCTTATATTTTATTCCGTTTAAATTATAAATATATCTTTTAGAGTATTTGTATTTGATATTTCATTTCATTTGAATGTTTCACTTCTGTCACGTGTGAGCTGCACGCATGTTTTTGTTTAAATTTGTATTTATTCAAAGAATATAAACAAAAATCATTGAAGTAATATGTACTTCGTACTAGAACAGCTATTTCAAACAAAAAATGTGCGCTACTCTGTGTTCCCGCGGTTGGTTTCTTTATCATAGAATAAACATAGGTAGAATGATCAGTAGGTAATATATAGATTGCACTGTTAAATAGGTAAATTATATCGAGAACAATTTTTTAAATTTTGTCATTTAATTTGTATATTACATTTGCTTATTTAATATAATATTACATAACATTATATCACAACTACATTTTAATGATATTTTTATCTCAATATTTTAAAAGTTATCTATCTCAAATATCAAAAAACATACTAAATGTATGTTCAACAAAACTTGTTAATATAACATTTAAATTACAAATATATTTATTTAAATTAGAATAAGAGTCGTTTATAAATACTGGGCACGCGAGAGTTAAAAATTGACGAATTTATTCCACTTTGACTGATGTGGAAACCTAAAAATAAAATATAAGAATAATTAGCAGATTTAAATATAAAAATTTGGCCTAATTATGATAACTCATACGTTTCTACAAAAAAAAAATGTGTATAATAATATATTCGTCCTGTACTTAAGTACCCACAGAAATTTCGCATCTCAACAAATTAATTTCATAATCTATATTACGTGACACGAGATGGCGTCTTAGGAATAATTTGTTTTATTACTAATTTATAATACTTTTTTATTGATTAAGTATCTTATTAACCAATAAAAAGTAATTACTTGCTTTTTACTGACATTTCTTGAATTATTTGTGCAATATCTTAGTACGCACGACGACATATTTTTATCACGAGATTTTTTTTAAATCGACACAACACGTGTCAACTCTACAAGCGCCTAGCGAGTGACTGATTAAAGTGCGGTGTATGCACTGCAGTTGAGTGGAACATAGTAGCTGAATGCAGTGTCGCCTCTAGTACGTAGTACATAGTAGCTCAATGACAAAAATTCACGTTTGAAAATAACAGTTCCTTACAATTTCAAAAAAATCAAATTGATCAATATGGCACCGATATTGGTGTTGGTAGTAGTGTTGCCGGGAGTAGTGGTGCTAGGATTAGTGGTGACGGGATTGGTGAATGCAATTGAGGGAGGGCGGGAGGTGCAATTCAATCCTGGTAATCAAATTGTATTTAGTTAGCGGAAGGTTGCAAATTAATTAATATCTTTATTAAATTGAGAATTACAGTGGTATGAATGAAATAGTTCATTCGTTTCACTTTTACATATATTCAGTTTGGTTACGTGTAATTTATATTAATGGATAAATTTTATCAGACGATTTAAAAATCGGCCCTTAGTAAATCTCTCAAAGATAATAAGTGAGTCTTATTTCTATTACAGTTAAAATAAAAATACAAAATTGAAATGAAAAAATAGTAAAGTCTGATAAAATATTTGCCGGTACATATTTTACCAACCAAACTTCTACAATGAATTTATGTTAATTCGTCGACAGTATTGTGAAAGTAATAAAGTTTAGGAAGATTTACACTTCAAAGATGTTATTTGAGTTTCACGGGTAAAATGGCTCGCTTTTCTTGTAAACTATATTAAGAAATTTTATGGCTGTAAGGCTAAATGTGAATTAATTTTCCCTGAATGCCAACCTCACATGGCATGGCAGTGATAGCACAATCAATAAACACTGATACCAAATTTTACAAACTGGTGAAAGTATACGAGCATCCCATAGTGGATAGTAGATGTGTTATTGATACATACAATTCATAAATAAAACTAAATAAAGAAAACATATCACATTTAAAATTTTACATATTTAATGGTGTTACAACGTTCAATTTATATTACAAAAATTATAATAAAGAACTTAACTAAAATAATAATTAAAATTATAATATTAAAGATTAAAACTAATTATATACAACATAAAAGAAGAAACTATAATATAGAAAATCTAAAACTAAAAATTTAAATCGTCAAAAAGACCTGCTCCCCGTGGTATAGTGCCAAGAACGCTGGCTGCGTTTCCTCGCTGAATAGCTATACTTAGCCTTTGAGCGAGGAAAGAACCAGCCCTCTTATCACCAGCAGCGACGACCAGTCGTGGATACAGTTCCTTTAGAAACTTCATTGCACGTGGACCCCACGGACCGATAGTCTCTACAGCAAATGGCACAAATATGTAGTCATTTCTCAAAGATTCATATTTGCGCCATTTACTAAATTCGGCTGCCTCTGACGCCGCCCCGGCTCTAAAAGAGGTACCCTTGAGATGAGAGGCCGCCAAAGTGTCAACGCAAGTAGCATCCCACACTAGGGCTTTACCTCTCTCCCAAGGGACCAAAGTCATACCGTCGGGTCTCTTGCCATCGTCTCTAAATATCCCGCTAGGCTCTAAAACCGAGGGGATATTTATAGAGACAAGAGCCCTTCGGATGATTTCGTTCAAAGAACCGTGACGGGAAAACCTACCTGCACTTTTCTTGCATGAAAGTCCGTGGAGCCCAAACTCATCGACGCTGCTACCACAGGGGCACTGGTGAGGTTGACAAATAGCCACTCCTAGCCGGATTCCTACTGCGATGCGCAAGCTTTCCCCATCAAGCAATGTGCCGAGATTACTTGATGGTAGAGCATGTAACCAGTGGCTAGATTCCTTAGTCGAAACAGCTAGAAGGCGAGCCTGATCTTGTTGAATATGGAAATTTTGAAATAAATTTTTCTGGACACTCCGTACCAACGGAATATCCCACTGTTTTTGTTGGTTAACTTCCAGTGGGATATTTTCGTCGGGACAGAGCGTTAGCCATGTTTGCTTTGCCTCCGAAGCAAAGCACAGGTCTACTTTATTATTTAAAATTGTGTTACATAGGTCATTGACACTATGCACGGAAGCAAGGAAAGCAGGCAATGCGACGCTAGAAATATTTCTTACACCAATTCCACCAAATTTGATAGGTAAAGTGGCTTGATTCCAGGCTATTGTATTTAATCTCAAATTTAGAATGTTTTCTAAAGCAATTTTAAGATTACTATCAATATCTTTTAAAATATCCGAACATTTCCAGATTGGACTTGAGCGTAACAAGTATGTAAATTTAGGTACAAGGAGACAATATTTTAAAATGGTAAGGGCAATATGGGGGTTTAAAATATATAATTTATCAACGTGATTTAAAAATTGATCAAATTTTGTTTTTAAAACAGGTTTAATACTATCGAAAAACAACGGAGCACCAAGCAGGTAAAGCGATTCCGAATTGACAGTTTTTATTCCTGGAGAAATCTGATTGAAATTTTGAATTAAGGTATCTCTGTTAGAATTAGATAAATTATTAGAAATAAATATTTCACATTTATTTGTATTTGGTTCAAGACCAATATTTTTAAAATTTTGAAAAATATGAGTAAGATCATTGAGGACGTCATCTGCTTTACCTCCCAGTGTACCGTCGTCCAGATACCAGACGTTCAGCTTGGATTTTAAATTTGAAATAATAGGTTGAATTCCCAAACTGAAAAGAGCTGGACCTAATGGATCACCCTGCTGAACACCGACAGCAGACTCAATAATATGGTTGTGATAGAACAAGTTTGAATTTTGACTGTAACATTGCCAAACGTAATGATATATTTCGGGGGTATTGTTAGCCACTTCTTTCAGCAGGGTTATCCTATCAATTGAGTTAAAAGCATTTCTAAGATCAACCTTCAGAAGAACATCTTCATTGGAATTAGTTAAGAAAGTACGCACCGAATGTACCGCCGCCTCACAGCCACCTTTGGTCCCAAAGCCTAGTTGAGTAGGTTGAAATTTTGTCTTAAGGTTTGAGATTATGTGCCTGCAAGCTAATTTTGAAGTTAAACGTCGAAATGTAGAACCAACAGCAATAGGACGGATACCGTTATCCTTTTTTTTGAAGGCACACAATCTTGCCCCATATAAGTAGGGAATGAAATTGGGATTGACATTACCAGAAAGCATAAAATTACATAATTTTGTTATGTCATTAAGAAGTACCCTACCGGCGTCACCGGCAGATACGCTTACAAGGTCTTTGAGATGCTGAGGCGTAATCCCGTCAATGCCGCCGGCAGAGCCATTCGAAAATGACAATATTGCGTCTAAAGTGTCTTTTTCGGAAACTTGTAATGGTTGCATAGAAGTATTGGGAGGCAGCGGTAAATTCTGGGAAGGATTGACTGAAGGATGTTTCTGACGAAGGCCTTCAAGAGTTTCGACATTACGAGGAGCGAGGATGTCATCTGAGAATAAAATACGGGATGCATTTTTTAAGTCGCCGTCCATTACTTTTGATTCAACTACTTTTTTTTAAATCAAATTTAGGATAAGGTCGAGAGAAATGAGTATTAATCGGGTAATTCAAATTTTGAAAAGAATTTTCTTTTAGTTGAGACGTAATTGATTTATTTATTTTTTTACTAAAATGAAAGTGGGAATACGCGAATGTAAATAATTTTTGCCAACTTTTTTCACAATTGGTTAGACAATTTTGAATAGTTAATGATAATGCTTTAGCAAGTTGCATCCTCGCGCCTCTGGGAATTCTTTTAACCACTGGTACGTTACTATACAAATTGTATAATTGTTTCGAAAAAAATGAAGAATTTGTGTCATTAGGTATATTATCAGAAGAGTCATGAATTTCTACGGTAGGCTGTGAAGCCGAAATATTTTTACTATGGCATCGTTTAATGTGTATATTTAATCCCTTTTTACCTTTAAACAGCCTACCGTCGGTACAATTTTGACATCGTAGGAAATCCGGCTGTGAATGTATTGGAGCGATAATATTCATAGAAAATGTAAAAAATTAAAAATGTAAAAATATATCTACAGCACTCAAAAGTCTATAATTTAGTATAAATCAAAATCTTGAAAATTAAAAGAAAAACCTAGTTCTCGAGCTTTGTTTATCGCCTTAAAGCAATCTAATATTAATATTTTGTACGATGAATCACCAGGCGTTGCATCTTGAAGTGACCTACAACTATAACCGCTTACAGTTGATGGTTTCAAAGCTTCTTTTGGTGACAATCTCAATAAAACGCTCAAGCATCTCAATAAAAACGCGGCATTCGTTGTTTTCTTGGGATCAGTAGAAATGTAGTGAGCATTGATTTTGTTATTTTGACGTTGTTCTATTTTCTCATTTAATATTTCTTTAAAGTTCTCCCTGGCATTAATTTTGCAAAATAAAATATATTCTTGGTGTATTCGGCCATCGTTATTTCATGTCATCACTTAAGGCAAACGAACTTGTAAATATATTATCACATATTCATTAATATTGAAATATATTATTTACATAAAACATTATTTTTCGGAATTTCAGGAATAAAATATAAATATATTTTAATTAAAATGTTTGGTTAAAATATACGACAGTTGTCACCTGTCACCTGTCCCACAAATTTGTGGGGATATTTCAAGAATTTGAGACGAAACACTCACTTTTATACTGCTTCTTTTATTTTCATTTAGTCACAAAAAACATATTACATCTTACTATCTTGATTACAATGACATTTTTTTAAAAGTGACATCTTACAATTTTATTTTCAGTTCAATAATCCAAGGAGGTCAATATTCTACAACAAACAATAAAAACAAACTACTCATTGCTAAATTATCCCACACGGCCGTCCTGATCATTCATCTGACCCAGATGAATCGTCTTCCGGCGAAATCCACGGCTTCATGAGATCAGCTGAGGTGGTTGTATTAATCGGACCTTCGCTGATACCAATCTTCTTTACAACATAACGATCGTTTGAATTGCATTTAACAACTTCATATATAACAAGTACTTAGGACATAATTTACTTCCTTGTGAGAAATGTGTCTTTTTTATGGCTACCAAATCTCCAATATTAAAGGGTATTGCTGCTCTTCGCTTTTTATTATAGTTTTTTATGTTTTCTTCTTGTACTTTCTGTATAGATTCTTTGGCCTTCTTTCTAAGTTCTTCTCTTTTCTCGTTAAAATTCTGTATGCTTTCTTCTTCTATTAATTTCTGAAGTTCATCATCTTTATGTCTCATTTTAGTGCCAAAAAGCTTTTCAAATGGTGTCATTCTTATACTTCTTTGGTATGTTCCATTCAAACATCGTTGTACTTTGGACACACGGCGATACCATTTAGTCGGGTCATCAGCACTTAGTTTGCTCAACACGGCTATGATAATCTGATGGATGCGCTCAACTTGACCGTTTCCTCTGGGTTGTCCGGTGGTAATTGTATAGTGCGTTATATTCTCACTCTTACAATACTCCTGGAAGTCTCTTGAAGTAAAAGCAGCGTTTCGATCAGTAAAAATTCTTTCAGGTGCTCCAAAGGTTTGTTGTTGTAGTTTTAGTTTCTCTAAAGTCTCTTTCGTGGTTAAAGTCTTAACAGGGTAAATCCATGTAAATTTCGTATAAGCATCCACGACGGTAAGGATGTATTTGTAATTCTTGTGAGTCGAAGTCATTGGCCCTAGATGATCCACATGATATGTCGATAGTGGGACATTACCTTTGTCTATCGGGTGTAGGAATCCTTCTTTTTTACCTCTTTTGTGCGACATGAGAATGCATTCAATACAATTACTTATGACTTTTTTTATTTTTTCAGTTAAATTTTCAATGAAATATTCCCTATTAATCAGTTCTTCAGTTTTTAAGATTCCAAAATGTCCTTTTTCGTGATTTTTCCTGATTATCTCACACTGCATTTTCTTAGTTAACACCCAAAGTTGTGGTGATATTTCAAGAATTTGAGACGAAACACTCACTTTTTTACTGCTTCTTTTATTTTCGTTTTGTCACAAAAAACATATTACATCTTACTATCTTGATTACAATGACATTTCAATTACATTTACATTTACAGTTCATAAAACTAAATTGACTGTCAGTAATATTTGAAATGACTGGCCTCTGTTAAGCTCATGGATAATTGCATGCTTTTTAAATAAAATTGTCTGTCTGTCCAGTCAGATTTTCAGAATGGCTAACCCGACTGTGATGGAACTTTACGGACAGATAAAGATCAATGCCAGGAGAAATTTATGCTACATTTTGTCCAAAAATAAGATAGATTTTCATTGTGAAAACATAAAAAACCTAAAACCATAAAGGTTTCTGTTAAACAAAACTTTTTTAACCGACGAAAAGATGGAGGCGGTACTCAAGTCGACGCGTATATTTTTTTTTATGTACGACCACGCATAACTTTTTAAGAGTAGTCCGATTTTATGCCATTTAGTTCCATATAAATTTGGAAAAAAAATTCGTACCCTAAGAGTGTGTAAAAAGGGGTTATTTATTACAGAGTAGTCCGATTTTGATAATTCTTTTTATATTGGATAGGATATTACCTCGAAATTGGTCCCATATAAATTTTGAAAAAAAATGTTTTCCCTAAGGGTGGGGCAATAATAGTGTTATTTATTACATTGTAGTCCGATTTTGATAATTCTTTTTTATTTGATATTTTTTATTGGATAGGGTTTACCTCGAAATTGGCCCCATATAAATTTGGAAAAAAAATTTACCCTAAGGGTGGGAAAATAGGGGTTATTTATTACAGAGTAGTCCGATTTTGATAATTATTTTTATATTGGATAGGGCATTGCCTCGAAATTGGTCCCATATAAATTTGGAAAAAATCTAAGGCTGGAAAAATAGGGGGATTTATTGTTGACTCACAGATTTTATTGCTGAGTTGTGTATTACAACATTACATAATAATTACATAAAATTACAAAAAAAGCCTCACGATAAATGAGCTTTAGACCTGTCAGTCTCTTGTGTGTAGAACTCTTAGTCTCTGCATTTCTGATAAAGCTCGTTCATCGTAAGGTTTGTGTAATAACTTATTTGGCTCTAGATCAGATAAAGCAGTATCTTCGAGTGTTTTACTCTACTCAGTGCCACATATGCCTGCCCTTTGGCAAATACTTTCTTTCCGAGGACTATTACAGCTTTAAACAAATAATAGTTAAAGTAGGATTATATAACAGTTAAAAGCTAAAGTAAGGTAAGTAGCGGATTATAAGTAATCAGGAGATT
Organism: Parnassius apollo; assembly: GCA_907164705.1. Lineage (NCBI taxonomy): Eukaryota > Metazoa > Arthropoda > Insecta > Lepidoptera > Papilionidae > Parnassius > Parnassius apollo. The sequence goes on along the minus strand of CAJQZP010001367.1, from coordinate 7,636,260 downwards.
ATAGCCACAAAAATTATAAAATAGAAACTTTTTAACAAAAAAATTAAATCGCCGAAAAAACTGAAAAGAAAAAATATTAAACCTATTTCTTTTACCTTATTACTCTTTTACCTAAGTTCTTAAAGTGATGTAAATGTACATAAGTATATATTTTTGTAATTATTTTGAGTTTTTAAATAAATTCAATAACTAAGTTCTTAAACTAATGTAAGTATGTATACCTAAGTAATTTTAGAGGTGGTGCTAAGCAATTAATGAACAAGGATCAATATATCAAATAAACATTGACGTTTCAAAAACTACGCCTTCCGCACGAACACTCGCAACGACGTGTGTCCTCTCATGTGTACCCGTTCAGGTTGCTGTCTCGCTGACATTAACTTCGTGAAAGCTCGATATTTTCCGGCGAAGGGGCGTGTCATGCCGCGCATCACGCTTTACGTAATTAATTAATTTGCTTGTTTTGTGCCGACTCAAAATTAGTTAGATATGTTTACACTAGTTTAAGAACTTTTTAACGTGGTAGAGCCATGCTGCAGTTATATTAGTAGTATAGTTGTAGCACGAATGGCTCGGCTCGACCGGGGAAGGACCACGCTCTCACAGAATACCAGCGTGAAGTAGTAGCTTATTGCTGCTGTATTTCGTTTGGTGAGTGTAGAGAACCGGAGACCCTTTTTACTGGAAAAGAGGCATTCCATCTTAGTCCTCACGGGTGACAACGCGTCTGCATTTTGATTTATAATCGAGGATAGATGTAGATGTCTATGGGCCGCAGCAACCACTTACCATCAGGTGCACTGTGTGCTCGTTTGTCACTCTATCCTATAAAATAAAAAAATACATGGTTAATGATTTCTTATATTTACGCGAACACTATACATTGATTAAAACTACTTTTACGGATTTTTCGCGTTTTTTTATTTTTTTTTAATAAAACGCATAAAATCATTTTTCAAAATCTTGGTTTTAAGGTTAATTAAAAAATTAAACAATTACAAAAGTATATACCTATGTAAATTTACATGACTTAGTTAATAAGGTAAAAGAAAAAGGTTTATTATTTTTTGCTTTTCAGTTTTTTCGGGGGTTTCATTTTATTTGGTTAAAAAGTTTTTATGGTTTGCAAATTTCATTTGAAAAACGCAAACATTTTGCAAAAAGTTTCACAAAAAACACTTTATCTCATTTAGTTTTGATACAAAATCGATTTTTCATATTTCTTTTTTATTTCAACATCATTTTGAAAAAATAAATTGAGTATTTAAGGACAGTTTGATAAGGCTTTATCACATTGTCCTTAAATACTCAATTTATTTTTGAAAAATGATGTTAAAATAAAAAAGAAATATGAAGATTATATAAGGTAGTTTTACAATATATTATATAGACGTGCACGTGTGAATTAACTTTATATTTACCTATCGTGGAATTGTTATACAAATATAGGGGCTTTTGATCGTAAATTCGCTTCAGAATTATTTATTCGCTTCAGAAATAATTATTTTTTATATTAATTTCAGGATTAAGTAAAAATAAATTGCGCATTCTGGCAAGAGCCCTATCTGGACACTGTTGTCTTAAAAAGCACATGTCGATCCTGGGACTAAGCAGCTCAAGGATGTGTCGGTTCTGTTCCATAACGGAAGAAACGCCTCTACACTCCTAACTGATTGCGGACCCTTAATGCGCAAACGTAACACTCATCTGGGAAACTATCTACTCCGCCCAGAAGAAGTGAAATTGCTCACGGCTAAGCAACTCCTTCTATTCATTGAAGACATAGATAGGGCTTAGCCGTGAACTATAGCCATAGCAGCGATCACAATAGATCTTTTAGGTCGCAGTGATACTGGTCTCTTTACCCAGACCTGCATAGCTGCTCGCATATATAATAAAAAATGTACAAATATGAAATTTATATTAACTAGGTCAAGCTTGGACAACATATTTTTATATAATAAAGTATATAAAAATAGTGTCTCGATAGATCTTTCAATTAATCACGTAAAATGTATTAAAATTTCACGAATATAGCGTAATATGGCATTAATTATGAAATAAATATACTAAGTACATTTATTCTACGTCAGTGTAGCTTTTATCTTAAAGATTTTTTATTTAAACACCGTACTTCATAAGCATGAGTGACAATCTAGTAAATTTTTATCCGTGGTAGAGCCATGCTGCAGTTATATTATTAGTATAGTTGTAGCACGAATGGGTCGGCACGATTGGGGAGGGACCACGCTCTCACAGAATACCAGCGTCACATAGTAGCTTCATGCTTCTGTGTTTCGTATGGTGAGTGTAGAGAACCGCAGACCCTTCTTACTGGAAACGAGGTATGCCACCTAAGTCCTCACGGGTGACAACGCATCTGCATTTTGATTCGTAATCGAGGATAGATTTAGATGTCTATGGGCCACAGCAACCACTTACCGTCAGGTGGACTGTGTGCTCGTTTGTCACCCTATCCTATAAAAAAATGTTGAAATCTAGTCTTGCTATCTAAGCTGCTACGATGATAGTAATTTTTGTCATCTATTTATTGAACATAAACTTCTATTTGTTCCACTTTTTTAGGTATTTAATAGCAAAAACAGTTTGGGGTTGCAATAAAATCTGTTTCCAATGTAATCAATGTAAATTCTGTTTGTGTTGTTGTTGAGATTTTGTGCCATTAATCGTATTTAATTACGCGTAAACCAAAATGGCTCATTCATGTGATATGGTTAAATTGCTACGATTCGTTGTTTCTAAAGTAAATATGATTTTCTTAATCCTCTCAAAATACCGCTTAAAACGTTATCTACATTAATATTATATTTGTACAACCAATTCCCGTTTCATATAAAAATGATTGATGTTTTTTCTTCTTATTATTTTCTTCTTAATTGGTCCCTAAAATTCCACAACTATTATTTGATTCTCTCCCTTTTTAAGGAGGATTTAGCGTGATCGCAACACAAGCGGAACACCGTTAACAATACACGACTTTGCGTACCTTTATTACTCTACTTCTCTGCGCATCGCCAGTCTTTTTATTTTGAATTTGGCATATTACACGAGTTGGTACATCACCATCTGTGTCGAAATTTCTTAAAGACAGCCATGGGACATAATGGGGTGATGAAATCTCTTAGGTGACTCCTCATGACTATTTTATCTCGTGCTCCGTGGCGAAAGAAATCATTATGAAGATCCTGAGTTTATTTATGAGATATAGAATATTTCGAGAACATGTGCAGACCGCTAACATACAAGGCACACCACGGCTTCTTAGTTATCGGAAATGTCCTGAGTAGTTTATGTATTTAGGTTATAAATTTAAAGAATTTGCTATTTTATTTAGCTATTTCCTCTGTATTTGAAGGCTTTGCTTTAACTTGGCTTATATAAAATTATATAAATTAATAGCCATTTTATAGTGCTATATACTTTGACAAAGTATAACACAAATAACACTATAGCTATGCATTATATGATTTTTTCCAAGAAAAATGTTAGGAAATATAAAGTAATGTTAGAAAATAATCTACGGAACAAAAATGGCCATTATCGTTCTTGGGTATATTTTGTGTGAAGTTATTTCTTATTTTATTAATATTTCAACGATCTTTAAGACTATATTTATTTATTTTTATTTACATATATTTTATTTATAAACTTTTATGCTCAAAAAATAAGATCGTACATATGGTGGACTGAATGCTTTAAGGTATTCTCTCCCAGTCAGCCATTAGGCTAAGCAGAAATAAAATTAGGGATGGGTAGTGCAGCAATAAACCAATAATGAGAAAAAAAGGAAACAAAATTATACATATTCTACAAATGTACACACAATATAAATATATTAATCAGTCGTACATAAATAAATTAATATACTTATAACACACACACACACACATATATATATATATATATATATATATATATATATATATATATATATATATATATATATGCTATGATAAAGTAATTAACAACCAATTTAAAGCATAAAGTGTAAATTTGCAATGCTGGTAATGCTATCAATATTATAATATATTTAATATACATAATATATAATTATATCATCGTGATGGAGTTTGGTCACACAAAAATACTATAATATATAGAAATTGTTTTATTTATATTTTGTGATAATTGAGAATCATAACACTTTAATTTTTTGTTGAGTACAATGCTGTAGTCGAACGAGGCGGCGGCGGCAATTGCAGTCGCGTGCGTTTGCCTGGGGTATACGAGATGGTTACACGCTGATATAAGTAATAAAAAGTATTAGATTTGAAGGTTTCCTAAAATTTCCTATATTCTTATAGTAGGTAGGAATCTTTTCCTACTACCTTCTTAGGTAGTAGAAGGAATAATAGGTAGGAAAAATATGGTTGACAAGAAATGCGAGCCATATTACCTGCAAAACTCAAATAACGTCTTTGAAGTGTAAATCTTTCTAAACTTTAGTACGTTCACAATACTGTCGACAGCTTAACATAAATTCATTGTAGAAGTTTTGTTGGTAAAATATGTACCGGCAAATATTTTATCTGACTTTACTGTTTTTTCATTTGAATTATGTATTTTTGTTTTAACTGTATTAGAAATAAGACTCACTTGTACTTTTTGAGAGATTTACTGAGGACAGATTTTTAAATCGTCTGATAAAATTTATCCATTAATATAAATTACACGTAACCAAACTGAATAAATTTTGCAAGAGGATCCAAAAAAATCAGCCACAAATGTGTTAGGAAAATAGACTTCAATTTGGTAGAGCGACGCGGTGGCGCGTTATGGCTGTCTTGCACAAAATGCCAGCGTAGAATATTGCTACTGTGTTTCGTGTGTGGACATAGGTTAATGAAAAAGAAAAGGAAATATGGGGTTGTATTAAATAAAAAAAGATTATGCTTTATGCATAGTTATTGAAAGTAATATATTACCACTGATCGGGAAATAACCTTTGGCCTGGTAAGAACCGGCGTTAAACCCAACGGAATTCTTTTGCAAAATCATTTACAATCAACAGTTCAATTAAATCATTCATTAGAAACAGCATAGCATCAATCAGCGAAAAATTTTAAGTACAGTAATAGGTATTCGTACACCTTCTGCATTTATAAATTGTTTTTACATTTGCGTACTCAGTGTAACTCCTGTGAGGTAAGGTGATCCATACAGAATATCACAATATTTACGAGTATAGTCTAAATTCTAGTGGTTTTTCCGTTTTCCAAAATTTTGACATCGGTTTGGTTTTTAGCTAAATAAACAATAATAATCTTGCGTATATCAGTTAAGGCGTCTAAATTAATTCTGTTATACATATTATGCTGCTCTGATTCTACAAAGCAAGATAATATGCCACCACAGTAATAAGGTCAATTTTCTTTTATCAATAATTTTAATTGGTTGAACTTGGATTTTAATAGTTGATAGTTTCTAAATCATTTTTAATGGTTACTTTAATGGGTCATTAAGAATATTATTAACAGTATTTAAGGTATATACAAGTATATATGCCTTTGGCTGCAAGCCAAATTAATCTAAGGTGTATAATAAGTGTAAGTGTAATAAAGTTTTATTGTTTAGATACTAATGACCCAGAATGTTTCCGTGAGGCTACGATAAATTACGGTTGGTGTTGTTTATTGTTGTTATAATGTTGAATCATATGGTAATGAAAGATGGGATTACATCTAAAGAAGAAAGAGCAGAGCTTCGTAAGCGTGAATCAGCAGTAGAGTTTGCAATCTTAATCATATTTAACATATAAATGATAATATAAAGAGCACATTGTCAGAAAGATAAATGATTGTTGAACTTATTACTTTTTTTAAATCGATTACTTACTATTTTTACATTAAAAAAGTGGTTTTAGCGGCTTATGGTGTAGATTTATCAAGTCCGAATGGACAGGTGACTTTTGAAAATATCTGTTGTTCAACTCAATCTATCATTCATCTGTCATTTGAGAAGCCATGGAATGTAAATGGCAGCTTAATTTTATTTTGTTTAGTTCTAATTAATGTTTTTCGGTTCATAAACTCAGAAATTTTTGGTGTCTTGATCAGCCTTGTAATAATATATTTTAATAAATACAGATACACTTTGTCTCACTCTGGGCTAGACCACCGTCGTGAGTGGGTTAATGTAGCGTTTGAGTCTACAGCGGCTCGTGATGAAAAATATCGATCGCTGTAGAAATAAAAAATATTCCATAAACCAAATTTGATACATACTTCACTAAGGAAAGTATTATTATTATAATTATTGTCATAGATTTTCATTAAAATAATTTGTTTCGCTAAAAGTATATGCGTCTTAGACTTTATGGAGTGACCTTAAGGTGTACTTTGGTGAATGCTAAATTAAAATACTGGCTATTACTAGATGATAAACTTTTTGAAAACGAAATACAAATGATGAGAAAAAAAAATAACAAGTCAGGTAAAAAAGCTTAGTTTTTACGATAATGTCCGAGTACAAATACCTAAAAATTAAAGTAATATTAAAGTTGATTTCTGATCGTTTTAAGATAATTCTGTTAAAAGTTTTTTTTTCAAGTAAAAATAATAAAAAAATTTAATCTCAATAATAATAACATATTATACAAAAAAAAAATCTATTGTCGATTGAGAATTTTTTTCTAAATTCATTCACGATCAGATGAGCATTATGAATCTTAACAACTTTAGACATTGGCATGAGTCAAATACAAATAATCTTGCATGAACAATTAGGTGTAAAAAAGTTGTTTCCCCGATAGATACCGCATTCGCTCTGTGATGAGCAAAAAAGCGGCTCGCATTACTTGGTGCGTCAGAACTCTCGAAAGATTCCACGCAGGATCTTCAAATGCTGTACACAACATCGTATCAGGTGACGAATCCTGGATATATGCGTATGAACCCGAAACCAAAAACCAGTCACGAGTTTGGGTGTTCGAAAATGAGTTAAAGCCAACAAAAATTGTTCGTTCACGGAGTGTTGCAAAAAAAATGGTGGCCACGTTTGTCTCCAAAACCAGCCATGTTACGTCTATTCCTCTTGAGGGACAAAGAACGGTTAATGCAGAATGGTATGCTAGCATTTGTTTGGTCGTTTCTGAACTCCGTAAAGAGAACTGCATTCGCCGCATTATCCTCCATCTCGACAATGCGAGTTCTCACACCGCACACAGAACAAAAGAGTTTTTAGAGCAAGAAAACATAGAGTTGTTAGACCATCCGCCGTACAGCCCCGACCTAAGCCCTAATGATTTCTATACTTTCCCAAAAATAAAGAATAAATTGCGTGGACAGAGATTTTCATCACCTGAAGAAGCTGTGGACGCCTACAAAACGGCCATTTTGGAGACCCCAACTTCCGAATGGAATGGTTGCTTTAACGATTGGTTCCATCGTATGGAAAAATGTGTCAAATTTCGCGGAGAATACTTCGAAAAGCAATAAATACATTTTTAAATAGTAATGTTGTGTCACTTCCTTGATTCCCGAAATTTTCAGTGCCGCCTTCGTATGTACTCGGACAATTCGGAGATGCACACGACTCCTCGTTCTGGCCATTCCTCGTAAATTTCTACCTGAGACAGCTTGAAGTTCGCAACGCGCGTGATCATAAACAAACGACCTTTGAACTTGCTTACCTACATTCAAAATTTAAATTATTCAAAGTGCAGTTGATCCCGCTAGAGTGACTTCTTATTTATTTTTATAAAAGTATTTAAGCATTGTAACTGTTCTGCTTAATTCCTATTTCTTCTGCTGGGGCTGCTTAGCGCTTAGAAATTTTTAACTTCCTAGAAGGGGCGCTAAACTTGACTGGGGCATCTATAGTGCTATTGGAAGTCTCCCTAATACTGGCCTCCGTCTGGAATTCCAGAATCCATCCATCCATCCAACTACCTACCTAAGCCTTACTTGCTGCCGTACAGTGTGCTAGCGGACTGTGGGCCTACTATCTTGCCAACGGCCATCATCACCGTCAGACCTTGGTTATCATCGGCTCCGTTCGCTAGATGGCTGTCTGCGACCCTCAAAACTTCGCCTGGACTTCGCCTCCCTACGTCAGGCCAGTGATACCCTTCCTAAACCTAACTTGTAATAAATTATTATACTATAAATATTGACTGTTTTTAAGAACCCACCTATCTTCTGTACAAACTTAACGGTGCAGTGGTGCCCAACGTGGGGCAGTTAATGAAGTCACTGACTACACTCCCTCTTTTCTCGTGTATAGCAATGAATTAGTCTCCTGTGGCTCGCACTACGCCGATGCTGAGTCGGATGATGTTATTTACCACCATCGTGACTCTTATGCTAAGAATTTAGGCTGTCTGTCTAGTGTCTTTGATAAAGTGCAAGCCCTTCTACTACAAGCACATTCAAAAAATTGTCAAACTCACAATTTACGTTGTCGGCCTGCCTAGTATAGCGTAGGGGACATAGTATGGAAGAGGACATTTTATCAAAGTAACAAAGATAAATAAATTTTAATAAAAATTAAAATATTTATTTTTGTCAATTTTGAAAAAATTTTTTTTTTAAAAAAAAAAAAAAAAAAAAATTTAAAAAAAAAAAAAATAATAATATCGTAATAGAAGACGCCGAATTAGCGTTGAGTGGTCGGCTACTAAAAGAGTATGGGTTACCTCAGCCAAGTAAAGAACAACAATTTGAAAATAGAGAGTTTCCTAAAGTATTTATAAAGTAGACTTGAGAGTAAATTATTTTTCACACGGAACATTCTATGTGACTTGCTCACGCGTAAGCTCGTCTCATAATTTTGGCACACAGTAATAGATTAGCAAAAAATGTGGTGTATAAAGAAGTTTTGTAGTTTACTAGCTCTTGCCCGCGACATCCAGTTATAATTGTGGCTTGTAACAGCAGACTTTTTTCACATATGGGCGCGAAATAACCGTACTCCACGCGGACGAAGTCACGGGCAAAAGCTAGTTTTATGATAAATCACTTGATACGAAAAATATCAAAAATAAAAATATATTCACTGCTTTACAAAATTAGCGATATTGTGTTGTCGAGTCGTTGAGCGAAGCAGTCGTGTGCCTAATTTTGCTACAAAATTTTGTTTACTTGTCATCTAAATGTGTTTCTTATTTGTTACACACAGAGTCAGCTATACTTGATAACCAGGGCCTTATATTTAAGATTTATAAAGTTTTTTTTCAATGGGTATACAATAGCAGTAAGTACCTGCGCATGGAGTTTTATTCACTCCCTCGAGTATACTAGATAATTGCATTTTTCCTCGCGCTAAGCTTAACTAATGTACGTGATTTTATTTAATTGTGTTTATTTTTGTGTGTTATGTAGTAAAGAAACAATAATCTTGAAATCATTTTATTTCATCATCATCATCATCATCACCATCATTACAGCCCTTCACAAGTCCACTGCTGAACATACGCCTCCCCCAAGCAATGCCACAAAGCACGGTCCTGAGCCACCTACATCCATCGACTTCCTGCATGTCTTACCAGGTCGTCACTCCATCTAGTGGGGGGTCGCCATACACTACACCTACCAGTACGAGGCTGCCACTCGAGAACCTTTCTTCCCCATCGATTATCGGTTCTTCGAGCTATATGGCCGGCCCATTGCCACTTCAGCTTACTAATCCGTTGGGCTATGTCGGTCACTCTGGTTTTACTGCGGATATCCTCATTTCTGAGTCTATCACGCAGAGAAACTGTGCTATGCTCGGAGCATAGCCCCCTCCATAGCTCGCTGAGCGACCTTGAGCGTCCTCGTACGGCCAGCAGTGAAGGACCACGTCTCTGATCCGTAAGTCATCACTGGCAACACGCACTGGTTGTACTCTTTAGTTTTCAGATATTGAGGTATACCCGACGAGAAGGTGTGTCGTAATTTCCCGAACACTGCCCAGCCGAGTTGAATCCGTCAATTGACCTCTCGGTCGAAGTTGGACTTACCTAGTCGGACTATTTGTCCCAGGTAAACGTACTCGTCAACAACTTCGAGCATAGTGCTCCCAACAACTACCGGCATAGGTGTGACATGGACATTAAACATGATCTTTGTTTTGTCCATGTTCATCTTAAGACCTATCCGTTGGGAGACACCATTGAGTTCATTGAGCATAGTGCTAAGGTCCTCCAGGGATTCTGCCATAAGGACTATATCATCGGCAAATCGAAGGTGAGTGATGTACTCGCCATTGATGTTAATACCGTATCCTTTCCAGTCCAGTAGCTTGAAAACGTCTTCCAACGCAGCGGTGAAGAGTTTCGGGGATAAAACGTCACCCTGTCTTACACCTCTCTGCAGTTGGATAGGATTAGAACTCTGGTTCTGTACTCGGATAGCCATCGTAGCCCTACTGCACAAACACTTCAGCACTTCGATATGCCGACAGTTAACTTGACACCGCTGAAGGGACTCTAGCACCGCCCAAATTTCGACGGAATCAAAGGCTTTCTCATAGTCGACATACGCCAAGCAAAGTGGCAGATGGTACTCCTCGGTCTTCTGTACAATCTGCCGCAGGGTATGTATGTGGTCTATGGTACTAAAGCCTTTTCGGAAACCGGCTTGTTCGGGAGGCTGTAAGTCGTCGAGTCTGCGTGCGAGACGATTCGTAATGACTCTCGAAAACAGCACATAGACGCGGCTCAGAAGAGAAATCGGTCTGTAGTTCTTCAAGAGAGCGTTATCGCCTTTCTTAAAGATCAAGACCACCGCACTTCTGCTCCACGCCTCCGGAGTAGTGCCACCATGGAGGACGGAATTGAAGAGCTTCTGAAGGACTTCAAGTACCGGTGTTCCACCCGCTTTCAGAAGCTCCGCTGTAATTCCATCCTCGCTTGGGGTCCTGCCATTTTTAAGGTGCTGGAGAGCCATTCTAATCTCGCTCAGACTGACGTCCGGGATATCATCGGAATAGTGTCGGGTAAGACTTGCTTTTGGATCGTTACTCACACTTGCGTGTGGCTCCAACGATGATGTGTATAGCTGCCCATAGAACCTCTCAATCTCACTCGAAATCTCAGGTGTCTCGGAAACGATGCTGCCACACTCAGTCTTCAGCTTTGACAGTTGGCTCTTTCTGGCAGACAGATCTCTGGCAAAGACTTTGGAGCCCTCGTTCCGCTCGATCGCTTCTTTAATACGAGCAGTATTAAAGTTGCGTAAGTCTCGCCGCATGCATTTGGAGATCTGTCTGCTCAGTTTCCTGTATGATGTCAAATCTGTTGACGATTGCAGACTCATCTCCCGTCTAACAGCCATGAGATTAAGAGTGTGATCGGAGAGTTTTTGTGTTCTTCTGCGGCGGGTCTTGCAGAACTTAGCTCCAATCGTATGGACAGTTTCCACGAGCTTGTCATTCATATCGTCCACTGCATTGCAATCTTCTAGGCACTTAAAGCGGTTACGTAACTCGAGCTGAAAAGTCTCGGGATTCAGGATCGGAACACGAGGGGGATGGAGCGTTGACTTTATTAGACGAGACCTCTCCAACTTAACGTTAAGGCTCAGTTTGCCTCTAACCATTCGGTGATCGCTGCTGGTTTTCACCCTTACGATCACTGAGACATCACTGAACAGTTGGCGTCTGGTCGTCATAATGAAGTCAATCTCATTTTTTGTCGAACCGTCGGAGCTCGACCAGGTCCACTTCCTGTGGGGCCGCTTCTGGAAGAAAGAGTTCATCATAAAGAGTCCCTCTTTCTCCATAAAGTCAGCCAGCTGCTGGCCCCTACGGTTCCGTTGCCCTACTCCAAATTTCCCTAACTTCAGCTCACCGCCTTCTCTTGTGCCTAGTTTTTCGTTGAAGTTTTATTTATCAGTTTCATATTTAGTCCATAACGTACAATACTTTATAATGCACATATTAAAAAGTATAGAATAATGATAGGCATAAAAGCGGGAAAAACAGCTCAGATATTAGCATATCATTTACGTTTAGAATTATTTTTATTTACTTATGAAAGTGTTATAAAGTTCAATAATACATACTAGATTATTTTCATTCAAATGTTGTTTATTATTTAAAAAATAATATCCATAATTATTTGTTGATTGTTGACCATAATGTTTTACGTAAACTGCGTACTCGCTCTCAATATAAGTGTTATCTACGTAAGTGTAAGTGTTGTCTACAAGCATGACTAGTGAAGTGAAGTGAAGTGAAGTGGCAATGGGCCGGCCATATAGCTCTAAAAACCGACAACCGTTGGATAAAAAAAGTTCTCGAGTGGCAGCCTCGTACCGGTAGGCGAAGTGTAGGGCGACCCCCACTAGATGAAGTGACGACCTGGTAAGACATGCAGGAAGTCGATGGATGCAGGTGGCTCAAGGCCCTGCTTTGTGGCATATCTTGGGGGAGGCCTATGTTCTGCAGTGGACTTGTGAAGGGCTGTAATGATAATGATGATGACGCATGACCATAGCGGTTTTGCATGCTATCGCGCTTCAAAAACCAAATGTAAGAAATCCAGTCTTCTAACTCAGTCATTGGTCATAAGTAGAAAATTATGAAAAGCCACATGTTGCAACTTGATAGCAAAGTGTTTTATCCAAATTATATCCAAGTCTTACAGATGAGCAATCATCATCACCATCATCATTCAACGTTGCAGTCCTTCACATGTCCACTGCTGAATGTAGGCCTTCCTCAGATGACCTATTTAAAAAAAAGTATGCATTCAAACTGGTATTTTTAATGAATAAGGGTATCAAACAAGCATACAGTCCACTAATAGTAAGTGGATGCTGTGGCCTAAGACATCTCTAAGATTAATATTAGAAAAAAATATTCGTTTAGTCTGACAGGAATTAGAATAGCTAGGTCAGATCAAATAAAGAAAAAAATATATAAAATACGTTATACATAATATTTAGTTTAGCAATAAGTACAAATTTCTCAACAAGTTTGGTTGGACCCAACTTGGTTTTACTTTATTGTTTGTTGAGTCATTAATTGCAGTCTACGTTTTTTAGGCTGCTACAAACATTTATTACATTCATTTTTATAGATAAAATACTTATTTCGTTTTCCTTACGCTTTTAGAAGACAGGCTTTTAAACCAAGACAATTCAAAACTTTTTATCCCATTTAGGCTTGTTTGCTCTTTGTGAACGTGAAAATCTACAACGGTTAGCAAAAACCAAAGCTTCGAAAGTATAATTGGCAAGAAACTTGGCCGTGTTACAATTTTATTTATACTTTTTACCCGCGGATTTACTTTCGCTTGCGTGGCATTTAATTTAGAGATATCTATAATACTGTTTCCTTTGCCTGCCTGAATAATCTATGGCACAATGAAATTGCTGAGTTGAGTTGAAAACCGTAATGGCATCCATAATTATTCCAACAAGCAAGCATTTAAACAATTTTCATAATTATACTATGAAACATTAGCTAACCTTTAAAAATGTGAAGTTCTAAAAGGAAGCATTTTATGTGTCTAAAATTTGGAATAAAAAACAATATTAACGACTACCTATTTGAACCCAAGTAATAGGCTGCCAACCAAATGATAAACTTGCCCTTGCACTTTAAAAGTAGGAACATAACCATCTTCTATTATTATTTAGCCCCAAAGGACGTCATTTGGAAGCAGACATTATACTTCCTAATACGATCCATAAAATGTGCGTGCTCTGGATGAAGATCCACAATCAAGCAATAAAGAGGTTCTGGCAAGGGTTAAAAAGCGGGAAGCTTCTCTTTGAGGTATTTCGGCATAGTAGTGAGCAGAAGTGTTAAAGTTATTACCATATTTGTCGTGGGACACGATGAAAAACTCGTCCCAATGCTCCATCAGGTGATCTACTATTTCCTCATGTGTCTTCCGAGCCCTAACTTAGTAGTTAGCAAGCTCCGTCACCAATAATTGGTACGATAAAATTTGGCACCATTGCGCCGTTTATCATAATTTTCTCAGAGATCTATGAAGTCTCCCAATTTGCATTGGGTCAGTATGGTAGACTACGGTCTATAATTGAAATAATACTAGTTTTTACGGAATTTATCGCGTATATTTAACTTTTTAAATACCCGACGTTTCGAACGCTTTACAGCACTCATGGTCACGGGCGGGACTGAGATGTTCAACGTCCATATGTCACAGTTAACCGCGGTTACCATAGATTAAAATTTAACTTTTGTTCCGATCTATGCAGTATGTACTTATGATATCTTGAAGTCATGCAGTTGTATGCTTGGGTTGGGATTTAATTTTATTTATTATAGGATCCCAAGCAGATGGTAGCACCCAGCCATCTTCTCTATTGAAATTAGGATGTTTTTTGATTTCAATAGCCTCGCGAATCATCCTTGGAAGGAATCGGTGTTCTTTAGCGAGGATTTGCGGTCTATCAAATCTGATGTAGCGACGGGGGCGATCCAATGTGATAACACCTTGAGCCATACTGTGTATAGAAAAAAGACCCATACAGATAGATATTTAAACGGTGATTCTCACCACCATCCTTCACAGTTAGCTACCATGGGAAAATCTTTGTTTCAGAGAGCACGAGGGATCTGTGACAGTAAACATCTGGCTGCAGAGCTCCACCATGCCAAGCAAGTTTTGCATGACAAAAAGCTTCGAGTCCCGCGCTTACGTCACAGTGAACGAGTGAAGCCGGCCACAGTCGAGCGTGTACCTGCTGTACTGCCATATGTTAGAGGAGTCACTGACAAGATTGGCTACATCTTGAAGCGCGCTTCCATCAAAACATACTTCAAGCCGCTGAAGAAGATTGGTCAGTTTTTACCATGAGTCAAGTGTAATGTCCCTGTGCAAGATGCAGGAGTGTACAAGCTTGATTGTGAATGTGGTCTCTCCTACATAGGACAAACTAAAAGATCAATAAAAACCCACGTTAAAGAACATATAGCTGATGTGAAGAATCGACGCTCCGGGAAGTCTGCAGTCTGTGAACACGTACAGGATCGACCCCGTCACTACATCAGATTTGATAGACCGCAAATCCTCGCTAAAGAACACCGATTCCTTCCAAGGATGATTCGCGAGGCTATTGAAATCAAAAAACATCCTAATTTCAATAGAGAAGATGGCTGGGTACTACTACCATCTGCTTGGGATCGTATAATAAATAAAATTAAATCCCAACCCAAGCATACAACTGCAAGACTTCAAGATACCATAAGTTCATACTACATAGATCGGAACAAAAGTTAAATTTTAATCTATGGTAACCGCGGTTAACTATGACATATGGACGTTGAACATCTCAGTCCCGCCCGTGACCATGAGTGCTGTAAAGCGTTCGAAACGTCGGGTATTTAAAAAGTTAAATATACGCGATAAATTCCGTAAAAACTAGTATTATTTCAATGTGTAGTGTTCGCGTAAATATAAGAAATCATTATGTAATCCAGTACAGACTGGTAATTGCAAATAAAATACGCCGATTAGAAGATCTAAAGACCAAGCGCGCAAGATATATAACAGCCTTAAATTTCTTGAAAAGATGCCGAGACCATAATCTCATTCCTACGTGTGTCAAAATATCAACCAAAAAGGACATTCGAGGAAGCGCTAAGATCTTAAATCAGGCGAGTAAAAAGTTGTTACGGACGGTAATCCAACAAAAACGCTCCGATGTACATATATGACATAAACAAATCCATAGACACATCATCCAGTGAATTAAAGAAAGTTTTAACGACGTTTGACTATAATTTTTGCATGGAAACATTAAATAAACGCGAAATTAGTAAATATAACGAATGCAAAAACAAACATATAGAAAAATATCAAAAATTAACGAACAAGTCAAATGTCAAACATCGGAATCAATGCCAGAACCAAAAGCAACCATTGACAAACACAGATCATAGATTAATCGCGCTCTTTAATCTGTCAAAACAAACACTGGATGATGCAACAATTAGGGTTTTATCCAAAGGCCTCAACTTTGCAGTAACACCCCGCAAATTACCGTACGAAGAAATTGTCTGTAGTGTCGAGGACTGTTTATTTAAAAACAATATGCGGAAAGAAGATTTGGAGGCGATACGTCAAGACATTTCGTCTATGTTACGTCGATGTTCAGTGCCTAAACCGAATCTTCCCAAAGACGAATTTATAGCGTTAAAGAACCTATGCACTATACCAGAACTTACGATTCTCCGCGCAGATAAGGGAAACGCCACGGTAGTCATGGATACGTCAGATTATAATTCTAAAACACAAGAACTTTTGTCGGATGTAAGTACTTATAAAAAAGGTTAAAAACGACCCAACAAATAGCACACTAAAAACAACTAGTGACCTCATAAAGAAACACTCCGAAAAATTAAATCTGGATGTAAAATGGATAATACCTACGTGGGCCAAATCACCAAAATTGTATGGGTTACCAAAAATACACAAGCCCAATGCTCCATTACATCCAATAGTGAGCCAAATCGATTTACCAACTTACAGATTGGCTCAAAACTTAGCGAAAATACTCTCACCGCTCAGGGGATATACAAGAGCACACATAAAGGATTCCTACCATTTTGTCAGCGAGATTAAAGACCTACATCTTGCAGACAATGAAACTATGGTCAGTTTTGATGTGCAGTCATTGTTTACATGCTTACCTGTTGAAGACTGCATCTCAATTGTAACTAGAAGGCTGAAAGAAAACAACATGCCCGTAGAATATGCAGTATTACTCAGACACTGCCTTACATGTGGCTACCTAATGTGGAAGGAGGAGTTCTACAAGCAAGTAGATGGTGTGGCGATGGGCTCACCTGTATCTCCCATTGTCGCCGACATATTCATGGAAGACTTTGAGGAGAAAGCCTTGCTTAGTTCACCCATAAATCCAAGATTTTACAAGCGGTACGTAGACGACACTTTCACAATTCTACCTTTAGACAAAGTAACTGCATTTTTAGACCATCTTAACTCTATAAATTCTAAAATACAGTTCACAATGGAGTTAGAGGCAAACAATTTCTTAGCTTTTCTAGATGTGTTAGTAATTCGGAATCCTGATAACACCTTGAGCCATACTATGTATAGAAAAAAGACCCATACATACAACATACAACAGATAGATATTTAAACGGTAATTCTCACCACCATCCTTCACAGTCAGCTACCGTGGGTAAATCTTTGTTTCAGAGAGCACGAGGGATCTGTGACAGTAAACACCTGGCTGCAGAGCTCCACCATGTCAAGCAAGTTTTGCATGACAACAAGCTTCGAGTCCCGCGCTTACGTCACAGTGAACGAGTGAAGCCGGCCACAGTCGAGCGTGTACCTGCTGTACTGCCATATGTTAGAGGAGTCACTGACAAGATTGGCTACATCTTGAAGCGCGCTTCCATCAAAACATACTTCAAGCCGCTGAAGAAGATTGGTCAGTTTTTACCATCAGTCAAGTGTAATGTCCCTCTGCAAGATGCAGGAGTGTACAAGCTTGATTGTGAATGTGGTCTCTCCTACATAGGACAAACTAAAAGATCAATAAAAACCCGCGTTAAAGAACATATAGCTGATGTGAAGAATCGACGCTCCGGGAAGTCTGCAGTCTGTGAACACGTACAGGATCGCCCCCGTCACTACATCAGATTTGATAGACCGCAAATCCTCGCTAAAGAACACCGATTCCTTCCAAGGATGATTCGCGAGGCTATTGAAATCAAAAAAACATCCTAATTTCAATAGAGAAGATGGCTGGGTGCTACCATCTGCTTGGGATCCTATAATAAATAAAATTAAATCCCAACCCAAGCATACAACTGCAAGACTTCAAGATACCATAAGTTCATACTGCATAGATCGGAACAAAAGTTAAATTTTAATCTATGGTAACCGCGGTTAACTATGACATATGGACGTTGAACATCTCAGTCCCGCCCGTGACCATGAGTGCTGTAAAGCGTTCGAAACGTCGGGTATTTAAAAAGTTAAATATACGCGATAAATTCCGTAAAAACTAGTATTATTTCAATGTGTAGTGTTCGCGTAAATATAAGAAATCATTACGGTCTATAACTTTTCTCTGAGAGGAGACATGCACGCAGTATTGAGCCGATGATAGATTTCTGCTGCTGCTGCTGCTGATGCTGGTCTGACTCGCACTTGCCCACAAAATAAGTACTTCTATTTTTTTAATCTAAAGCCATTATACTAAGTACATAACTTGAAAAATGACGGAATTTCATAAAAATTTACAACCCAAAAATTTGGGTATAATTTTCGAAAACTGTGAAATACGAGATACTTCTTTATTTTAAATCAATAGCTAAAATACTGAATTTCGTGAATATAATTTGTAAAATGACGGAATTTCATTCAAATGTTCTACTATTTAACCTCTTTGGGGGTAGAATTTTCTTTTTTCTTTTCTTTCAGAAAAACTGTGAAACACATACTTCTTTGTTATTAAACAAAAGCCAAAATACCAAATTTATACGTATACATTGAAAAATGACGAACTTTCATACAAACAATTAACCCCTATTTTACCCCTTCGAAGGTAAAATTAACAAAACACATACTTATTTGTTTTTAATCAAAAGCCAATTACTAAGGTTTATAGGTATATATAATTTGAAAAATGACTTGATTTCATACAAAGCTCCTTTTTTACCCCTTCGGGAGTAAAATAGAAGTTGGTATTTATAAAGTACAATTTTCAAAACTGTCAAATACATACTTTTTTGTTTTTAATTTAAGGCCTTAATACAATAGAAGAAAAATAACGGAAATCATACAAACTTTAACCCAAAGGTTGAGTTTCAAAAAAATCCTTTCTTAGTGCTCGCCTACGTCATAAAAAACCTACTGTCACATTTCAAGTTTCTAACTTCGGTGGTTTAGGTTGTGCGTTGATAGATCTGTCAGTCAGTTAGTCAGACAAGTATTTACTGTATGAACGAAATAATACACCACATTAGTTAAATTTGGTTTGGGATAGATTTTCCACCATAAGTCTAATTAGAAATACAATACAACCACACGATTAAATCTTTGTAAGTTTTTTAAGTTTAATATATGCAAGAAGCAACACAGTATAAAATAAATGTAAAGATGAAATATTAGGAACAACTCAATATATGAAATATGTATGTCTTTTAAAATTGAAATAGTTCTGCCAAAGTAAAATTTAATTTGAATTCCTTACGTGAGTCCAAAGCTCATTTAAAAAGTTGAAATGTGAGAAAAACGTAAGATAAATATACTTCCTTTAATGAATTAAAACTTTTGTTCATGTCACAGCTGCAACTGACTAGCACAGTCGCTGCTAGAAACGTAAGTACAGCATACCCGAAGTTTTGAGACCTTTTGATTAAATAATAATCATTACAAATGCCAATTGATGTGGATTTATACTCTTTTCATTAGAAAATTTCAATTATGAAATTGTAATTACGCTGACAGTAATGCTTGAGTAACAAACATCTGAAATCCTGAATATCGATTTTTTTTATCACCATTGTTACAATCCTTCTCAACTGCTAAATATATGTCTCATCAAAGAAATGCTACTAAACACGACACTAAGTCTACATTCATTTAAAACATATTATACTAACAACTTGCTTGTATAATATGCTTTGTACTAATGTACTAACGCAGTTGTGTTAAGTACGTAGTGACGGCGTAAACACATCCGATACCCCTTATCATCCCGTGAGAATCATAAGAAACGAAATTAAAAGGGAGATGGGCAGCAGTATCTTGCCGATAACACCTGAAAAGAGCCGATCTGCTTACCAAGCGTTGCAACTATGGTAAATGATTTGTTATATTTAAGCGAACACTACACATTGAATAAAACTACTTTATACATTGATTTATATATAAAATCCGTAAAAGTAGTTTTCACTCTGTTGAATCCCTCTTGTGAGACAATTAACGAAGGAGGCCTGCGTTCACAGCAGTGGACTTTAGATAGGCTGTGATGAATTAATGAATTCTAACAACTTATTCTTTTTTGGTTTACTATAAGAAGGATGATTATTTGTAGTTCAAAATTTTGTTATGAGTCTATATGTTTGTTAATGTGCAATTTGTGTATAAAAGCGGCTCCATCAATTTATGACATATTTACAATGAGTACTTTTTACTTTTGGTTCTCAAGTAAAATTTTCTCTATATAAATATTCACGTTGGAAAATATTCTAACAATTATAAAAGATTTTTTAAAAACAGCTTTAGCATAATGTTACGAGCTTGAGGTTCGTCACAATAAAAACTGCCGGTTGAATTACCAAAATTACACTTTTATTACCGAGCACAAATTAAATTTTAAAAGACACTAATAATTAATCACACTGATTCACTTTATTTCGCTCCGAAGCTGTTGCTTCACTGTTGTTTCACTGTTGGTGGAAAGTTCAAGATTGACATTTTCTAGGAAGCCCTCCTCGCTCTGGTCCCTGACAATAGTTGGCGCTAGTGCCAGGTACTAGACGTCAACTTAGGTGTGCAATACTGCCCTCTCCTAAGACATGCTCATACCGAGCATTATCGGCCCCATAATAACGCGCCAGGCGATCCACATTGACGATCTTAGGAGTCCCTCTTGCGCCTTTCTATATCCGGTAGGTTACATCGTTGATCCTGGTCACAATTCGGTGCGGGCCGTCCCATTTAGGAGATTTCCCTTTGCTGCGTACTGGATTGTGCAACCACACTAGTGAACCTTCGTCGAACCCTTTGTTGTTCATTTTGCGGTCATACCGGGTTTTCATCTTTTCGGACACTTGCTGGCCCGATTGATTGACGTGTTCATAAATGTCATTCATTTTGTTCCGCAAGACATTTGTGTTGAAGCGCCTGTCAAATTATATTAGCAGTTCTAATGCCAATATTAGTTCGTAATCCGTGTAGGTTTTATATATATATATATATATATATAATATAAAGTATATATATATATATAGCCGTTATGTTTTTAAAAGAAAATGCAGTTGTATCTGTCAACGTTTGTAAAAAATTAGAAATAAAAAGGTCGATTGAGCAAATTACTGCATTTTATTATTAAAATGAGATCATATTCCTATTCAAGGTCCTAAATCGAAGCCGGATTTGAAAAAACGTAATTGGACAAGATATTATTTAGTGGAATACGCTTGGGAAGTCTTAAATATTCATTGTGGAAATACCACCGAGGGAGTGAAGATATTCAATCAAGAAATCTGGAGTCTTAGCCCCTTAGATATTGGACTATTATTTAATTTATTTAACCCAGCACTCATTATCAGGTAGTATTTTGTGTAAATCGACTGCTAATTTAACAGGTTAGTACCAACCAAATTACTTACAAAATAATTACGTATAACTTGAAGTATTTAATCAGCTAAAATTCATTTAATATTGTTTTATATAGTTTCTAATAACCGTCAAATCATAATTAAATTAAATTATAAAGCTTAGTTAAATTATATTGACGATATTATAATTTTTTTCTTTATTGGGTTTAAACTATCAAAATAAGTAAGGGAATTAGTTTTCATTTCTTTATAACTGTAAACAAAATTGTATAAAACTACTTATGAATTATATTTTATAAAATATAAACTTCTTGTTTGTATAATTTATCAGGCATTTGCACTAGTCTCCCAATCCCAGCCAACATGCCAGAAGATAAGGAGCAAATTAGGAAACGAGCTAGCTACAAGGGACAAATAACTGCTTTTTCAAATTATTTAAATTCACTGTAGGTATCTTCATTGGCTGCTACTGAGGTAAATGAGTTGCGCAATTACGTAATGTTTGGTAGGATTGAGTCAATGTATGAACGATATGATGAGGTACAATTATCCATCGAGTGTAATACTGATAACATAGACGCCCAGATATCAGAACGAACTGAGTTTGAATCCCTTTATTTTAAATCGCTTTCTCTTGCAAAAAGAATCTTAGCAGATTGCGTTAAGTCAGATGACGCAAACAGTGACGGTGGCTCTCATTCCGGCAATCATAAATTTGTTAAACTGCCCACTATTCAACTACATAAATTTAATGGTTCTTATGATAATTGGTTAGAGTTTCATGACACGTTCATGAGCCTCATACATTCAAATGACGAGATAGATGACATAAATAAGTTTCACTATCTGAGAGCGTCGTTGGAAGGGCCCGCTGCTGCGGTAATACAGTCAATCGAATTCTCGGCAGCTAATTACACCGTCGCATGGACTATATTATGTGATAGATATGATAATAAAAGACTACTAATTCAAAATCATGTGACAGCCTTATTCAATATAGCACCAATTAATAAAGAATTGTCTGTCAACTTAAAACGTCTCATTGGTCAAATAAATAAAAATTTACGTGCATTAGAATCCCTCGGTGAGCCAACTAAACATTGGGACACACTTCTCATTCATATTATTACTCAAAAATTAGATGCTAAGACATATCGTGAATGGTAAGAGTCTAAAGGTCGTTTGGAGAAAGATACACCTATTACGTTCGATATATTTTTGATGTTTTTAAAAAATCGAGCCGATTTAATCGAAACACTAGAAATGTCTCATTCTGCTGCTACTAACCGTTTAAATTCTTCTATAAAATATGCTCCAAAAGTTAGGGCAATGCTTTCAGTTCGGGATACCGGTAATAAAAACGGTTCGAATTTTTCCGCCAAACTGTGCCCTAAATGTAAGGGTTTCAAGGGGACCATAAGTTAAGCAGTTGCCCTCAGTTTCTTGGATTAAGTAACGATGCGCGTCTACAGTTACTGCCAGACTATAAAGTGTGTTTCAATTGTCTTAATTCAGGACATTATGCAAATCACTGCAAAAAGCCAGGATGCAAAATATGCCACTGAAAGCATAACACTCTCGTGCACGTCGCAGATTACCAGTCAAAACCAATTACAGATATTAATACATCTAACACGAGTAGTGGTAATATTAAGCCTGTTATACAAGGTCATTTCGAACAAACACTTCGACGGGCTTACAGTCGTCATCCAATTCTAACGCACATTTGTCATTGTCCGCAAAGGTAGGCACTGCATCGTGTAGTGAACGAGGCGACGTATTGTTATCGACGGCATTAATTAAAGTTATAGGTAAGAATGGTTGTCCATATATTGCTCGTGCTATTCTTGATAGTGGCAGTAACGCTTGTTTAATAACTGAAGAGTTATATCAAAGGCTAGGTTTGCCCGCTCTAAATGTAAATCAGTCGGTAGTTGGTATTAATAATGCTTCGGCACACATCAAGAAGATTTGTAAGGTATCGATAAAATCATTGAATGATAACTTCTCTAGTCATCTTCATTGTTTTGTCCTACCATCAATAACCGAAAATGTACCTACTAGATATGTTAATTTGTCAAACTTAAAAATTCCATCTAATATTTCTCTGGCAGATCCTAATTTTCACTCACCTGCTCCCGTTGACATGCTTATAGGTGCTGACGTCTTTTGGGACTTAATAGGAACGCAGAGATTAAAATTAGGGGACGGTCAGCCGATTCTTTGTGAAACTAGCTTAGGATGGTTAGTATCAGGTCCGATTGATTATAGACATGTAAAAAAGGGGGGTCAACTCTATTAAATGTAATTTTACAAGAATCTTTCAAGATGAGGCTAGTAAAGATTTAGATGAAGATATACAAAAACAGTTAGTACGCTTCTGGCACCTCGAAGAGGTAAGCCCTGCGCCTCATTATTCAAACGAAGAAAAATTATGCGAAGAACACTTTTTAAAAAACA
This sequence comes from Parnassius apollo, assembly GCA_907164705.1. Lineage (NCBI taxonomy): Eukaryota > Metazoa > Arthropoda > Insecta > Lepidoptera > Papilionidae > Parnassius > Parnassius apollo. Next base: position 7,612,554 of record CAJQZP010001367.1, on the reverse strand, counting down.
CATCACACAACTGGCAAATGGTCGATTTTGAGTGAGGATACCCTTAAAACATAACCCTGACGTATTATGTGATTCTTGGCCACGAGCTAAGAAGTGTTTACTATCGCTAGAGCGCAGGTTAGCAGGTCAGTCTCAGCTCTATGAAATGTATAAAGAATTTATGTCAGAGTATGAAAGTCTGGGTCATATGGAGAAATGTGAGAATGATAATTTACCACGTAAGATGCATTTTATACCACATCACGGTGTGCTGCGGGAAAGTAGTACTACTACTAAGTTAAGAGTCGTTTTCAATGCTAGCAGTCTGACTTCTTCTGGTGTTTCATTGAATAATATGCAGATGGTAGGTCCCGTGGTACAGGACGACCTTTTGTCCATTCTTTTAGGCTACACAAATACGTTCTCACAGCTGATATTGAGAAAATGTACCGGCAAATAGTCATTCATCCCGATGATCGCTATTTGCAACAAATTGTCTGGCGTGATAACCCTACAGAACAGCTTCAAGCTTATCAACTTAACACCGTGACTTACGGCACCTCTAGTGCTCCATTTTTGGCAACTAGATGCCTCCAACAATTAGGCTTAGAATGTACCGATGACAAGGTTGCTCAAGTGATCATTCACGATTTTTACGTTGATGACTTGCCAACGGGAGGGGATGATATTAACGAGGTTACAGATTTGCGCCGTAAAGTGACTTCCACAATTGCATCAGCTCATATGGTTTTGCGAAAGTGGAAGTCGAATGAATCTCAACTAGTTAGTGAAAATCATATTTCTTCGCTTGATTTAAATATTGGTGGCTTTGACCGACTAAAACTTTAGGCCTTGGTTGGCAATCACATACTGACCAACTTTGTTTCCCTATAGGAGGGCTATTCGCAGGTAAAACAAAGCGCGATATGTTATCTGTGATTTCACAGATTTTTGATCCACTAGGACTTCTATCTCCCTGTGTAATTAAGATGAAGATGCTTCTTCAACAGTTGTGGCTGCTCAAGCTGTCGTGGGATGAGCAGTTGACGCCAGAAATCAGCAAGATGTGGGCTGAGATAATAGTCGATTTACCTAAATTAAATACTCTACGTATTCCACGTCGTATTATTTGTGACTCGCCTAGTTTGTTAGAATTTCATATTTTCTCAGACGCTTCTGAGCGTGCATACGGCCCTGTTTATATGTTCGTAGCGTTAATGATCAGGGTGAGGTTTTAATTCAATTATTGATGACGAAAAGTCGTGTCGCGCCGCTTAAATCTATAACAATCCCAAGACTGGAACTTTGTGGTGCACTTGTTGGAGCTCGCCTTTACCAAAAGGTTGTAGCATCGCTGAGACAACAAGCTAAGCGCACTTTCTTTTGGACAGATTCGTCCATCGTGTTAGGATGGTTAAAGGTGTTGCCTAGCAAGCTACAACCCTTTGTTAGAAATAGGGTTGCTGAAATATTAGAGAATACTGCAAATTGCGAGTGGAGGCATGTCCCAACAAAGTGTAATCCAGCCGATCATATTTCTCGCGGTGTGAGTTGTAAGGATATTTCATCCATGAGTAAAGTGGTCAGGACCTGCATTTTTAAAGAAAGAGGTCTCTCACTGGCCTGCAAATTTCTTAAGTATTAATCACGAGTTGCCTGAGATTAAATCGTCAAATGTTATCCTCCACGGAATACTTCATTCTAACAAGAATGAAGATTTAGGCGGTAATAAATTAATTGAATTTAAACGCTTTTCTAAATATACTAGATTAAATCGGGCCGTTGCTTATGTGCTGCGTTTTATTAATAATTGTAGAAAGCAATCCGTTCACGGTCCTCTTAGCAATCAAGAGTTGCAAACCGCACTCAATGTTATTATAAGCAGATCTCAGAGTGAATCATTTGAGGAGTACACCATGTTAATTAAAAATAAAAGCTTACCCACTAAAAGTCCGTTACATAAATTTAATGTATTTCTCGATGATAATAAAATAATGCGTGTTGGAGGGCGTCTTGAAAATTCCGATTACTGTTATGAGAAAAAACATCCCATACTTATACAGTCCACTCATTATTTTACCAAATTGCTCTTCAATTATGAGCACATAAGGTTAATGCACGCAGGATCACAGCTAATGTTGGCCACTATAAGAGAGATGTACTGGCCGATTAGAGGTTGCAATTTGGACAGATCTTGTTATCGACAATGTGTAAGATGCAATAGAATGAAAGGAAAAACAATCTCTCCAATAATGGGCAACCTACCACACCAACGCATCCATGCTGGTTTTCCATTTCAGAATATTGGACTAGACTATGCGGGACCAACTCAATCTGTTTCTCGCCATGGCCGTGGTTGTAAAATTGTAAAGGTGTATATAGCTATTTTTATTTGCTTCGCGACTAAGTCAATTCATCTTGAATTAGTGGGTGATTTAACTAGCAATACCTTCATATTAGCTTTGCGCAGATTTATATCAAGAAGAGGGAAACCTCTTAATATTTATTCGGATAATGGTACCTCCTTTGTAGGCGCATACAATGACATTTGAAAATTTATTAAGACGTATTGTAATTCTTTATCTGAGGTAATGGCAAATGAAGGAATTAATTTCCATTTTATACCGCCTTATTCTCCCCATTTTGCTGGGCTTGCGGAGGCTGGTGTCAAATGCATTAAATATCATTTAGTTAGAGTGCTGGGCAATTGTAATTTGACTTACGAGGAACTAAATACCACATTAATACAAATTGAGGCTATACTTAACTCCAGACCACTCACACCTTTGTCAACGAATCATGAAAACTTGCTACCACTAACGCCCGGTAATTTTTTGATTGGACGCCCCTTGACTTCCCTGCCGACACCAGACTATAAAGATCATTCCGTAAGCTCTTTAACCCGATTTCAACGAATAGAACAATTACGTCAACATTTTTGGGCTAGATGGAGCAAAGAATATATATCAGAGCTTCAACTGCGGATGAAATGGCGTTCCTGTAAAGGATCTTTAAAGTGAAATTCACTGGTACTCCTAAAAGAGGAGAATTCACCGCCATTAAAGTGGAAGATGGGTCGCATCGTCGCTGTCCATCCAGGCTCAGACGGCGTATCAAGGATGGCGGATATTAAAACATCGACTGGTATAGTTCGCCGATCATTTAGCAAAATTTGTCTTTCAAGTTGAAAGTAGACTTTACGGGGAGGAACGCTGTCAAATGGTGGTTATTATATATATATATATATATATATTTTATATTATATATATATATATATATATATATATATATAGCCTTTATGTTTTTAAAACAAAATACAGTTGTATCTGTCACGGTTTGTAAAAAATTAGAAATAAAAAGGTCGATTGAGCAAATTACTGCATTTTATTATTAAAAGGAGATCATATTCCTATTCAATTTGCATAATCGGTTCTACTGCGTGGGGCATCAGGTGGTATCCCGGTGATCAGGTCTGCAGGCAGCCGTAACTCTCTTCGAAAGTTTGCGTAAGCTGGTGTCACTGATGTACTTTCGTGAACAGCGCTTCGATATGACAACAAAAACGGTTGTATGTGCTTGTCCCAATCTCGTTGCCGATTGTCTACAACTTTTGCTAGGTACCTCTCCAATGTCTGATTAAATCATTCTACCATTCCATCAGATTGCGGGTGATAAGAAGTCGTTCTTGTTTTATGAGTATCCATAACTCGGCAAGTTTTCTGGAATATTTGAGACTCAAAATTCCTTCCTCGATCACTGTGAATCTCTAAAGGTACTCCAAAACGAAAGAAGACTTCATGAACTAGTTTATCTGCAACTGTTGAATTTTCTTGATTTGGAATGGCGAAGACTTCTGGTCACTTAGTGAAGTAATCCATCACAACCATGAAATACTTCTTACTGAAAGTTGTTACTTGCTAGTGAAAGTGCACTTTCCGGAAACGGCCCCGCCACATCAATGGCTGTTCTCTCCCATGGTGCACCAACATTGTACAACTTAAATGCATCTCTACTACGAGTCTGAGGTACCTTTACAGCCGCACAACTTGTACATTTGCGACTCCAGTCCTCGACATCGTTTCGATTATGGACCCAGTAAAACCGTTCTCGGATCTTCATTAGAATTCGTTTAACTCCCAGATAGCCTCCTGAACAATCATTATGGTACAGCTGTAGAACATCCGGTACTTTAGCTTTAGGGACAACCATTTGTAAATGACAGCTGTCTCCCCGAACATTTTCCCATTTACGGCACAGAACTCCATCCTGAAGCAGCAAGCTGTCCCATTGGGCCCAATAGCTTTTAGTGGTCGAACTCATCGCTGAGACGTCGCTCCACTTGGGCTTGGGAGCACTGGCCTTCAACCATCTAGAATCGGCTTGATGTCCGGATCTTCCCGCTGTGCATATTGTAAGCGGTCCTTCCACTCGTTGCTGAGACGGTCTGTCCTGAGCATCCTCACGGATACCACTTCCTTATCTCTTGCCTAGTACAATGTTTGCAATCTTCAGGATGAGGTCTTCTTGACAATGCATGTGCGTTGCCATGAAATTTCCCGCTGCGATGTTCGATCTCAAAGTCGTATTCCTGCAGTAGTTCAATCCACCTCGCAACTTGTCCTTCTGGATTTTTAAACTGCAATAGCCATTTTAGTGCAGCATGGTCAGTTCGAAGGTGAAATTTTTGCCCCAGAAGATATTTGCTAAAATGCTGCAACGGCTTTACCACAGATAGCAATTCGCGTCTTGTGACACAATAGTTCCTTTCCGGTTTCGACAACAACTTGCTGAAGTACGCTATCACAACTTCTCGATCACCGTTACGTTGAGACAACACACCGACGAGACCTGTAGCACTTGCGTCTGTTTCAACTATAAATTCCTTGCCTGCATCAGGGTACCCTAATATAGGTGTTTTTCAAAGACGGTTTTTGAGCTCCTGGAATGTGATATCGCAGCTTTCGTCCCAGCAGAAATGTCGCTTTTCTTCGGTTAGCTTGTGCAGAGGTTTGGCTATATCTGCAAAGTTCTTCATAAATCGCTGGTAATAGAAGCACAGACCCAAAAAAATGCTCTAACCTGCGTCTTGTCCTTTGGAGCCGGCCAATCCTTGACAGCGGCGATTTTCTCTGGATCAGTGCGGATACCTTCTTCCGATAATACATACCCCAAAAAGTTAACTTGCCGTTTGAATAGTGAACATATCTTCGGGCTCAACTTGAGGTTGGCACTCTGAATCATCATGAGCACGCGTTCCAGGTTTTGAAGGTGACCTTCAAACGTACGGTCTACTAAGATGTTGTCATCCAAGTAGACCAGACAGGCATCGCCAATTAGCCCGGTAAGTACAAGTTCATTAACCTTCCAAACGTTGCTGGAGCATTCCACAAACCAAACGGCATTACTTTAAATTGCCACAGACCCTTTCCCGTCGAGAACGCAGTTTTCTCCTTGTCCTTAGGGTCAATTTCAACTTGCCAGTAGCCACTTTTTGGATCCAGCGTGCTAAACTACTTTACTCCTGTAAGCACGTCCAGCGTGTCATCAATTGTTGGCAAGGGATAGCTGTCCTTCTTTGTAACGTCATTCAGACGGCAGTAGTCAACACAGAACCGCATGCTGCCGTCCTTCTTCTTTACCAGCACCACGGGTGAACACCGTGGACTAGATGAATGTTCAATAACACCATCCTTCACCATTCCCTCAATCATGGTTTCCACTTCCTTTTCACGTGCTATCGGTAATCTTCTTGGCCGCTGACGGATAGGCAATTCTTCTCCTGTGTTTATTTTGTGTTGAACTAAGCCAGTCTTTCCTACATCAGCATCGTTTGATGAGGATACATCGGCATATTTAAGTAACAACGTCTTCGCCTCGAACATTTCGTTCGGGGAGAGAACACTGAGACAGTCTTCCAAAAGTGTGGTCACTCTCGTTTGTGCATCCTTGCTGGAGGTCCCACTCGATAGATATTGCCACCGACGTAACCAATCTACTTCCTCACAAGTACCAACAAGTGTGCCTTTTTCTATAATCTGTTCCTGGTCACAAAGGTTCAGCAAACGTACTCCTGTGATGTCAGTGGTTCTGACCAAGGTTCAAGCTACTTTCCATGGAAGGTCATTGTTTACCCTTTCCACAAGTACACAACGGTAAGTTTGCCCAGCGTTTCGAGGAAGACTAACCAACACAATCGTTTCCGAACTCGGCGGAAGAACAATCTTCTTAATGCTGTACACGATCCCTGGTTCTGAAAAAGTTCCTCCTGTCTACATTTCAAAACACTGTGCACGACGTCGATCTCACAACAATTATTTCTCATAAAGTCTAGGCTCAGGATGCAGTCGTCCATTATATCAGCCACGATGAAATTATGCAGGTAGATCATGGTACCTAACTTCAACTCCGTCTCCTTCTCTCCACGGACGGGTATACGCTAACCGGTGGCTGTTACCAAATTAATGCGTTCTCAGTTGTATGCGGAGTCCCCAAGGAACTGACTTATCAGTTGGGAACTAACAACCATACGAGAGGCTCAGGCAGTATCTATGGTCAGTTTACACGGCATTCCGTTGCCCTCGCCCTTCATGATTAAGCTGTTCCTATTATGGGTTTGTGAGATCGAGATCCTTGGGGCTCTTTTTACATAAGCCAGCACCCGCTCCGCAGTTCTGGCTTTTACTCGTTGCCCTGCTGCTGCTGGGCGGTGCTGTTGGCCGCACTACCCTCCTGAGATCGTTCACCTTCCCTTTCTAGAGTTCGCTTAGGAAAGCTGGATCGAAGATGGCCTCTTTCCCCACAGCCATAGCACCTAGGGTTGTATCCTTTATTGCGATCGCGAACTGTAGCTGCTGTAACCTCCCTGACGCGATGGAAACGATGATCCTTCCGCACGCCTTCCACCTCCAGTGCATGGGCCAATGCGTCTTTAAGCGTTTCGTGGTGCTCGATCCTCACAGCAGCTCTGACTTCAAGGTCGCGGATGCCGTCGGTGAATGTCTGCACCAGGTTCCCTTCAATGAGCGCAGGTACAGACCGGTATGCTTTTCGCACCAGCTTCTTCACCTCTAGAGCCCACTTCTGCAGATTTTCTTTGTTGCGCTGCACGCAATCTTTAAGCTGCGCATGAAAGACGTGTTCCAGGTGAGCATCGCCATATCTCGTTCCCAATGCCTCAAGTAACTGCTCATAAGTCACTTCCTCATCGAGAGCTTCCAGAACAGTTAAAGCCTGGTCGCGCAGGCCTAGTGTGACAGCAGTCATGGCTTGATTTTTATTTCAGCCGTTCGCCTTCATAACGGCTTCGAACTGGATTTTGTAAGCTGACCAGAAAGAAGTCCCGTCGAACGGTGGCACTTTGTACCTACGTAGCGAAGGTGTAGTAGCTACTACGGGAGATGTAATTCCATCCCCCAGTTTGAGGTCGTCCAGCATTTTCTTCGCGTCAGCCATCACGTTGTCAACCCGATTATTCACTTGGGCGATTTGGGTTTTAGCTTCCTTGTTTTGGGTTTAAGCTTCCGACAGGCGGTTGTCATGTTGAGCAACCCTATCCTTCACCTCTCTTATCTCTTTCCCGAAGTTAGCGTGAATGTCCTTCACGAGGAGCATCTGTTCCCCCTGCCGGCGAGCCTGCATCAACATCAGAGCAGTTAAGTCAGGTGCTGCAGGTGTAGGAGCTGCTGACGGTCCGTCTCCTGCTGGCGTTGACTTCGGGTACGGACACGCTCCATTTCGTCCTTAGGTAAAATCGGCATGATTTTATCCCACTTCTGAAACCAATTGCTACGAGCTTGAGGTTCGTGACAATAAAAACTGTCGATTGAATTACCAAAATTACACTTTTATTACCGAACACCAGTTAAATTTTAAAAGACACAAATAACACACCGATTCACTTTATTTCGCTCCGAAGCTTCGCTTGTCTTGCCAAATTCAATACTGCCCCGATCGCGCAGAAAGTTCGAGTGTGGGGCTTCTAGAAAGCTTAGTTCTTCTGTTCGATACTAGATGGCGCTGTTGGTGGAAAGTTCAAGATTGACATTTTATAGAAAGCCCTCCTCGCTCTGGTCCCTGACACTAGATGGCGCTACTTCCAGGTACCAGACGTCAACTTAGGCGTGCAACAAAAACAAAGGAATATTAGGTTGTTTCAGTTTTCTTATCGAATCTCGTATACGTAAAAAACTTAGAAGCTCACAAACTAAATATAAACCTTGCTATTTTATTTTTTTAAATATTTTTGTAAATATAACATGTACGAGCACGCACGCATGCACCTAAAATGTTTCAAAGGCTAAAGCGAGAAATTGTCATCCGTTTTAATTATGCTTTGCTTCGGGCTTTGTGAGAAACTAACTTAGTTGCTCCCTTACTTTTGGATTAATTGGGAATTTATTTAAATTATATATTTATTTATATTTTAAACAAAATTAGTAAATTTTTGCTGTGGTAATTATAACTATTAGATTTATATTTTAATTAAAACTTTAAATTATAAGGACATATCAGTGACAGTAGCACCGATCAAATTATGAATTCAAGTGCCAATTTACCGCAGAGTAACGGATATATCAGTACTTAATATTATAATAGTTTATAGAAAATTACGTGGTTCTACCTCCATCGACCGACCGTGGTAGGACCACGCTCTCACAAAATCCTAGAGTTAAACAAAATAAAGTGCTGCTATGATTCGTATGGTGAGTTTAAAGAACCATAGACCTTTTTTTCTGGTAACAAAGCATTCGACACATTCCGAGGACTATAGATGTAGAGGTCTATGGACCATGGTATTCCGTTACCATCGGGTGAACTACGAGTATATTCTTGTTTTTCACTTTTATTGTATTGTGAGGCGCTGTTGTCGCAGCACGTGCGAAATGTCCATTTCTCAATCTCATTTAGGTGTACCAGTAACGATGCTACCACATTCGGTTTATAGCTTCGACAGTTTGCCCTATGTATCTCACAGATACATCTCTGGCAAATATTTTGAAGCCTTCGTTCTGCTCGATCGCTTCTTCAATACGAATTATTTTTAAGTTGCGTAAATCCCACCACATGCATTTGTTCTTCGCAGCTTTATTTCCCATCTACGAGCCGGAGAGTCTGCAACGGGTCTTGCAGAACTTAGCTCTGTATATATATTGTCCGCTGTATTGCTGTTTATCATCTATACACTAAAAACAATTTTGCAACTAAAGCTAAAAGTTTTCGAAAGGTTTTGGATTAAAGCACAAGGAGAACGAAGCGTTGACTTCATTAGGCGTGACCTCTCTTTAACGTTTAGGTTCGTATGCCTCTCATCATTCGGTGATCGCTGACAGTTACTCCCCGCGATTACTACGATATCAGCTGACGTCTAGTCGTTTAAATGAAGTAAATGTCATGTTTTTTAACAGTAAGGGCTCAAACAGGTCAACATTCTGCGGGGCCGCGGACCGGAAGAAAGAATTCATCATAAAGAGTCCCTCTTTCTCCATAAAGTCAGCCAGTTCCTGGGCCCTTGGGTTCCGTTGCCCTACCTCGAATTTCCCTACCTTCAGCTCACCGTTCTTTCTTGATCCTAGTTTTGCATTGAAGTTTCCTTTTGCGTTAATAGGAAACTTATTAAGAGATTTTTGTAAGAAAGCATTGCTCCAGAGATATCCTCATACATTTCCTCCAAACCTTCATCGCGATGTGCCGAGGTTGGTGCGTAAACCTGTTTCTAAGTATAAAGTACGCAATACTCACACTCCTAATGAATGATGACGTAACAAGTTTTCGGATTCGAGGATTACCGTATCCTCCCCCTCCTTTCGGAGTTCATGTAACTTGTATATCTCTTCTTTCAGCTCCAAGATCTTCTCGTTAGTCCTCAGGATGCGCGCGTTAAATGTTGTCAGGTCGAGTCGTCTTAAGTGGTAACCGAAACTCCACTGAGATTCTTAGCGCCCCCTGCCCTGCCGTTATCATGGTTGCCACCGTAGCAAGAAATAGCGGGGCCATAGAATACTATAATACTATAATACACAATAGAATAGCTCTCAATCTTACTTTGTAGGAGGTTTGGCGTCGCCGGGAGCACAAA